>RYFJ01000767.1:0-503579 GCA_003991445.1 Oryza meyeriana var. granulata | reverse complement strand
ATAAAGAAAGTTGATGCAGAAGGGACAAAACCCAGGAAGAACGCCATTGAAGACTCACAGTATGGGCGGTTAATTACTGTATCTATTATTAGGTCAAGTGCTGGTGTTTATCCTTAGGGAGACCTGGTCCCTGTGTCTGATCGGGTCCCTGTTGTGTTCCTTTTTGTGTTTAGAAATCTTGTACGAAGTCGCGAGTGTCCATGAGGACCGTATCAACCTCGGGGTATAATACGTATAGACAGGTGCTTTGTAAATATCTAGCTCAATCAGATCATACAATTTCGGCGCATCGCCACCCCTTCGACGGGTTCTTGCTTCTGGAGCCGGGCTGGCATCGGTAAGTCTGACTCCACTGCGAGAGGGTAAGTCTGTACCCTCCCGGCCACCGACATCGGCTAGGACTTCCCGATTCAGTCCCATATTCCTAGTCGTTTCACGGTGGACGGCTTACCCGATATATCTATTTATCGTATGGCTATCAGTTTAGTTTGACCTCTAATTAGATCGTAATTAGGTATATCACATCACGCGTAGCACAGATGTATCGGCTCTCTACTGGGTGTAAACTTTTATTCCGACCGTTTTGCTGATCGGTTAGAATCCGACACTACTAAACTGCCTCCGATAAGACCTATTCCTGCTGAGGTTGATACTTTTTGTGCAGGTCTTATCGGGATGTATATGCCAATAAGTTATCATATTTTTACCTACGATCGCATAGATATCGCCTACTAGAGTCTCGTTATCATCACAGTCAGCCGCAGTATGTTGGGTCCGATCTACAGAAACGGTTGGTGAATAACTTTACTGCTTTAATAAGCCGAGGGTTTGCGATGTTTTATTGAGTGCTTAGCGATACGCTTATCTTATATGCAGCCATGTCACAAACATGTTTAAAAATCGTTCTCGGTGGCGATCACGAAATTGCATTATTCGGTTTTGTCGCTGTGGAGAGGATCCGGGCGCTGGGGCAGCGAGGACCCGGGCACTGAGCAGACAGGCGAAGACTTGGGGGCACGGCACGAGTAAGGCCGGGCTATGGGCCGTGGACAGCACCTCGGCGACACGCGCTAGCTATTATAATGCAATCGGCTGAAGTTTAATTCAATCTATTTATTCAACATCTTGCATATTTATTTTTCAGTTTAGAGCCGATTTTTTGAATATCCTTCGGCAATCGGCTAGTTCGATATGTGCTATTATTAGTAGTGATTGCTCATGCCATCACTCGCTCTTAGTACGGTGTCATAAGTGCTCCCAGTTCATATCGGCACCGGCCGATGAGACGAGTCCAGATCGCTTTCACCGGATTGGCTCATTGATTTAAAACTTTTCCCTCCTTGTCATGCAGGGTCAATTGACTGGCAGCCTACCGAACCTCAAGATTTTAGGACTGCAGACTCGAGTGAAGCAAATCTCCCCAGCCTTCGCGTGTCTCTAGGCTCCGAACGGCCCCGGCGTTTTCGGCGTCAACTACGTTTTTTGGCACTCACCGGTGGACGCCAAGTTGGACACAAAGTATCAAATTGGACTTTCAACAGGCCAGCAAAGAGATAAAAAACAGACAACGTAATCGGCAGCATGGAGATTTAACTGAAGAACAAAACAGCAAGTCGGCAATAGGCCAATTTTCAGAAGCTGTGCCTTAAATCTTCAGCATAGACAAACAAGGGGCCGATTCAGAGACGCCAGTTCCAAAACAGTTTTGTTTTTGAGTCGAGCCGCACACCACCTGAAAGTCCACAGTAATACCCTTACAGGACATGGTAAATTGAAAGCGTACATCACGTGCTCATCAATCGTCCTGGGATCTTGGTGAAGCACCTTCTAAGCTCATCAAAGACAGTGGCAACGGATCAATTGTTCAGAGCCACTCGGGGTCTGTCTACTTTGCCTAAAGACAGAGCCAAATCAGGTTACTTATGGCGATAGAGACAGAGACATATCCGAAAAAGCCTGTTTACACACAACGCAGGCTGGGTAATAGGATAGTTCCTGGCGGGGTGGATACCGATCGATCTGCTTATTGAGGCGGGGTATATCAGATCAAAGGATGTATGCGGTAGGAGCTGGGGGCCGATCCAGGTAATCCCCAAAGGAATACTCCTAGACAGATATCGGCCACAAACTCCACCTAATACAGTATCCAACAGGACAACACGAGGGAGAGGATTACAACAAGGGTTGCATGAAATAGTAAGGGACAATTTGGGTATCACAGCCAAGGAGCAACGTTATTGTGACGCATCCATATCCTGAGTGGTTCGACAGAGTTTCCGATCTACCCACACGATATATGAGTCTTGGATTCCTAACGTTCTTAAGGCAAGACAGCACATCTAACGTTAGCGCACGTCAGCCGATTCCTGGCGCAGTGCGGAGAGGCAGTCGGCTGAGAGGCCTGAGGTTAGGTTTTTCCCCTTGTTGCTATCTGATCGGCTTTTACTGTTCTCCTCGTTCCACCGAATTCAATTCGGGGATGGGCGCGATCTAGAAAACAGTTTCAACAAAGTACTTCTTGCTGGAATTCAGGAGATGAACACAGATCTAACTATCGGTTAGGCCAACGAGACCAGAGAAAACAGGACGGAATATATCCAGCGATTTCGGAAGCGTTAGAGAACCGATGTTACAGTCTAATAACCTTGAGGATGGACATCTAGCGACCTGGCTTCAGGGCTGTTAGTGCCATCAAAGAAAGGTTTTCATCACAGAGCTTCGAGTCCCTGGCGCACCTGGTACAGAAGGTAACGGGCTCAGTGAAGCCGATTTTCAAGAGGCGAAAAAAGATAAATAATCAGAGAAGGGTTCTCAGGTACAGGTTTATTTCATCGACTCAGACCGATGAGGGATCCGATGCTGAAAGTCGGATTGGCGGAGTGGGCCAGGAACAAAAATCAGTATCATGCCCGTTGGGTCAAGGATATCGCAAAGAGGAGTGATATGACTTTGACGCTCAAGTAAAGCCCATAAAATCTTCGACCTGCACCAAAGAGAAACAGATACAATTCCGCCAAACCAACGTAATTCGTCGGCCGAAGAACTGAAGAAGAAGAGTATTGCATAGTGCACAAGTCACGATATCACATCAACACCAGACGAGTGCGAAGTTTTTTCGGCAAAGATTCAATGCGGCTGTCAAGTAGGAATATCAAGTTGAAGACAAGAAGCGATGATAGATTGATGGACTCCTTCCCGTTGAATTATGGTTTATGCGGGATGTCGTCAAGGACTTCAAGCCGAGAAGGAAGGCATCGACAGGATATGATCTCAGGCGTACTTCATCGGGCATGAAAATAGAAAAATATCAAGTATGAAGAACAGTGGATTGAGCCGGACAGGAAAGATTATAATCGATTGGAATTGCCCGTTCTTCCGTTGCTGCTAGATGCAAGGGATGAAGAATTGCCATCGAAATTGAAGATTTGCCCTGAATGCAAATATATGGGTCTCGGCAGGCTCACGCAGAAGGGTTTTTGCAAGATCGGCCACTTGAAAGGCGAACATCGGTACAATCAGCCGATTTGGGGCTGATCATGAGAATTCTTTAAGAAATGATGGAGAATAATGATAAAACAAGAATGGCCAGAATCCTCAATGTGTCCTTAGCAGAGATATTCACAAAGAAAGAAGAGAAGGGCACAACGGCTTACGAGCAACGAGAGCAACGGGAAGAACAGGAGGCCATAGAATAGGAAACCAATCATCGTGCACAAAAGAAACTAAACTAAGTATGGGCGAGTGAAGGAGGAAAGACGATGAAGTCGATCCATCGGCTCCAATAAATATGGTTTTCTTTTGCCTCGAGAACAAGCACTCTCAACATCAGACGAGGACGGCAATGAGGAAGTTCTTCGCTCAGTTAATGTTGCATACCCGATCAGGCCATATTTGATAAACCTGAAGAGTCAGAGCATCGGCAATTAAAGCCATTATTATATCAAGGGCTATGTGATAGGAAGCCGATGACGAAGATGCTAGTTGATGGGGGAGTCACTGTTAATCTAATGCCTTATGCTACATTTCAAAAAATTGGGGAAAACTGCCGAAGACTTGATCAAGATGAATATGGTGGCTAAAAGAACTTCGGTGGGAAATTCACAGAGGCGAAAGGCGTGTGAACGTTGAGTTTGACAGTGGGAAATAAGACATTCACCTATCACGTTTTCCGTTATCGAGATTGGAAAATGATCATATAGTCTGTTCTCTTGCAGGATTGGATTCATGCAAACTGTTGCGTGCCCTCGACAATGCATCAATGTCTGATACAGTGGCAAGGAGTTCAAGTTGAGGTAGTCCTAGCAAGATCGGGTCAACCAACATTGCAATGACCACAATTTGCCGGTCTGGGGAAGCAGATGGTGTTGATTGTTTGTCCGGAAAACAATGGGAAGAGATATCTTAAGGTCCCAGCCAAGGCGATACAGCCGATTCAGCAAGTCGCTCGAGATTGTTATCTCTAATGGGCTCCATTGAAGATTTCGAGGCGATAACTCGGGACAAGGTTTACGTTGGCCGATGATTTAGAGGAGACGACATTAGGACCAGGAATAGCTCCAGGCCGACGTACATAAGCAAAAGTGTATGCCCTGAACTTCGAGAAGAATTGGTGATAACACTGTGAAGGAGTATCGGATTGTTTTGCTTGGGAGTATCATGAAATGCCAGGATTAAGCCGATCAATTGTTGAACATGCGCGCTGCCCATTAACAAACAGGATATCGGTCGTGCTCAAACAGGCTCCAAGGAGATTCAGGTAGAGTTATATGAGCCGATCAAAGCGAAAATCACAAGTTATCAATGATGCCAAGTTTATAAGGCCGTGCCGATATGCTGAGTGGTTCTAAATATCGTCCCGGTTAGAAAAGAAGAATGGAAAATTGAGGATATGTATCGATTTCCGGGACTGTAAATAAAGCTACCACCCCCAAGGATGAGTACCCAATGCCTGATAGCAGATTTTATTTAGTGGATTGCAGCATCAGGGCCACAAGATTAATTAGCTTCATGGACGGCAATGCGGGAACAATCAGATTTTTATGGCAGAGGAAGAATATACACAAGACTGCGTTTCATCTCGCGTCCTGGAGCTATCGGCTTATATGAGTGGTGCAGTAACTATTTGTGGTAAAAAGTGCCGGTGCGACTTATTAGAGGGCGATGAATTATATATTTCATGATCTCACCCTCGGCGTGTTAGTGGAAATTTACATTGAATGCCTGTGGTGGTTAAGTCTCACAAGTAGGAAAGCTATATAGCCGATTTGCGAAAAAGTGCTGGAAAGGGCCAAGAAATACAGGCTAAGGATGAAATCCTAACAAATGCGCTTTTGGTGTAGTCGGCTGAGGCAGTTTTTGGGTTTATGGTCATGAGCGAGGGGATTGAAGTAGTCCAACGGGAGCAGAGCCATTAAGACTATAGAGCCACCAAGCAACAAGACAAGAGTTACAGTCATTGATCGGCAAGATAATTTTGTGAAGGAGATTATATCAAATTTGTTAGGAAAGGAGATTAATCTTTTACTCCGTTGTTGAAGTTGAAAGCCATCAAGAGTTCGTGGTGGGCAGATCAGCAGAAAGGCATTTGATGGAATTAGAGTTATTTGAGTTCTCCCCACCTGTTCTAATTCCGCCGCAGAAAGGAGTGCCGTTCATGCTATACTTATCGCCGATGAGAAAATCCATCTTGGTCTGTCTCTAATTCAAGAGTTTGAAGGCAAGGAGCAAGTCGTGTCTATCTAAGCAGAAGGCTTTTGGATCTGAAACAAGATATCCTGTCGGTGGGAGAAGTTTATGCCATATTGTCTGTATTGTCTCATGCACAAAGTGTGAGGCATTAGAATATCCTATCGGCTGAATGCACGGTGGTTTGCAACGGGCCGATGTGGTAAAGTACATGTTGTCGGCTCCAGTTTTAAAAGGGCGAGTTGGTAAATGGATCTTGCCTTAACCAAGTTTGACTGAGGTCATGACGGCTAAAGCGATCAAGGCACACGGCGGTGGCTGATTTCATTGTGCACATTTAGAGGGATTATGAGAATTATGTAGAGCCGATCCCATGGACTTTGTTTTTTGATGAATCTTTGCAAGCATGGATCTGGTATTGCTAGCGCTCATTGTATCACCTCTGGGGGCAAGTTTTGAGTTTGCTTTTAGACAATTAAACCTTATCGGAACTAATAATCAAGTGGAAATACGAGGTGGTATAAAGGGACTTCAACTTTTAAAGGAGATCGGAGCTGATATCTCATGAGAGATTGTTGGTGATTCTTTGTTGGTGATCAAGCAGTTGTCTGGGAATATGAGTGCAGGGATGATGTTTTTGAGATCATATTATGAGGAATGTATAGATTTGTTAAAGGATTTCAAGATGGTATCAGTGGATCATATCCCTAGAGAACAGAATTTAGATGCCAATGATCTTGCACAAATTGCTTCTGGTTATCGGCTGGAATGACATACAGCAGGTTGAGGTTGAAATAGTCCGATCGAATGAAATTCGAGACAAAAGCCGATGATTGGAGACAGGAAATAATTGGTTATTTACAAAATCCGTCGCAACGGGTTTCTAGGAAGCTTCGGTATAAAGCTACTAAATATGTGCTGCTTGATGGGGACTTATATTATCGGACTTTTGAAGGAGTTCTGCTGAGATGCTTGAATTTGGAAGAAGCCAAAGTAGTTATGTGCGAAGTGCATGAGGGCGTTTGTGGGACTCATCAATCGGCTCATAAGATGAAGTGGTTGCTGAGAAGGGTAGGATACTATTGGTCGACGATGCTGGAAGATTGCTTCAGGTACTATAAAGGATGTCAAGATTGCCAAATATACAGCGGGCACCAGCGTCGGCTATGAATCCTATCATCAAACCGTGGCCGTTCAGAGGATGGGAAATTGACATGATCGGCTAGGTTTATCCTCCATCGAGTAAGGGACATAAATTCATATTGGTAGCAACAGATTATTTTACAAAGTGGGTAGAAGCGATTCCTCTAAAGAAAGTTATGTCCAAAGAAGCGATCGAGTTTGTAAAGGAGCACATAATTTATCGGTTTGGGATTCCTCAGACGATAACTACTGATCAGGGATCTATTTTCGTATCCGACGAGTTTCAACAGTTTGCTGCCAGTATGGGAATCAAGTTGTTAAATTCGTCGCCTTATTATGCTCAGGCTAATGGATAGGAGGAAGCTTCTAATAAGAGTTTGATCAAGTTGATTAAGCGGAAGATTGATGAACAGCCGCGAAGATGGCATACTACGTTAGCCGATTCGTTATGGGCATATCGGATGGTATGTCATGGATCTACCCGGGTGCCACCTTACCAACTGGTATATGGACATGAAGCAGTTTTGCCTTGGGAGACTAACATCAGCTCTAGGAGGATTTCTTTGCAAAATCAATTGACAGCCGATGATTATTATAACTTAATGACAGATGAACTTGAAGATTTGGCTCAGAATCGGTTAAGGGCACTGGAGAGGATTAAGGAAAACAAAGCTAAGGCAGCTAGGCATTATAACAGAAAAGTGGTGAATAAATCGTTTGCTAAGGGAGATCTTGTGTGGAAATTGATTTTGCCGATCGGGTCCAGAGATAATAAGTTTGGAAAGTGGTCGCCTAATTGAGAAGGGCCCTATCGGATTAATCGTTGTGTGCCTGGTAATGCCTATATACTAGAAGATCTTGGAGGGACGGAGTTTGCTAAAGCGCTTAATGGGAAATATCTCAAGAAGTATTATCCAAGCGTCTGGATTAACTCCTGAATCGGCTGGATGCGGCCGATTTCTAAAACAGTTCAAAAAGCCGATGTTTTTGCATCGCCTAAAGATAGCCAGTATTAATTGATATCGCCTTTAGATCAAACAGACAAAAAATACTAAGGGACAATTGAAACAAGCAACAGTGCCGATTAGATTATGTTACAGCAAAAGATGATTAGCGTGTTCCGGAGCAACATCAATAGTATTAAGGTTTTACAAAAAGTTCTGAATTGTTTCGATCACGCGCAGTCGGATCTAGTCAATCTCATTGATAGCACGAATGTCGTCTTCATCGGAGCCCGGGATGATCTTCAAATTTTTGCGCCGATGAACGACTTGACGCACCGTTGCTGCGACCTTGGCCTCTTGGTCTTGTATAGCTTGTGGTAGGCCGGTGAGCTGGGATTCTGTTGTTCAAGATCCTTATGAACTTTTTCAAGTTCTGCCAGCAAATCAGCCTCCTTTGTCTTCAGTTGGTCCAACTTGGATTGGAGCTCTTGAGGGGCAGTCACCATGTCATCAAGCTTTTTCTTCTCTGTTTGGGCTGACAGCCGATCGGCTTGGATATCTTGGGTTATCTTCTGTTGGTCAGCACGATCGGCTATGCACTGCCTAAGCTTGATCAGTCTAAATCTGTGAGATTCCAGGTATGCCACGGGAGTCAGTGCGTCGATGAGTTCTTCGGGTAAATGATGTTCAATATCTACAAGTCTTGCCCGGATTGGCCCGCAATCTTCCACTAGTGCGTCGATCGGATTTTCTAGCCGACTGATGATACTCGTTAAGTACTCACGCACATCGGCTGGGAAGGATGGTTTGGTTGCTGCGCTGGTGGCTGTTGCTTCTTCTGCCTCTAAGTACTTACCGATGTCAAAGGAGAACAAATCGGCCAAGGACTGCAAATTGACATTGGTGAAAGAATCAGTGAAGAGTTAAAAGCGAAGTATGGATATATAGAGACTACCTGAGGTAGGGCATCGGCAGCTTGGGTGGCATCAGCTTCAAGTGGATAAGTAGGGTGTTCTTCAGAATGGCCGATGTCAGGCGATGTAGTAGGAACAGCCTCATCAACGGCTTGGGGACTGGGTGCTGAGATTGGAGCGGCTAGAGAAGTCATCGGCTCGGTGCTTGGAGGGATGTCAGTGGAAAGTTGAGGTTCAGGGGCCGATGACTCGAGCTGAAAATGAAACTGATGAGAAAGATGGGAAAACAGATAATGATATCAAGACTTAGCACGTACCCGAGGAGATGAGGGGGCTGATGTTGTTTGGGGAGAAGGTGGTGTCGTGACCATGACATCGCATTGTGTTTCTGCTTCTTGAGAGAAGGGTGATGCGCCAGCTTTTTGCGCTTTTGTCCTGTCGGCCGGGGCGCCTGGAGGAGAGCCGATGGAGAGGGAGCATCGCGCCCCAAGTTCGGAGTGGCCGATGGGGGTTGATACATGATCGGCCGACCGCTAGTGCTTGTCGTTGGGGGCTCGACGTGGGCAGCCTGCAAAATTAAGAGTGAGGGATGATCGGAGATGGTGATTAAGGCTTATGGGTGTTACCTCGTCATCGGATTCGATGTAGTCGGCGTTGAGGCGAGAACAGTAGTGGATGGTAGCTAAGTTGAATAGATGTCTCCTCCATTCTGACCACCATCGGGCAAAGAGCTTTGTATTGGCGGTGCATACATTCACCTCGGTGGCGGCGCCCAGGGGAAGAGATTCTGTTAAGGTCCGCATCCGATCATACTCTAGGGCATTGTTGACGTTGCCCTGGGCTTGAAGTTTATCGACAAAGAATAGGCCGATCGGAAGTTGACCAAGACCAAGCTGACGGGAGCCGACCGATGGATGGTAGAATTCGTATGATGGTTGTGATCGGCCTAGAGAGAAGCCAGTCAGCAGCAGACAGGGGGTAACAGCCGATAGAAATATGGCCTTCGATTCATCGTCTTCTAGAGCATTGAGTGGATTGAAGTTGGAAGGCATTTCAAATGACGATGCATCGTTGTATGCAAACCAAAGTGTGGCCTCCCTGGTGAAGCCGTAATAGAACACCTTGAACCATTGACTGAGTCCAGCGGGTGTTATCTTGCCGCCAGGAAGAGCCGATGCAGCTTCGCCCATGGAGATACATCGGCGGTAGGTAAGTTCTTGGTCTTCTGTATGATCGGCTGGAACGGACTGGTCAAGAAAAGAGGTCTCAGAAAAGGCCTTGGAGGTGTAAACATTGAGCCATAGTTGCACGAACCACCAAGGACCCCCAATATGGCCGATGGGCTGGCCGGCCGATAGCTTGGTCGCTACTTGATGTAGCAGCTGATAAGTGGCACCAAGGAGGTAGTTCCCCAAAGGGATTTGTTTCCGATCGGCCAAACACTCTGCCAGACATTGCATGTTGGTCGTTGGGCCGAGGGTTGCACCACCGAAGACAAACCGTTCCAGCCACAAGTTCAAAAAAGTGACATGTTCCCGATCATCGACTGGTCCGGTTCCCTTGTTGTGGATTGATATATACCTAGACCAGCCACCGATGTTCTTCGCTTGAAGCCAATGAGCAGGTTTGAATCGAAGCCTGAAGGGGTCGATGTAACTCGTCGTGTCAAGGCAGGTGAGCATAATCACATCCATCAAGGTAGGGGTCATCGGCCCGTGCCCGAACATGAAGGCGTTGAGAGCGTCTGACCAGAAATATGAAGCCGATGCAAGCAGAGGCTCGTTCTTTTCCATATCGGCCAGAGAAAGGTTGATGCAGCGGTCGATGTTTCCACCGAAGACAAACCGTTCCAGCCACAAGTTCAAAAAAGCGACATGTTCCCGATCGTCGACTGGTCCGGTTCCCTTGTTGTGGATTGATATATACCTAGACTAGCCACCGATGTTCTTCGCTTGAAGCCGATGAGCAGGTTTGAATCGAAGCCTGAAGGGGTCGATGTAACTCGTCGTGTCAAGGCAGGTGAGCATAATCACATCCATCAAGGTAGGGGTCCTCGGCCCGTGCCCGAACATGAAGGCGTTGAGAGCGTCTGACCAGAAATATGAAGCCGATGCAAGCAGAGGCTCGTTCTTTTCCATATCGGCCAGAGAAAGGTTGATGCAGTGGCCGATGTTTGATTCTTCCCAAAGGGTTCTCTTCGCGGCCGATACTCTAATATACCAGTCCCTCCACCCAGGAAGCTTGCTCGGCCATGATCTGAAGCTATTGGTCCAATCACTGACTAACATGGCGGAGTTCTTGAAAGGAATACGTTGGGTCTCGGCCCTGATAAAATCTATGGGATCCTCGCTACCCATTGGGCCGTGATAGAAGAAATCCGGGTAATCGGCGGCTGGGATTAGAACTTGGTTCCTAAGGTGCTACAGTAAACAAGAACACGACGAAGAACAGGTAAAGAACATGGCAGATTGGATTCATCTAGGCTACAAAATTAGAAAAAAAAATAGTTGGGCAGAAAGATTACCTCGGGGACTGCGGATGCTGATGCCATTGCACCGGAAGAAGAAGAGCGGGAATCAGCGGTCGAAGAAAGGAGATGCGACAGTTCATCTGAGTTCGCCGGAGTTTGTAGAAGTCTTGGAAGATGAAGCGGTAGTGCTCTGGTGATGTGAAAGCGTAAAAAAGGCTAGGGAGACGAAGCGGTTTATCGAGGTATGATGACCGAGCGGGAATCGAGGCCGTTGGCACTGTTTCAAACAATTAAGGCAAGTGGGCTACCTTGGGCCGCCTTGGTATGGAAGGAATCTAAAGGCCCAAAATGAAAGAATTTCGAAGTCCTATACAATTTCGGGTGCTTTGTAAGATATCTACATCAATCAGATCAATACAATTTCGGCGCATCGCCACCCCTTCGACGGGTTCTTGCTTCTCGAGCCGGGCTGCATCGGTTAAGTTCGACCTCCTGCGAGAGGGTAAGTCTCGTCACCCCGGCCACCGCATCGGCTAGGACTTCCTCGGTTAAGTCCAATATTCTAGTCGGTTTACGGTGGACGGCTTACCATGATATATCTATTTTATCTATGGCTGCATCAGTTTAGTTTGACCTCATAAATCGATTAGGTATATCACATCACGCGTGCACAGATCGTATCGGCTTACTGGGTGTAACTTATCGACAGTTTGTGCTGCATCGGTTAGGTCCGACCTACTAAACTGCCTCCGATAAGCTATTCCTGCTAGGTTGATACTTTTTGCGCAAGCGTCTTATCGAGATGTATAGCCGATAAGTTATCATATTTTACATTACGATCGCATTAGATCTATCGGCCTATCGAGGTCTCGTTATCATCACCAGTCTGTGCTGCAATGGTTGGGTCCGATCTACTAGACTGTTGGTAATAACTTTACTCTTAATAAGCCGATGGGTTTTATGCGATGTTTTATCGGAGTGCTTTGCCGATAAGTTATCTTTATATCCAGCAAATTTGTCACAAACATGTTTAGAAAATCGCTGCCAAGTCGGGGTGGCACGAAATTGCATATCTCGGTTTTTCCCTGTGGAGAGGATCCGGGCGTGGGCACGAGGACCCGGGCATGGGCAACAGGCGAGGATCCGGGCGCGGGCACGAGGACCCGGGCACGGGCAACAGGCGAAGACTCGGGCACGGGCACGAGTAAGGGCCCGGGCACGGGCATGGACAGCACCTTCGGGACAGCGCTAGCTATTATAATCGCAATCGGCTGAAGTTTATTCAATCTATTTATTCACGCATCCTGCATATTTATTTTATCAGTTTATAGCCAATTTTTTGAATATTCCTTCGGCAATCGGCTAGTTCGATATTTGCTTATTATTATTAGTGATTGCTCATGCCATCATCGGCTTCCAGTCGGTGTATAAGTGCTACAGTTCATATCGGCTACTGGCCGATGAGACGAGTCCAGATCGGCTTTCAGCCGATTGGCTCATTGATTTAACATTTTCCCTCCTTGTCAATTGCAAGGTCAAATTAGCTGGCACGCCTACAAACTCAAGATTTTAGGACCTGCACTGGAGTGAAGCAAATCTCCCAGGCCTTCGCGTGTCTCTAGGCGCCGAACGGCCCCCGGCGGTTTTCGGCGTCAACACCATCAGAGGTATGTTTCCCTTTTGCCTAAGTAACTCCAGACAACTTTCTTTGTGTTCTTGATCTTCAACTTTGTTCGGCTGTAGCTCTAGAAGTGAATCTGAGCAATCAGTCCCTTGAGATTGAATGCCTGAAGAAAGAGCTAAAGGAGCTTGAAATGGCGAAATCCAAGGTTGACATCGAGTATTGAAGTAAGTTGCATATTTGCCATTGTACTCTGCCCGACTAGATATCTAGATTTGTTGAGGTTTCTTTTCCATGTGATCAGCCTTCAAAGCTAATTCGCAGATCCAATTTAGTGCCTTGGTTGAGGAGATAAAAGTGACAAAGGAATCACGGAATATCATAGTGGATTCCACGAGGACTTTATTAGATATCATGCAGCCAATCGTGGCCGGACCCAACTCCAGTTCCATCTCCTAGGTGGCACAACGTCTTGAAGAAGCTCCGGCCCTTCTAAAGTACTCTTCTGAGCGCGTCACCATGGGTATCGCCCAAGCACTAGCCATGATGAAGTCTCTCTACCCTCGGGTAGATATCGAGGCGGTCGGTGAGGGCTTTGCTGAGGCCACTACCCCAAAGGAGGGCTTGGAACTAGTTAGCCAAGTTAGGCCTACCACTGAGGCAATCACCGAAGATCTGCCATTGTAAGCATGAACCTTTTAAGTAGTCGGTGTTTGAGGAGGACAAAAACAATGTGTAAATGCTATAAATGCTTTTGGTGTTTGTTGAAATTTAGTACTTGTTCTATTTTGGCCATCATTAGTTTTACCCGACTAGCTAATTTATGCCGAGTGATCTGAGATCAACTTTAAAAAGCGTTCACCCCGTGGGACTATACTCGGCAAAGCATAGCATAATCGTTATAAAACTTCATGACTTAGACAAAACAAGTTCGAGCGTTATGAATAACAGAAGACATGTTATCATCATGTAGCCCCCGACTCACTACTCGATTGAAACAAGTGATGTCGAGGCCATGGGCCCCGGGTACCTCTTGACAAGCATATGGGCCGCTCGGACAGAGAATGGGCCTAGCCTTGTAATTAGGGATATGATGGACCTCGGCAGACTTAGCCTTATACGATAAGGAAAATACATTCCTAGTCCGGCACGTTATATCTCTAGACGGAGATCCCTTGGTCATAGTCCGACTAGGACTCCTACTTTGTAACCCTGTCCCCCAGTATATAAGGGGAGGCAGGGCGCCCCATGAGGGGAAGACATCGCAAGATCGGGAGGTTCACCAGAATCACCATCATACATCCTTAAAGGAAATACACCACAACTGGACATAGGGTATTACCTCACATCGAGGGCTTGAACCAGTATAAACTCTTTGTGTTCCTTTGCAGTCCAGCGAGTTTCAATTCGACGAGTAGCCCTATATTCATATTGCCGGTGTAAAACATCGACAGTTGGCGCGCCAGGTAGGGGCTTCACCGAGATCAACCTCAACAAGCTCAATGGATTCGACAACTGGAGTCGACGGCACCAAATTCTCCCCTGGACACACGATCACATTCGGAAGCCTCGACTTCGGCAATCTTCCACTTGTCCGGGTCTCGGGACAACTCTCTCCTTCGGTGTTCGACTTGGACTCGGCCTTGAGCCAGCCGGGATCAGGCTAGGAAGGGGGGCGATCGTCAATCTCCCGTGCAGACTCAGCAACGCCATGGATATCTACAATCTACATCCCACGCGGCAAACCCAATCCCCTACGGTTCAATTCGGACATGGCCTGGAGCCGTTCGAGATTGGATCTAGGGAGGTCAGAGTCGTAATTACACCTATCAATTACTCCGATTTCGACTCCAAGTTGGACAGCAGTCTGAACAGCAGTTCGAATTGCAGTCTAGCAAGCTTCTTCCTGGCCTGTGAAGCCTTCATGGCATCCAAGTGCTCTACTACCACTCAAGAGACGCACCGACTACGTAAGCAACAAGAGAAGGAGACTCGCCAACTACGACAACAACAGGAGGCCAAGCGTGATGCTTGCAACGACGAGCTACGTAGGGCTGGGCGAACCGCTCAGCAACAAATCCTCCAAACTCAAGTTGGCAACCACAACGTCTTTGTCACGCCTCAATAGAACGTCGTGGCCGTTGCAATCTTACTAGATACACTCCAGTTTGGGCCTGATCACCAAGCCACCCCGACTATCACAAGGATCAAAGCCATGATCACCGTTGCTACATGTCAGCAGCACCAGCAGTCGGGCGACACCCTCATATCGACCAACCGGTTGGGTTTTCCAACAGCGGTCTCGTCCTCATCAACGCGATGCCGAGCGGCTGGCTCTAGTCAGCCGCACGTGGAGTCACGTCAGATGTCACTCGGCAACCCTCACAACAACAATCGACAGTGTCCCTAGAACGACCGCCACGACAACCAAGATCTCTGAAGCCAACTACGATGCGACCTCTGCCAGGATATCAACGCACGGTGCCGCGAACGCGAAGACGACGAGCGCCGCCAACTGAAGGATGAAAATGAGTGCTTCGGCCTCCACCACAAGCGGTTTAATCGCCGTAACCAGAGCCGAAGCCCTCATGCAGATGAAGGCATACCGGCCTTCACCGAGGAGCTACAGCAGGTCGATTGGCTATCGGGTTTCACACCTACATGCATCGAAAAATACGACGGCAAGACCAATCCTAAGTCCTGGCTCATGGTCTACACTCTAGCAATCTGAGCAGCCAGAGGCGATCACAAAGCCATGGCTAACTACCTCCCGGTCGCCCTGGCCGACTCGGCGAGGACATGGCTGACAGGGCTCCCAAAGCAGTCAATCGGTTCCTGGGGAGAACTCCGGGAACGCTTCATCGCCAATTTCCAAGGGACTTACGAGAAGCCGTCTTCTGAGCATGATCTCTATCAGCTGCACCAGAGGAAGAACGAGTCTCTTCGCGAGTTCATCAAAAGGTTTTCCGAGAAGCGCAACTCGATACCAATGATCAGGGACGAGGTCATCATCGCTGTCTTCCGCAAGGGAGTCAAAGACGCCCCGTTCATAGCCAAGTTCACTCGGAAACCTCCTGCCTCTGTCAGGGCTCTCTTTGACATGGCAAACAAGTACGCCGACTCGGCCGAAGCAGTCGCCCAGGCCCTTGACGACAAGAAAGAGTCCCAGCAGAAGGACCAAAAAGCCAATGACGAGCCACCACAGAACCAATCTGGCAACCGCAAGCGGAAGTCGGAGAACGTGGTGGCCAACATGGAGCATACTCGGTCGTGACCCCCAAGGAACAATAAATACAAGAAAGTGATGAACGGGCCCTGCCCCTTTCATCCCAAGGGAAAACACGCGGCCAAGGACTGCTTCATGCTCAAGAGGTTTGCTTCCGAGTAGGCTTCAACATCTGGTGCCGACAAGGACAAAGACAAGCCAGATTCGGGCGCACCCGGCGATTTTCAAGATCCCTAGGCTGAGCTCAACCATATCTTCAGAGGGCCGTCTACATACAAGTCCAAGCGGAAGCAGAAGCTAACAGCATGCGACATCAACTCGGTCTCTACAGCAAACGCCCCCCAATATTTGCGTTGGTCAGATATGCCCATCACATTTGACCGCGCAGATCACCCCGATTGGGTTACACACCCAGGACGCTATCCGCTCGTCCTGGACCCGGTTGTCAAGAGCATCAAGTTGAAGAAGGTTCTCATAGATGGAAGCAGCGCGCTCAACATTCCGTTCACCAAGACCCTAGATGAGATGAAGATTCCTCGTTCAGAGCTGCGGCCAAGTACGGCACCCTTCCACAGGGTAATCCCCGGCCTATCTTCAACACCTCTCGGGCAAATAACTTTGCCGGTCACCTTTGGCACGCGGAATAACTTCTGCACAGAGAACATCTGCTTCGAGGTCGCCGATTTCGAGAGTGCGTACCACGTGATACTCGGATGGCCGGTGCTAGCCAAATTCATGGCGATGCTGCACTATACCTATATGATGCTCAAGATGCCTTGGCTAGCCAGAGTTCTTTCCCTGCGTAGCGATGTTAAGCAAGCCTTCACCTACAACAAGGAGAGCTACGAGTTGGCTCAATCTCAAGAAGCGACACTTGGACGAAACAGCATTCAGCAAGCCGTCACAACCAAAGTCGAGGACGATCAAGTTCCGGCAAAAAAAACAGCAAAGTCAGGAATTTCAGCGGACTCTGACATGAAGAAGATCCCCCTGGACCCTTCCGACCCCTCCAAGACTGCTCTAGTCGGGACCGGACTCGACCCCAAATAGGAATATGCGCTCGTCACCTTCCTCTAGGCAAATAGGGATATTTTCGCTTGGAAACCTTCCGACATGCCGGGGTACCCAGGGAGTGATCGAGCACGTCCTCAATGTCAAGTCAGACGCCAAGCCAGTCAAGCAACGGCTACGGTGCTTCGCACAGGACCACAAAGATGCTATTCGGGAGGAGATAACCAAGCTCCTCGCAGCTGGGTTCATCAAAGAGGTCTACCACCCGGATTGGCTAGCAAACCCAAGGTCCTAGTCTGGAAGAAGAATGGTAAATGGCGCATGTGCATCAACTATACCGACTTGAACAAGGCGTGTCCCAAAGATCCATTTGGTCTACCCAGAATAGATCAGGTGGTGGATTCAACTGCGGGGTGTGAATTTCTCAGCTTTCTCGACTGCTACTCGGGATACCATCAAATCAGCCTGAAGGAGGACTGCCTAAAGACTTCTTTCATCACACCGTTTAGAGCATACTGCTACATCACTATGCCGTTTGGTTTGAAAAACATTGGAGCAACGTATCAACGAGCAATTCAGCGGTGTTTACACACTCAGATTGGGCCTAACGTGGAGGCGTATGTCGAGGACATGGTGATCAAGACAAAGTCTAAAAAGACCTCATTGTTGACTTGGAGGAAACCTTCCAAAATCTTTAAAGATTCAAGATGAAGTTGAACCTGGAAAAGTGCGCCTTTGGTGTGCCATCTGGCAAGCTACTCGGCTTCATCGTGTCACATCGCGGCATCAAGGCCATCTAGAGAAATCAACACAATCATGAACATGGCACCCCCAAACTAGCCAGAAGGACGTCTAGAAGCTGACAGGCTGCATGGCGGCACTTAGCTGATTCATCTCCTGACTAGGCGAATGGGGCATGCCCTTTTTCAAACTACTGAAGAAAGCGAACAATTTTCAATGGAGTCCCGAAGCCTAGCAAGCCTTCAAAGACTTCAAGAAATTCCTCACATCACCACCAGTGTTGGCATCACCTATGCCCCAAGAGCCATTAATGTTATATCTAGCGGCAACCACTCAGGTAGTCAGCACGGTGTTGGTGGTCGAGCGATCAGAACCGGGTCATATACAGAAAATTCAACGGCCAATCTACTTCGTCAGCGAGGTCCTAGCCGACTCAAAGATGAGATATCCTCAGGTCCAAAAGCTTCTATATGGCCTACTCATCACTGTCCAGAAGCTGGTGCACTATTTCTAGTTGCATCAAGTCATGGTGGTCACATCGTATCCACTCGGGGACATCCTGCACAACAGCAAGGCCACTGGCCAAATTGCTAAATGGGCACTCGAGTTGATGGCGTTTGACATCACCTTTCAGCCATGAACAGCAATCAAATCTCAAGCTCTAGCCGACTTTGTGGCCGAGTGGACAGAAGTTCAGACGACTACAACAACAGACAAGCTAGAGTACTGGACAATGTACTTCAACAGTTCTCTACGGATTGGCAGAGCCAGGGCCGGCGTCATACTGATGTCACCCACCGGTGAAAAACTCAAGTACATTCTCCAAATTCACTTTTCGGCTTCCCACAATGTCGCCGAGTACGAGGCACTCATCCACGGGCTCCGCATTGCTATATCACTCGGCATCCGCCGACTGGTTGTACGTGGGGACTCTCAACACGTGGTGAACCAAGTCATGAAAGACTGGGTATGCCTCGACAATACTATGGCGGCGTACTATTAGGAGGTCAGAAAGCTCAAAAACAAAAGTTCGACGGCTGGAGATACCCATGTATTACGACAATACAATGATTGCTGCAGACGAATTGGCTAACAGGGATCTAAAAAAGAAGTGGTCACTTGACTGGGATTTTCATCAAGCAACTACTGGAGCATCAATCAAAAAGAAACCAGTACCAGAGCAGTCGGGGGTTGAACCTACCCCGGCAACAGATGAAGTATTGATCATATCTCAAGATTGGCGAACTCCTGTTCTCAAATTCCTCTTAGATGATGACTCCAGAAGATCGAGCAAAGCCGAAACGAATTTCAAACGTCGAAGACAAATTTTTCTAGTTAGTCGGAGAAGACGTGTACCGAAGAAGTGCATTTGGAGTCTCATGCACTGCGTCACACCGAGGAGGGCAAGCAGATTCTGCAAATCGATCACTCGGCAAATGTGGCAACCATGCCGCATCTAGGACGTTAGTCGGAGCTTACAGGCAAGGATTTTTCTAGACAACAACAATAACAGATGCTAAAGACATAGTTCGCAGATGCGAGGGTTGTCAATTCTATGCAAGACAAACAAATCTTCCAGCCTAAGAATTTCAAACCATCCCAATCTCTTGACCCTTTGCAGTATGGGGGCTTGACATGGTCGGGTCTTTCAAGAAAGCACCAGGAGGGTTCACACACTTGTTCGTCGCAGTGGATAAATTCACAAAGTGGATCGAGGCAAAAACCGTTGCTACCATAACAGCCGCACGTGCAAAGGACTTCATCATGAGTATACTATACCGATTCGGGGTTCCTAACCACATCATAACGGACAACGTACTCAGTTCACGGGTGGCATTTTTCAAGAATTCTATGACGACTTCGGCATCAAGATCTGTTATGCTTCTGTGGCACACCTACAGAGCAACGGGCAGGTTGAGTGTGCTAATGGCATGGTCTTACAAGGTATCATGGCCAGGATATTCGACTGACTACAACCATATGTAGGGCGGTGGGTACAAGAACTCCCATCCGTTCTCTGGTCTCTGAGAACCACGATTAGTCGGACAACAGGGCAATCCCCTTTCTTCCTGGTCTATGGTACCGAGGCTATGTTACCAACCGAGATAGAGTTCGGCTCTCCATGAGTTCAGGCCTACTCAAAAGACATATCCAACGAAAACCGACTGGCTCAACTCGATCAGTTGGAGGAAGCTAGGGACATCGCAATCATCCAGTCGGCAAGGTATCTGCAAGGCCTGCGTCGTTATCACAGTCAGAATGTCCGTGGCTGCGCCTTTTTGGTTGGTGATCTCGTCTTGAGAAAAATACAAACCACCAAAGACAGGCAGGCATAAACTATCCCCCTTGTGGGAAGGGTCGTTCATTATCGCTGAGGTTACTCGGCCGGGCGCCTACCGACTGAAGAATCAAGATGGTGCCCTAGTTAGTAACTCATGGAATATAGAATAGCTATGTCCTTTCTATACCTGAGTTTTGTACTCTCTCACATACATATGTATAAAGTTTTTCTCTAACACACTATGTCATTTGTTTCAACCAAGTAGTGAGTCGGGGGCTGCATGTATTATATGTGCTTTGTCAACAACATACGAGCTTGTTTTATCTAAGTTATGAAGTTTACAACACTATGTTATGTTTGCCGAGTATAGCTTTCTGAGGTGAACGATTTTTATTAAGTTCCTATCGACCAACTCGGCGTAGACTATATAGTTGGGTAAAGCTAATGATAACTAAGTAAAACCAAGAACTCGGCGGCATTGTACATATATTTACACATGTCTTTACAAAAGCTTTATACACACCGACTGCATAATGTTTGGACATTGGCTCTCGAAGCTGCTCAGATTCATTAACAAGTATAGTTGTTAGCCAAAATTGCAGTCGGAGTAACAAGAGGATTGGTTAAGTTTATTGTCAAAAGGGAGGCTTACTTGCATAGTCAGCCTCTACTTTGGCTTTGGCCTTCTCTAGTTCAGTTTTTGCCTTTTCAACCTTCTTCAGCTCAAGTTCCTATTGTCTTTTCTCCTCTGTCTAGGTCTTCCACTCGGCTTCGAGGGCTGTACATCAGAATAGTCAACAACTCGAGATTACAGTCAAGACTCAACCGAGCAGTTGGAAAACAACAAAGCTGGAGAAATATACTTGGGATTTATTCAGGAAGACAAATACATGAGACTTACTTCTGATCTTCTTGGCTAGAGCCCACTTCTCATCCCAGAGCTGGTCAACTACTCCCCTTAGCCAAGTCTCCCTCTCCTGACTAAACCGTTCCAGGTCAGCCTTGGAGGCTTGGAGTTGGCCCAATCATTGGAGATGGGGGGCGAGCTGGGTCAAGACCTTGTTCACTTTCTCTGAGCGGTTGACTATCTTCTGCTCAGAGCAAAAACGGAACACAACAGAGTCAAGAGGTAGAAAACCAATGCAAGGAAGACTGCCAAGAACTCAGTATGGTGCGAGTCATACCTGGACTCCCCGGGATGCGGCGATTGCGGCACGAAGAAGAACTTTGCGCTCCCTCTCCGCTGCCTCCTCATCATGCTCGTAGCTTTCTGCAACTCTCTCGGGGACCCAGTGAATGTTCTCAGGAACTGCGGGAGGGCTTCAAAGTCTGGAGAGATCCACTTCTAGAGACGACGACGACATGGATGGCGACGAGGTCCTGGTTCCTAACTCGGCCACTGCTAGGGCTTCAGGGACTCACTCAGGGGCTGGAGCAACGGCTTCAGTATTCGCTCCTTGGTCAGCCGGCACTAGCGGCCCTGCTATCGGGACAGCTTCGGTTTCTACAACTGAGGCAGTCACCAGCTCAGCAGATGAGTCAACTATCAAGACACTACCTTGTTGATCAAGATTTTCAGAAGATTCAAGATTGCTTACCTCTTGAAGGACTTGAACCTCCACGAGGGGGCTCCAGATGTCGGTGGTGGAGAGCCGCTGGCTGTCAAGCTAGTCGGCGAGGCAGTCGGCAGTGGCGCTTTGCTCTTGGTTGGCCCAATTTCTGGCACGGCCGAATGGGGCGCTGAAGCAGTTGGTGGCACCGCTCTTTGGCTTGACGTTGCTGATCTCGTACTCGGCAGCACCAGCCTTGGGCTCGATGTTGCTGAGCCTGGTGATGTTGGTCTTGGGCTTGGAGAAGATGGCCTTGGACTCGGCGGCCTGGGAGCTATGCTGGTGGTATCTTTTATCTTCAGGCTCCCGGCTGCGGCACTCGGCTTGCTAGCTTTCTTCTTGCTCAGGTCTTCAACAAGTTTCTTCCCGGCTCTCTTGGAGCTAGGCTAGGCAGCAGAAGGACTTAATGGCCTCTTCTTCGACTTGGCAGCCGACAAAGTTTGGGAGTCATCATCAAACTCCTCACATTCCTGCAAGTGATTCAAGCAACATACATCATATATTGTAGAGCAATCTAGGATACACATCTACAAACATTCAACATAGATGGATGGCGATTCAACAATCAGCATTTCAATATTACCACTGGACGAGGCCTTTTCTGGCTATAAGCCACGATGGCGCGCTCTGCATCTTTAGTCTCAATCACCCCGTTGGCGAAGTAGCTGAGCAAGACATCAGTCACCTTGTGCTTGTCAGTCAGATCTGGGTATTCTTGGCTAGGATCGTTTTTTCCCTTATAATCCCAGCCGAAGTGGCTTCTTAGCTTCAATGGCCTAATGCGGCGATTCAAGAAACATCTGGCCACACATCTATTCGTCGCGGTGGATAAATTCACCAAGTGGATTGAGGCAAAACCCGTTGCAACTATAACAGCGGCACGAGCAAAGGACTTCATCATTCATATACTATACAGATTTGGGGTTCCTAACCGCATCATCACGACAATGGGTACTCAGTTCACGGGTAGCGTATTCCAAGACTTCTGCGAAGATTTCGGCATCAAGATCTGCTATGCATCCGTGGCACACCCGCAGAGCAACGGACAGGTCGAACGAGCCAACGGTATGGTCTTACAAGGCATCAAGGCCAGGATTTTCGACCGACTACAACCATACGCGGGCCGGTGGGTACAAGAACTCCCATCTGTTCTCTAGTCTCTCAGAACCACGGTTAGTCGGGCAACAGGGCAATCCCCTTTCTTCCTGGTCTACGGTGCTGAGGCTATGCTACCGACAGAGTTACAGTTTGGCTCTCCGTGAGTTCGGGCTTACTCAGAAGACGTCTCAAACAATACCCAACTGGTCGAGCTAGATCAGTTGGAAGAAGCAAGGGACATCGCAACAATCCAGTCGGCAAGGTATCTTCAAGGCCTACGTCGCTACCACAATCGCAATGTCCATGGCTGCGCCTTTTTGATCGGGGATCTCGTCTGAGAAAATACAAACCACCAAAGACAGGCACAAATTATCCCCACTTTGGGAAGGGCCATTCATATAGCTGAGGTCACGCGGCCAGGCGCCTACCGACTAAAGACTGAAGATGGTGTCCTCATCAGCAACTCATGGAATATAGAACAGCTACGCCCTTTCTATACCTGAGCTTTATACTTTATCATGTGTACAGTTTTCTCTGACTCACTACGCCGCTTGTATCAACCGAGTAGTGAGTCGGGGGCTGCATGTATTATATGTTTTGTCAATAATATACGAGCCTGTCTTACTTCAATTATGAAGCCTTACTACGTCTGTCATGTTTGCCCGAGTGCACTTTCTTACAGTGAACGATTTTATCAAGTTTCGACAGACTAACTCGGCGCCAGAACTAACACATTCGAGTTAAAGCTAATGACAACTGAGTAGTAAATTCAAGGCTTGGCGGCACTGCAACATATATTTACACAATTTTCCACAAAAGTTTTATATACCGACTACATGGATTATATTACTCTTACAGACCTAGGTCGGTGATTATCTCAGCAGTCGGCTCGCCCGGGCTATCAGCTCCAGCGACCTCCTTGGGCGTCGTCTCCTCGGCAAACCTCCCGATGGCTTCAATGTTTTGCCCTCGGTAGATTCATTGGTCATCGCCAGGTTTGGGCCATGCCGGCAATGACATGCTCTCCGAGTACTTCTTCAAGGCACTCGGTGCATCTCAAGATGCGCCTCTACTTGGGGATCCTGCTACAAACTGGTTCCGCAGGGCATGGGATCTATGAGGTCAAGAGCCCTTTCACGGACCCGATGAGGGCTTCCCGTGACTCCCTGATGACTCTTATCTCCTTTGTGTAAAACCGATATTGGGCCAGGACATTGGCTCTCATGTCTGTCCGGGTACACCGGCAAGTAAACTTGTCAGGCTCGGTTGCAGATGGAATGACTAATGGATTGGTTAAGATCATGGTCAGGTTGGGGACTTACTTTCGTAGTCGGCGTCCCACTTGGCCACGGTTTTCTCCAGTCGGCTTTTTCTCGCCGCTTGTGGCCTCTTTTAACACTCGGACTTTCCCGTTAGAGCTCGGCGTTGGCTGCTGGTCAGTCGCCTTGACTTCTCAAGCTCAGCCTTGGCTTCTTCGGCCTCCTTCAACTGGGCTTCCCCCTCTATTCGGGTCTTTAACTCGGCTTCGAGGGCTGCACGGCAGATTAGTCATGGACTCAACCTTGTGGCCAAGACACAACTGGGCAGTCGGGAACAACACAGCTGGAGAAATACATCAAGAGTTTAGTCGGGAAGACGCATTCGGGGGACTTACCTTTGATCTTCATGGCTTGGCCAATTTTCATCCTGAGCTGGGTGGGGCATCCTTTAGGCAAGCTCCCTCCCCGCGTGGCGCTCCTCCATCTCGGCCTTCAACGCCCGGAGCTGCTCTAATTCCACGAGGTGGGGGGCCATTTCGACTAGGATCTCGGTCATCTCCTCATTACGATTGACAAGTTTCTGCTCAGGGAAAGAATAAGTCAAGAGTGGAGTCAGACGTCAAAACAAGAAGACCACCATGACTCTGCCACAAGAATTATACCCCAACTCCCTGGGACCCAGTGATGGCGGTGCGAAGCAAGCTTTTGTGTTCCCATCTCACCGCGGTTTCATCAAGCTTGAAACTCTTCACGGTTCCGTCAGCCGCCGTCCAGGTGAACGTCCGAGGGAGCCTACACGGAGGAGCTTCAATCTGAGGAAGGTTCGGGATCTCCTGCGGCAGCGACGATGACGACGACGACCATGATGGAGATGGGGTCCCGGCCCCCACATCGGCGTCCTCTGTGACCTCAGGGGTCGACTTGGGGGCTTCGACAATGGCCTCAACAGCGGGCGTCGTCTCAGGGGCTGGGGCAGCAACCTCAGCAACTGCTCCTTGGTCGGGCGGCACCAGCGACCCCGCAGCCGGGACCACCTCAGTCTCCGTGACTAGGCTAGCCAACGGCTCAGCGGGTATGCTTGCGGGCGCCAGCTCGGCTAGGGCGGGCTCTTCAAGAGGAGCGGTCGGAGCGGTCTCCTTGAGATCGATATCGGCACGCTTCCTGCATGGCAAAACAGACATCAAAATACCACTGCAATAGATAAGAATCTTAGAAGATCCGGAGCAGCATACCTCTTGGAGAACTTCAGTCTCCCGCCGGGCGATCCGGGTCCCTGTGTAGCGCTGCGCCTGGTTGTTGGCCTGGTCGGCAAAGCAATCGGCGGCGGCATGGCAACTGGAGGCGACCCTGTCGGTGGCGTGGCCGACTCAGGCACCCGCGTGCTTGATGGCGCCTGCTCGGACCATGTACTCGGCGGCGCTTTTGCCAGGCTCGGCAATGTTGAGCTCGGTCGTACTGGTCCCAACTTGGGACTTGATCGCCTAGGTGCCATGGCGGCGGTGTCCTTTATCTTTAGACCTCCTACCACGACACGCGGCGTCAAGGCCCCCTCTCCCCGATAAAGAATAGGTTTTTTCCCGGCTCTCTTGGAGTCAGGTTGGGCAGCAGGAGGGCTTCTTGGCCTTTTCTTCGAGTTGACGGCCGACAACGGGCGGGAGTCCTCATCGAACTCCACGCATTCCAATAGAAGATTCAATAACATCTATCACATAATGCTGGGCAATCACAAATACAGACCCACTGGCATTCGTCACAGATGAGGGATGAAGATTACCTTGGGGCGGCGCCTAAGAAAGCTATAAGCGGCCATCCGGCACTTATCGTCCTCGGTCTCAATCACCCCATCGGAAAAGTAACCAAACAGGGTCTCGGTTACCTTGAACTTATCGGCCGACTTGTGGCTTACTCGGTCAGGATCAAGTTTGCCTTGGAAATCCCAGCCGAATGCGCTCCTCAGCTTCAGCGGCTGGATGCGTTGAGTCAGGAAACGCCGCGCCACCCAAGGCCCGGTCAGGCCAGCTTCTTTAAGCTTATCCAATTTCTCCAGCAATTGATGCACTTGGCCCATCTCCTCAAAGGTTGGATCTGCTGACCAATTTGGTAAAACTACCAGTGGCAAGCTGGTGAATGGACGCAAGGAAGGAGCCAGATCTGCGCAATAGAACCACTCCTTGTGCCAGCCTTTCAGGGAAGATTTCAAGGGGAGATCAAGATATGTTTTCTTCCTATCACTCCTCAACTGGAGACCAGCCCCCCAATCACATTGACATTATTCTTAGAGGGCTGGGGATTGATGTGGAACAGATGCCTAAAGAAATTAAAATGGGGTTCCACACCCAAAAAACACTCGCAGAGAGTGACAAATATGGAGATTTGAAGAATCGAGTTGGGATTCAAATTCACCAACTCCAACCCATAGAAATCAAGGATGCGGCAGAAGAAATCAGAAGAGGGAAGGCACAAACTCCAATCGAAAAAAGAGGAAAAAACTACTGTTTCGCCAGATTGGGGATTTAGGACCGACTCACCCTTAGCCGGCCGCCAACGGATCACCTCCTGACTAGGCAACTTCTATTCACTCTCCAGCAGCCTCAGTTTCACAGAGCCGCAGTCCGAAGTCAGCCAGGCATTCCCTGGCGCACCCGCAAGATCCAACGCTTTCGGCATGGTGGGGAGCGGAAAGATTTGGGGGAAAAGCGAATTGGGGGCTTGGAACAGACGAAGCGGACTGCAATCGCCCGAGTTCGAGCAGGGAACGGCAGCAGCAGCTAACCCTAGCCAAGCAAAAGGCGAAATTTGGGTGCGGAGATGGAAGACGAAACGATTGGCTGATTTGGGGAAGACGAAGGAATCTTTTTCTCTCTCCCTGTTATTTATAGAGCCTGTGCCGACTAAATGGGCTTGGGCCTACACAGTCGGTGTTGGGACACCAAGATATGAGTTCCTACAGTAGCATGCTCCATGTGGGCCGCCCGCAGGCTGAGTTGAAATAATAGCGCTGGTGCTACTAACAGGGGCCGATGAGGTAAACAGATATGCTTCATGAGAGCCTTATTGCTAAACATATATGTTTGGGTATCTGTTTTATCCACCAGGTCTCGAGGATATATCCTTACAAGGATCACAAGCTGGTCTTCATTAAAATTGGGGATGCAGGTATCTTTCTCGAGTACACCTGACCACGCCGTGGATTTATTTTCATAAAAGTGGTACTCCGCCTACATGCTTGGCCAACAGTTGCCATGAGCAACATCATTCCTGCCGATATGACGCTGAAGAGTCTAACTTTCGAGTAGTGCACTACTCGGGAGAGACTATAAATTTCTCATTCCTGTTGATATGATGCGGAGGAGTCTAGCTTCTGGGTGGGATGCCACTCAGGAAAGACTATAAACCCCCTTTTCCAGCTGACATGACGCTAAAGAGTCCCATATACAAGTAGCATCCTACTCGGCAAGACTATAAACACACATTCCGACTAACATGAAGTCGAAGAGTCCTATATACGAGTAATTCCCTACTCGGCAAGACTATAAAGTTTATTCCGGTTGACATGATACCGAAGAGTCTCATATACCAGTAGTAATCTACTCGGGAAAGACTTCCAGGTTAAAGATCTTTGACTTTATGTTTAATTGTCTCCACAATTAAGCACAAAGTCGGGGGCTACACCTAATAGGTGCACCTATTTGGTGCACACTATTTATATATCTCCATGAAGCCCTTCATAGTCTCACTGCCAGCTGACATGAAGCAGGACTTGGGAAGAAGACTCACTCGGACAAAGAGTACTCGGGAGCATTGCACTCGGGCAATCTTCACCGTGGAGGATGAGCACTCGGCATCAGCTGTGACTCAACTATGAAGGTCTCAGGGGCTACTGTGGAGGCCATGGGCCCCGGGTACCTCACCACCAGCATATGGGCCACTCAGATAGAGGATGGGCCGAATTGTGTAATTAGAGATAAGATAGCACCCGGCTGACTTTGCCTTGTACAATAGGGAAAACAGAGTCTTAATCGGATAAGTTTCTATCTCTAAGAAGGAAATCCCTTGGCCGTATCCGGCTAGGATCCTTATCATGTACCCCTATCCCCTAGTATATAAAGGGAGGCAGGGCGCCCCATGAGGGCACGAGAAGATCATCGATCAACACAACCCATCAGAGGAATAACACCACAACTGGACGTAGGGCATTACCTCACATTGAGGGCCTGAACCAGTATGAAATCTCTCTGCGTTCCTCTGCAATCCACCGAGTTTTCCCTTGCTGAGTAGCCCTATAGTTCTATTGCCGGTGTAAAACATTAACAGGACAACTCTCTCCTTCAGCGTCCAACTCGCGCTCAGCCTCGAGCCGGCCCGAGTCGGGCTAGGAAGGGGAGAGATCGTCAATCTACCATGCAGACTCGGCAACGCCGCGGATCTACATCCCACGCAGCAGACCCGATCCCCTACGCTTCAGTTTGGACAGGGCCCAGAGCTGTTCTAGATTGGATCTAGGGAGGTCGGAGTCGTCCTTACTCCGATCGACTACTCGGATTCCAACTCCAAGTCAGACAATGGTTTGAACACAAGTTCGGACACCAGTCTGGCAAGTTTCCTTCTGCCCCGAGAGATATTCACGGCTTCAACCCCTCCATCGGAGGGGCGCCGACTACAAGAGGAGCAACAAGAGGAGGCATGCCGACTGTGGCAACAGGAGGAGGCTGAGCACGAGGCTCGCAACGACGAGCTACGCAGGGCTGGGAGAACCGCTCAGCAACAGATCCTCCAGACTTGAGTCGGAGACCACGATGTCTTCGTCACGCCTCAGCAGAACGTCGTGGCCGCTGCAACCCTGCTGGACACACTCTAGCTTCGGCCTGATCATCAGGCCACCCCGACTATCGCCAAGATCAAAGCCATGATTACAGCTGCCGCATGTCAGCAGCACCAGCAGTTGGGCGAAACACTCATACCGACCAACTGGTCGGATTCTCCAGCGGCAGTATTGTCTGCATCAGCACGACGCCGGGCGGCTGGGTCTAGTCAGCCGCACGCGGAGTCACGCTAGACATCACTCGGCAACACAAACAACAACAATCGGCGGCGCCCCCATAACGATCACTGGTTCAACCAAGACCTCCGAGTCCGTCTACAATGCGATCTCTGCCAAGACATTAATGCTCGGTGCCATCAACATGAAGACGACGAGTGACGCTGACTGGAGGACGAGCACGAGTGTTTCGGTCTTCACCACGAATGGTTTAACCATCGCGGTCAAAGCCAGAGCCCTCACGAAGATGAAGTCGTACCAGCCTTCACCCGGGAGCTACAAGACGTCGACTGGCCATCAGGCTTCAAGCCTACGGGAATCGAGAAATACGATGGAAAGACTAACCTCGAGACCTGGCTCACCTATATACTCTGGCGATCCGAGCCATCGGAGGTGATCATAAAGCCATGGCTAACTACCTCCCCGTCGACCTGGCCGACTCAGCAAGGACATGGCTAACAGGGCTCCCAAGACGATCAATCGGCTCCTACGGGGAACTCCGGGAACGCTTTATAGCCAACTTCCAGGGGACTTATGAGCGGCCGTCTTCCAAGCACGATCTCTATCAGCTGCACCAGAGGAAGAATAAGTCTCTCCGTGAGTTCATCAAAAGGTTCTCCAAGAAGTGCAATTCGATCCCAATGATCAAGGACGAGGTCGTCATCGCCGCCTTCCGCAAGGGAGTCAAGGACGTTCATCGCAAAATTCACATGGAAGCCGCCAACCTCCGTCAAGGCCCTCTTCGATATGGCGAATAAATACGCCGACTCGGCCGAAGCGGTCGCAGAAGCCCTTGACGAGAAGAAAGAGTCCTGGCAGAAGGACCAAAAGGCCAAAGCCAACAATGAGCCATCACAGAACAAATCCGGCAGCCACAAGCGAAAGTCGGACAACGAGGTGGCCAACATGGAGCAGACACGGTCGTGATCCCCAAGGAACAACGAGTACCAGAAGGTTATGAAGGGCCTTGCCCCTTCCACCCGAAGGGAAAGCACGCGGCCAAGGACTGCTTCATGCTCAAGAAGTTTGCTTCCGAGTAGGCTTCATCGTCTAGGGCCGACAAGGACAAAGACAAGCCAGATTCGGGCCTGGCCGACGATTTTCAAGATCCTCAGGCCGAGCTCAACCACATCTTCGGAGGGCCATCTGGGTATGAGTCCAAGAGAAAGCAGAAGCTTACGGCACGTGACGTCAATGCAGTCTCTATAGCAGACACCCCCTAGTATTTGCGCTGGTCAGAGATGTCCATCACATTCAACCGCGCAGATCATCCAGATTGGGTTTCACACCGGGGACGCTACCCACATGTCTTGGACTCGGTCGTCAAATATATCAAGCTGAAGAAGGTCCTCATAGATGGAGGCAGTGCGCTCAACATTCTGTTCGCCAAGACTCTGGATGAGATGAAGATTCCTCGTTCAAAACTGCGGCCGAGTACGGTGCCCTTCAACGGGATAATCCCCGGCCTGTCTTCAACCCCCTCAGACAGATAACCTTGCCGGTCACCTTCGACACGTGGGATAACTTCCGCACAGAAAACATTTGCTTCGAGATCGCTGACGTCGGGACTGCGTACCATGCGACACTCGGACGACCGGCGCTCACCAAATTCATGGCGATACCGCACTATACCTACATGGTGCTCAAGATGCCCGGGCCAGCTGGAGTTCTCTCCCTCCGTAGCAACGTCAAGCAAACCTTCACCTACGACAAGGAGAGCTGCGAGTTGGCTCAATCGCAAGAGGCGGCAGTCGGACACAACAGCATTTCGCAAGCCATCACAACTGAAGTCTAGGATGACCAAGTTCTGGCGAAAAAAGCAGCAAAGTCGGGAATCTCAGCGGGCTCTGACACGAAGAAGATCCCCCTGGACCCTTCCGACCCCTCCAAGACTGCTCTAGTCGGGACCGGACTTGACCCCAAATAGGAAGACGCGCACGTCACCTTCCTTCAAGCCAACAAAGATATCTTCGCATGGAAACTATCCGACATGCCGGGCGTACCAAGGGAGGTGATCGAGCATGCCCTCAATGTCAAGATAGCCACCAAGCCAGTCAAGCAATGGCTATGGTGCTTCACACAGGACCGGAAAGATGCTATTCGGGAGGAGATCACCAAGCTCCTCGTAGCTGGGTTCATCAAAGAGGTTTACCACCCAGACTGGTTGGCAAACCCAGTTCTGGTCCGAAAGAAAAACGGTAAATGGCGCATGTGCGTCGACTACACCGATCTAAACAAGGTGTGCCCCAAGGATCTGTTTGGTCTACCGAGAATAGATCAGGTGGTGGATTCAATCGCGGGGTTCGAACTTCTCAGCTTTCTCGACTATTACTTAGGATACCATGAAATCAGCCTGAAGCAGGAGGACTGCCTAAAGACGTCTTTCATCACACCGTTTGGCGCATACTGCTACATCACCATGCCGTAAGGTTTGAAAAACGCTGGAGCAACGTATCAATGAGCAATTCAGCAGTGTCTACACACTCAGATCAGGCGCAACATGGAGGCCTACATCGATGACATGGTGATCAAGACCAAGTCCAAAGAAGACCTCTTTGGTGACCTAAAAGAAACCTTCCAAAATCTTCGAAGATTCAAGATGAAGTTGAATCCAGAAAAGGGCCCCTTCAGTGTGCCATCCGGCAAGCTACTCGGCTTCATCGTATCGCATCGCAGCATCGAGGCCAACCCGGAGAAAGTAAATGCAATCATGAACATGGCACCCCCGACTAGCCAAAAGGACGTCCAGAAGCTGACAGGCTGCATGGCGGCACTCAGCCAATTTATTTCCCGACTAGGCGAACAGGGCATGCCCTTTTTCAAGCTACTGAAGAAAGCAAATAACTTCTAATGGACTCCCGAAGCCCAGCAAGCCTTCGAAGACTTCAAGAAATTTCTCACATCACCACCTGTGTTGGCGTCACCTATGCCCCTAGAGCCATTAATGCTATATCTGGCGGCAACTGCTCAGGTAGTGTCGATGTTTTACACCGGCAATAGAACTATAGGGCTACTCGGCAAGGGGAAACTCAGTGGATTGCAGAGGAACGCAAAGAGATTTTATACTGGTTCAGGCCCTCGATGTGAGGTAATACCTTACGTCCAGTTGTGGTGTTATTCCTCTAATCGGTTGTGTTGATCAATGATCTTCCGTGCCCTCATGAGGCACCCTACCTCCCTTTATATACTAGGGGGCAGGGGTACATGACAAGGATTCCAGCCGGATACGGCCAAGGGATTTCCTTCTTAAAGATAGAAGCTCGTCCGACTAAGACCATGTTTTCCTTATCGTATAAGGCAAAGTTTGCCAGGTGCTATCTTATCTCTAACTACATGATTCGGCCCATCCTCTATCCGAGTGGCCCATATGTAGGTGGTGAGGTACCAAGGGCCCATGGCCTCTACAGTAGCCCCTGAGACCTTCATGGTTGAGTCACAGCTGACACCAAGTGCTCATCCTCGACGGTGAAGTCTTCCCGAGTGCATTGCTCCCGAGTACTCTTTTGTCCGAGTGCTTCTTCTTCCCGAGTCCTGCTTCATGTTAGCTGGTAGCGAGGCTATGAAGGGCTTCATGTAGATATATGAATAGTGTGCGCCGAATAGGCGCACCTATTAGGTGTAGCCCCCGACTTTGTGCTTAATTGTGAAGACAATTAAACATAAAGTCAAAGATCTTTAACCTGGAAGTCTTTCCCGAGTAGATTACTACTGGTATATGAAACTCTTCGGTATCATGCCAACTGGAATATGATTTATAGTCTTGCCGAGTAGGGAACTACTTGTATGTAGGACTCTTCGACTTCATGTTAGTCAGAATGGGTGTTTATAGTCTTGCCGAGTAGGATGCTACTCGTATATGGGACTCTTCAGCGTCATGTCAGCTGGAAAGGGGGGTTTATAGTCTTTCCCGAGTGGCGTCCCACCCAGAGGTTAGACTCCTCTGTGTCATGTCAGCGGGAATATGTTTATAGTCTCTCCCGAGTAGTGCACTACTCGAAAGTTAGATTCTTCAGCGTCATGTCGGCTGGAATAATGTTGCTCATGGCAACTGTTGGCCAAGCGTGTAGGCCGAGTACCACTTTTATGAAAATAAATCCACGGCGTGGTCAGGTGTACTCGAGAAAGATACCTGCATCCCCAATTTTAATGAAGACCAGCTTGTGATCCTTGTAAGGATATATCCTCGAGACCTGGTGGATAAAACAGATATCCAAACATATATGTTTAGCAATAAGGCTCTCATGAAGCATATCTGTTTACCTCATCGGCTCCTGTTAGTAGCACCAGCGCTATAATTTCAACTCAGCCTGCGGGCGGCCCACATGGAGCATGCTACTACAGGAACTCATATCTTGGTGGCCCAGCACCGACTGTGTAGGCCCAAGCCCATTTAGTCGGCACAGGCTCTATAAATAACGGGGAGAGAGAAAAAGATTCCTTCATCTTCCCCAAATCAACCAATCGTTTCATGTTCCGTCTCCACGCCCAAATTTCGCCTTTCGCTCGGCTAGGGTTAGCTGCTACTGCTGTTCCCTGCTCGAACTCGAGCGATTCCAGTCCTCTTCGTCTGTTCCAAGCCCCCAACCACTTTTCCCCCAAATCTCTCTGCCTCCAACTATGTCAACAGCTTCGGATCCTACAGGTGCGCCGGGGAATGCCTGGCCGACTTCGGATTGCGGCTCGGTGAAACTAAAACTGCTGGAGAGTCAATTGAAGTTGCCCAGTCAGGAGGTGATCCGTTGGCGGCCGGCTAAGGGTGAGTCGGTCCCAAACCCCCAATCTGGCGAAACAGTAGTCTTTGCTTCTTTTTTCGATCGGGGTTTGTGCCTTCCCTCTTCTATGTTCTTCCGCCGCATCCTTGATTGTTGATGCCAAAAATCACCGGCAACGTCGGGAACAAGCCGATGATCTGGTTTAGCGCCTAGAGACACACGAAGGCCTGGGAGATTTGCTTAACTCCAATGCAGGTCCTAAATCTTGAGGTTCGTAGGCGTGCCAGTCAATTTGACCCTGCAAGTGACAAGGAGATAGAAAATATTAGATCGTTGAGCCAATCGGCTGAAAGCCGAATTGGACTCGCTCCATCGGCCGATTGCCGATGTGAACTAGAGCACTTATACATCAACTAGAAGCCGATGATGGCATAGATGGATAAGATAAATAAACCATGTGGCCAAGAAACCAATAACAATATAATTGACTAAACTAGCCGATTACTAACATGAAGTGTATCGGCCGGAAAGCCGATAACGGTGTAGCGTGCCAAAAACGTGTTAAACAATGTAATCGGCCTTAATTAACAAAAGATAGCCTATTGGCTAGGCACTCCGATAGAACATCGCATAAACATCCATCGGCTCAGTAAGGATAGAATTATTATCACTAGTCTAATAGATCGGACCTAACCGTTGCAGCATAGACTGATAATGATAACAGAACCTTGATAGGCCGATAGATCTAATGCAATTGTGATGTAAAATATGATAACTTATCGGCTATACATCCTGTCGGCGAAATGGGATAGGGGGTCCCACATACCCTGGGGACGCGTGGGTCATCGGCCAAGTCAGTTCCCCGAGGGGCCATCTCGCCTTCGGTCCCGGGGTGCCGCGCCTATCGGCCCGTCCCCACCGGTTTCGGCCCCGAGGCATCGTTGGCCCCGGGCCCGTACCTTGCCTCCGGGCGCCATCGTCTCACTCCCTGCCCGGGGCCCACATGTCGGTCTCCGGCAGGATCGATGGACCAGCTCTCCAAATATCAGCATTAATGACGAGGCGATGGGGCACGTTGCCCCTGTCGTCCGCTCCGCCACGCGTAAGTGTCTCAGGACGGCCCCCCGTGGACACCCGACTGCTGTCAGAGGCCTGTTGACTTCTGTGGCGAGGGCGTGCGCCGAAGTCCAAGCAGTCAGAGACTCTTGACTTCGGTAGCGTGCTCCATCACATCCATCACATCCTCACGACTCTACCGCCCGCTGCATACCTACTCCGGCATGGGCTCAGCAGGCGGGGACGAGAGCGACCAGACGCTCCACCGACTCCGGCGCAGGCTTTGCAGGCGGACGTGAGCGACTGGACGTCTTCCAACTCCGGCGTGGGCGTCGCAGGCGGAGGGGAGGACCGGAGAACTCTCCAGAAACACACTCTCTCTCTCTATCTTGGTGTGCTGGTACTTGGACTCCCCTGCTCTATAAAGGAGGATCCGAGCCGGTGAGGAGAGGGGGCGGGAACATTAGCAACCACTCTCTGGCTAGGACCCGTCCTCGATCGCCAACTCTCGCCACTGTTCTTCCTCGGCTCCGAGCTCCTGAGCTCGCCGGGAACACCCTGTAACACTCAAACCATATTCACCTCCAGATAGCACACACACAGGAGTAGGGTATTACACTCCGGTGGCCCGAACCTATATAAATCCTCCTGTCTCCCTTGTGCGTCGATCCCCTCTTCCGACCGTTCGTTGTTCATCGTCTTCCCCACGTGATCTCCTCGGTTCGGACGGTCCGGACCCGGTCCGGACGGTCCGGACCCTTCTACCTTCGTTCACGGTCCGGACCCGCTTCGGACGGTCCGGACTCCTCTTTTTCTTCTACGTCTTCTTCGTGCATCTGTCTTCTGCCCTCTGACGCCGGCTACACCTGAGAACTACTCCCCTGGCCGAATCTCAAAGGGGGGTCTCCAGACCTCCCGCCGTCGAGGTTTCATCCTCCGACAGCTGGCGTGCCAGGTAGGGGGAGTTTCCTTTTCAGGTGTTACGCCGGCGCCTCCGACATCGACGCACTCCATGGCAGGAGGCCACCATCATCGTCGAGGCTACGGCGAGGGGTCCGGCGGCTACACCCCGCTGGGCAACGTGGCCCCCGACAGGGGCCCTGGAGAGGACGGCAAGCTCTCACGTTCCGCGCTACGGCGGAACAGGAGGAAGCGCCAGAAGGCCAAGGCGGCAGCCGAGAGCTACGCCTTGGCAGCTACGGGCAGCCCCCGGAGCTATGATGCCCGCGGAGGCGATGGTCGCAGCAAGCGGCAAAAGGCCACACGCGCGCCGCCACCGCCGACAACGGCCTGGAGGTGGTGCCCCCTCCACCAGATGGACTGGCACGACATCACGGAGTGCCACGCTGTCCAGGGCATGGCCGAGCGTCTCAAGCCGGCCGCAGCCCGTGGGCGGTGCGCCTTCCATGACCCGGACCGGCACGACATCACGGAGTGTCGTGCCGTCCAGTGCTTGGCCGAGCGCCTCGAGCCGGCCGAAACCCGGAGGTGGTGCGCCGTCCACGAGACGGATTCGCACGACCTCGTGGAGTGTCGCGCTGTCCACAAGTTGGCCGAACGCGTCAAGAAGTCCCGGCAGGAGCAGTAGCGGGCCCGAGCTCGCTCCCTCTCAAGGGACCTAAGCCCGTGCGGTCGAGCCCCTGGCTCCCGGTCTCATAAATAGCCCCGGTCGGAGCTTAGCTCCCGGGTGCGTAAATAGCCCCCCTTGGCTCCCGGGCGCATATCTTTCCCTAGTTGGAGCCCCTGGCTCCCGGGCTCACATTTAGCCCCGCACGGAGCCCCTGGCTCCCGGGCGTGCGTATCTAGCCCCGGTCAAGCCCCTGGTTTCCGGGCGCATATCTCCCCCCGGTCCGGTCACGGAGAGCTCGCTCCCTCTCAAGGAACCTGAGTCCGAGGGAGCTGAGCCCGAGTCCCGGCCGAACCAGTAGCGGGCCAAGCGCGCTCGAAGCGGTTCGGACGGTCCGAACCGTCGGCGGACGGTCTGGTTGTAGCGACTCGGACCGTCCGGCCCTTAGGCAGACCGTCCGAATCCCGCTCCCGAAACAGGGCAGCCTCGCCAGGGCGAGTGCGGGCCTAGGAACACGGCGCTCGGGACAACATCAACATTCTCATAACCAGATGGGGACCGACAACCCGGATAGCTTCACCCTGGCGAGAGCGTGTCCGGGAAGGACGTCCCGACTCTTTCCAAGCCCGAAGAGATCGTCCCATTTCGTCCCACATTCCCGGGAAGCGTCGACTGTATCGGTTCTGGTTCTTTGGTTGGCTTTTGGTTTAATGAAATCTCTCCTCTCCCCCTTTATTAGAGGAAGCCTTCCCCTTTCCTTTGTCATAGGGTACGACTGCCCGGACTCCATCGGACGCGATGGTGAGTCCGGGCGGTTCGTCCCGACTCAGTCCGGGACCTTCGGGCCCCGGGCGCACATAGGGTACGACTGCCCGGACTCCATCGGACGCGATGGCGAGTCCGGGCGGTTCGTCCCGACTCAGTCCGGGGCCTCTGGGTCCCGGCGTGATAGTTCGGACCACGCCGCCCTGTCGAGCGCGAGTCCGGGCAGGCCGCTCCCGGTTGAGGGTCTTATCCCGGTGTCAAGAGCTCGCACCCTCGCAAGGGAAGCTGAGCCTGAGCATGGCCCCTGACAGACCAGAACCAGAGAGCATCCTCGCTGCCCTCGGCAGCGGGGCTCATGCCTGCTCCTCGCGCCGTGGCCTCAGGTCATGACACGCGAGTTGATGGTTGGGCACGTACCGATAATATTCCGCAGGTAGCGAGCGTGGCGCACGTCGCAGAGCGCCCCTCGCCCAGCAAACATATGGCCTGGGACTTACCTCCCGGGCCCGACTCTGAGGAGCCCGACCCGGGGCGGCATCGCCAAGGCGAATGCGCGCCTAGGAACGTGGCGTCCGGAATGACCCTCACAGGGCATGAGTACCCAGACGGCGTCGCTTCGGCAAAAGCGGGTTCCGGAGAAGTTGTCCCGACATGGTCCATAATCCTTAGCTGGGGCCCCTGTGCCCTGGCATATGTCGACCACGTCAAACCGCATGACAGTCCGGGGCCCCCTAGGTCCCGGGTGCATGTTTGAGCCGAGGCACAGATTCCCGAATCCGTGTCCTGGACCCGACACCGAGGTGCCGAACCAGGACGGCCTCGCCAAGGCGAGTGCAAGTCTAGGAACGCGACACCCGGAATAGGGCGCGATAGCCCGGACAGCACCGCCCCGGCGAGAATGCGTCCGGAAGGTCGTCTCCCGCCCCTTATTCAGTCCGGGGCCCCTGGGTCCCGAGCACATATTTGAGCCAAGGCACGGATTCCCGAATCCGTGCCCCGGGCCCGACACCAGGGTGCCAAACCAGGGCGGCCTCGCCAAGGCGAGTGCAAGCCTAGGAACGCGACACCCGGAATAGGGCGCGATAGCCCGGATAGCACCGCCCAGGCGAGAATGCTTCTGGAAGGTCGTCTCACATCCCATATTCAAGCCCGGGCCCCCTGAACCCGGCTTATATCAAAACCGTATTTCAGTCCGGGGCCCCGGGTCCCGGACACGTATCCGCATGACAGCCGGGGCCCCCCTGTCCCGAGCACATGCCGGACTCGGGCTCACGAGGGAAGCGAGTCCGAGCTCCGTCCCCCGAACACCAGCAACCTCCGAACAACACAATAAACCAAGGTACGAAAATATAAACATGATCATATACATATACAAAAGTCTCTCTTTGTACAAGACAGGCAAACCCAGGACGCAAGCACAAGCGAGGCCCTGATCGTTCGGGGGACAGTCACCGGTGTACCTCTGACCGGACCCCGGGCGACGTCAGAAGAGGAGCGCTCGGGGGCATGGAGGGCCCCCGGGCCCCGAAGGCGCCCGCGTATGGCGTCTGAAGGAAACCGGCGTCTTCCTCAACCTCTTCGTCAGGCATTGTCTCTACAAGATGTTCGCCGCGGTCGAAGAACCCTGCCTCCGGGGCAGCGGATTCGACCACGGCCTCCCGTGCCTCCTCGCGAACAACCACGACTTCCTCGCGAACAACCGCGACTCCCTCGCGCACGCCGAACTACGCCCCCGGGACGCGAGCCCAGCCTCCTGGGCCCAGACGCGTTCTCCCCAGGAGAGTGCTTCCTTCTCCCGCGCCTCCATCTCGGGCCAGGCACGGGAGAACTCATCGGCGGCGGATTTGGTGGCGGCCTCCAAGCGGACGGCGCGCCTCATTCCTGCCGCCGTCTCCGGCCAGCGGTCGCCACGAAGAACTCGCTAGCGACAGTACGAGCGGCAAGCTGCCGCATCACCATCGCGACCGCTGCCGGCGGCCTTCCTCAACACTCGTTCCATGTTTTCAGCCCGGGTCCCGGGCACGTATCCCGTCTAAGGCAACAAAGACGTCAAGCTCCACCAGCTCAAGATGAACCAGGCGGACCCAGCGTCCCCTCATTTCTTCAAAGACGTGGCCCCGTTCTTGCCCGGAGCGGTTCCGGCCGAGCAACAGGGCCAGGGGCCACTGTCGGTGAAATGGGATAGGGGGTCCCACATACCCTGGGGACGCGTGGGTCATCGGCCAAGTCAGTTCCCCGAGGGGCCATCTCGCCTTCGGTCCCGGGGCGCCGCACCTATCGGCCCCAGGCACGACCCCGGGGCGCCCTCGCCTTCAGCCCCGGGCACATCCCCGGGGAGCCCTCGCCTTCAGCCCCGGGCACGACCCCGGGGCGCCGTCCCCACCGGTTTCGGCCCCGAGGCATCATTGGCCCCGGGCCCGTACCTTGCCTCCGGGCGCCATCGTCTCACTCCCTGCCCGGGGCCCACATGTCGGTCTCCGGCAGGATCGATGGACCAGCTCTCCAAATATCAGCATTAATGACGAGGCGACGGGGCACGTTGCCCCTGTCGTCCGCTCCGCCACGCGTAAGTGTCTCAGGACGGCCCCCCGTGGACACCCGACTGCTGTCAGAGGCCTATTGACTTCTGTGGCGAGGGCGTGCGCCGAAGTCCAAGCAGTCAGAGACTCATGACTTCGGCAGCGTGCTCCATCACATCCATCACATCCTCACGACTCTACTGCCCGCTGCATACCTACTCCGGCATGGGCTCAGCAGGCGAGGACGAGAGCGACCAGACGCTCCACCGACTCCGGCGTAGGCTTTGCAGGCGGACGTGAGCGACTGGACGTCTTCCAACACCGGCGTGGGCGTCGCAGGCGGAGGGGAGGACCGGAGAACTCTCCAGAAACTCTCTCTCTCTCTCTCTCTCTTGGTGTGCTGGTACTGTGGACTCCCCTGCTCTATAAAGGAGGATCCGAGCCGGCGAGGAGAGGGGGCGGGAACATTAGCAACCACTCTCTGGCTAGGACCCGTCCTCGATCGCCAACTCTCGCCACTGTTCTTCCTCGGCTCCGAGCTCCTGAGCTCACCGGGAACACCCTGTAACACTCAAACCATATTCACCTCCAGATAGCATACACACAGGAGTAGGGTATTACGCTCCGGCGGCCCGAACCTGTATAAATCCTCCTGTCTCCCTTGTGCGTCGATCCCCTCTTCCGACCATTCGTTGTTCATCGTCTTCCCCGCGCGATCTCCTCGGTTCGGACGGTCCGGACCCGGTCCGGACCCTTCTGCCTTCGTTCACGGTTCAGACGGTCCGGACCCGCTTCGGACGGTCCGGACTCCTCTTTTTCTTCTACGTCTTCTTCGCGCATCTGTCTTCTGCCCTCTGACGCCGGCTACACCTGAGAACTACTCCCCTGGCCGAATCTCAAAGGGGGGTCTCCAGACCTCCCGCCGTCGAGGTTTCATCCCTCGACACATCTCGATAAAACGCTTGCATAAAACCGATCAGCCTAGCAGGAATAATTTATCACGTAGTTTAGTAGGTCGGACCTAACCGATGCAGTACAAACTGATGATAAGTTACACCCGGTAAGCCGATAAGCCTATGCACACGTGATGTGATGTATCTACTCGGCCTATGAGATCAAACCTAACTGATGCAGCCGTAGACAGAACAGATATATCGTGGTAAGCCGATTACCGCAGGCCGACTAGAATATCGGACCTAACTGAGGAAGTCCTAGCTGATACAGTAGTCGTTGTAATGAGATTTACCCTCTAGCAGGAGGTCGAACTTAACCGATGCAGCCCGGCTCGAGAAGCAAGAACCCATTGAAAAAGGGAGGCGATGCGCCGAAGTTTGTATTGATCTGTTTCATATTTTACATGGTCCCGGGGCATACGTATTTATACCCCGAGTTGATACAGTCCTGATCAGATGCGAAACAGGAGTTTCCTAATTATAAAAAGAAAAACAACAAGTCCTGATCGGGCACGAGATCAGGTTTCCTAAGAATTATTATCTCTACCTAATTTATAGATAAGATACTAACTGCCTCTCCATGGTCTTCACGATTCCTTCTTGAATTCGGCTTCTTCTGGATTTAATTCCCGCCAGTTAACCGTGATTTTTCCTTAACCGAATCCAATAAAGATCCGTACCAAATTTTGGCGTTAACACATGCTCCCCAATTTCGAAGTTTGTTATCGAACTTCGAAATTCTTCTGTTTGGGCTTCAGATTCCTTTCATACCGAGGCGGCCCAAGGTAGCCCACTTTTCCTTAAATGTTTGAAACAGTGCCAACGGCCTCGATTCCCGCCCGATCATCATACCTCTATAAACCGCTTCGCCTTCCTAGCCTCTTTTCTTTACGCTTTCACATCACCAGAGCCCATTCCACTTCCTCTGAGACCTCGACGAACTCTGGCAAACCCAGGCACATCGCTGCGGTCCTCTTCTTCAACATCCGATCTTTGCTCATCTCCTTCTTTCGCAATGGCCTCCGCAATTGCCGTCCTAGAGGTAATCTCCTTGTTTAATCGCTCTCTCTGCCTTGTAACTCAGATTGAATCTGCCGCCATCTTCATCTGTTCTTTGTGTTCTTGTTCACTGTAGGACCTTAAAAACCAAATTTTAATAACGACCGCCGATTATCCGAACTTCTTCTACCATGGTCCCACGGGTAGTGAAGATCCTACAAATTTCATCAACGTCGAAACTCAACGCATCCCTTTCAGGAACTCCGCCATGTTAGTCAGCGATTGGAGCAACAGTTTCAGGTCATGGCCTAGCAAGCTTCCAGGGTGGAGGAACTGGTATAACAGAGTATCGGCCACCAAGAGAACTCTTTGGGACGAAGCAAACATCGGCCACTGCATCAATCTCTCGCTGGCTGAGATAGAGAGGAACGAACCTCTGCTTGCATCGGCCTCGTACTTCTGGTCAGACGCCCTCAACGCCTACCTATTTGGACATGGGCCGATGACCCCAACTTTGATAGATGTAACCATGCTTACTTGCCTCAACACAACGAGTTACATCAATCCCTTCAATCTCCAATTTAAGCCTACTCATCGGCTTCAAGCAAAGAACATTGGTGGTTGGTCCAAGTACATATCAATCCATAACAAAGGGACTGGACCAGTCGATGATCGGGAACACATCGCTTTCTTGAATCTATGGTTAGAACGGTTCGTCTTCGGCAGTGCAACCCTTGGTCCAACAACCAATATGCAATGTTTGGTAGAATGTTTGGCCAATCGGAAACAAGTTCCCTTGGGGCAATATCTTCTTGGCGCCACTTATCAACTGCTGCATCAGGTGGCAGTCAAGCTATCGGCCGGCCAGCTAGTTGGCCATATCGGGGGTCCTTGGTGGTTTGTGTAGTTATGGCTCAATGTGTACACATCCAAGGCAATTCCCAATACCTCCTTCCTCAATCAAACTTTCCCAGCCGATCACACGGAAGAACAAGAACCCACCTATCGCCGATGCATCTCTATGGGCGAAGCTGCATCGGCTCTTCCAGGTGGTAAAATAACTCCCGTTGGACTCGGCCAATGGTTCAAAGGCCTTTATTATGGCTTCACAAAGGATGCCACACTGTGGTTCGCATATGATGATGCATCATCATTTGAGATGCCCTCCAACTTCAATCCACTTGATGTTCTGGCTGATGATGAATCGAAGACCATATTCCTATCAGCCATTACTCCCCGTCTTCTACCGACTGGCTTCTCTCAAGGTCGATCACAACCATCGTATGAATTCTATCACCCAACAGTCAGCTCCCGCCAGCTCGGCCTCAGTCAACTCCCCATCGGCTTGTTCTTCATCGACAAACTCCAAACCCGGGGAAATGTAAATAGCGCTCTGGAGTACGATCGGCTGCGGACACTAACAGAATCCTTATCTCTGGGCACTGCTACCGACGTGGAGGTATGCACTGCCAATACAAAACTTTTTGCCCGATGGTGGTCAGAATGGAGGAAACACCTTTTCAACTCATCGGCCATCCATTACTGTTCTCGCCTCAACTCCAACTACGTCGAGTCCGATGAAGAGGTAATATTCTACTATCTTTGAATCATTTTCTGATCGTCTCTTACAATCCTATCTTGCAGGTTGTTGATGTGGAACCACTGACAACAAGCACCAGTGGCCGGCCGATTATATACCAACCACCATCGGCCAACCCACACCTAGGGCATGGTGCTCCTCCCCCATCGGCCCTTCTCCGGGTGACATGGCCGACAGGACCACTACGCAAGAAGCTGGCATCTCGCCCTCACAAGAAGCAGAAAATCAGTGCCGATGTCACGGTCATGGTGCCGCCTGCTACTCAAACAACATCAGCTCCTTCATCCCCGCAGGTATGTGCTAAGTCTTGATATTATCATCTGTTTCCCATCTTCACATTATCTATCTTATTTCTAGCTTGAGTCATCGGCTCCCGAACCTCAACCTTCTGCTAACATCCCTGCATGCATCGAGCCGATGACTTCTGCAGCCATTCCAATTCCGTCATCTAGCCCTGAAGCCGATACTGAGATCGCTCCTACTTCGGTGCCAGACATCGGCCACTCTGAAGAACAACCTATTCAACCATCTGATGCCGATGTCACTCCTCAAGCTGCCCCTTCCCTGCCTCAAGTAATTCCTTCACAACCATACTTCATTTTAACTCACTACTGATCCCTTTACCGATGGCAACCTGCAGTCCTTAGCCGATTTGTTCTCCTTCGACATCGGCAAGTACTTGGAAGCAGATGAGGAAACAGCCACCAGTGCAGCAACCAAGCCATCCTTTCCAGCCGACGTGCGCGAATACCTGCTAAATATCAATCGTCTACTGGAAAACCTGATCGATGCATTGGTGGAGGATTGCGGGCCGATCCGGGAGAGATTTGTAGAGATTGAGCATCACTTGCCCGAAGAGCTCATCAACGCACTAACCCCTGCAGCATACCTGGAATCCCACAAATTCCAACTTGTCAAGCTCAGGCAGCGTATAGCCGATCGTGCCAACAAACAGAAGATGATCCAAGACATCCAAATCGATCGGTTATCAGCTCAAACGGAAAAGAAGAAGCTTGATGACATGGTAGCTGCCCCTCAAAAACTCCGACCCAAACTAGACCAACTGAAGAGAAGGGAAGCCGATCTGCTGGCAGAACTCGAAAAAATCTGCAAGGATATCGCAACAACCGAATCCCAGCTCATCGGCCTACCATACGCCATACAAGACCAAGAAGCCAGAGTTGCAGCAGCAGTGTGTCAAGTCATTCATCGGCGCAAAATCATAAAGACCATTCCAAGCTCCGATGAAGACGATATCCGTGCCATAAATGAAGTTGACTAGATTCGCCTACGTGCCATTGAAACAATTCAAAAATTCTTGTAAAACTTTAACATTGATGCCGTTGATGTTGCTCCAGAACATGCCGATCATCTTTTGCTGTAATATAATCTGGTCGGCTCTGTTGCTTATTCATCTTGTTCCATCTTTGCTTGATAGTATTTTATTTACTTAATCTAAAGGCGATATCAATTAATATCGGCTATCTTTAGGCAATGCAAAAACATCGGCTTTTTGAACTATTTTAGAAATCGGCCGCATCCAGCCGATTCAGGAGTTGACCCAAACGCTCGGATAGTACTTCTTGAGATATTTTCCATTAAGCGCTTTAGCAAACTCCGTCCCCCCAAGATCTTCTAATATGTAAGCATTGCTAGGCACACAACGATTAATCCAATAGGGCCCTTCCCAATTAGGCGACCACTTTCCAAACTTATTATCTCTGGACCCGATCGGCAAAATCAATTTCCATACAAGATCTCCCTCAGCAAACGACTTATTCATCACCCTTTTGTTATAATGCCTAGCCGCCTTAGCCTTATTTTCCTTGATCCTCTCCAATGCCCTTAACCGATTCTGAGCCAAATCCTCGAGTTCATCTGTCATCAAGTTATAATAATCATCGGCTGTCAATTGATTTTGCAAAGAAATCCTCCTAGAGCCGATGTTAGTCTCCCAAGGCAAAACTGCCTCATGTCCATACACCAACTGATAAGGTGGCACTCGAGTAGATCCATGACATGCCATCCGATAGGCCCACAAAGAATCGGCTAATGTAGTATGCCATCGTCGCGGTTGTTCATCAATCTTCCGCTTGATTAATTTGATCAGACTCTTATTTGAAGCTTCTGCCTGTCCATTGGCTTGAGCTTAATAAGGTGATGAATTCAATAACTTAATTCCCATACTGGCAACAAATTGTTGAAACTCATCGGACATGAAAATAGATCCCTGATCGGTAGTTATCGTCTGAGGAATTCCAAACCGATAAATTATATGCTCTTTTACAAACTCAATCGCATCCTTGGACGTGACTTTCTTGAACGGAATTGCTTCCACCCCTTTGTAAAATAATTTGTTGCTGCCAATATGAACTTATGTCCTTTACTTGATGGAGGATAAACCTGGCCGATCATATCAATTCCCCATCCTTTGAACAGCCACGGTTTGATGATAGGATTCATAGCCGATGCTAGTGCCCGCTGTATATTTCCAAACTTCTGACAATCTTGACATCCTTTATAGTACGTGAAGCAATCTTCCAGCATTGTCAGCCAAAAGTATCCTACTCTTCTCAATACCCATTTCATCTTATGAGCCGACTAATGAGTCCCACAAACGCCCTCATGCACTTCGCACATAACCACTTTGGCTTCTTCCAAATTCAGGCACCTCAGCAGAACTCCTTCAAAAGTCCGATAATATAATTCTCCATCAAGCAGCACATATTTAGTAACTTTATACCAAAGTTTCCTAGAAACCAATTGCAACGGATTTTGTAGATAACCAATTATTTCCTGTTTCCAATCATCGGCTTTATCCTGAATATCATTATTGGCTATTTCAACTTCAACTTGTTTATTCAGCCGATAACCCGAAGCAATTTGCGGCAAGATCATTGGCTTCTAAATTCTGTTCTCTAGGGATATGATCCAAAACCGATCATTCCCCCCTGAAATCCTTCAATAAAATCTCTGCATTCTTCATGGATATGACCTCAAAATATCATCCCTCGCATTCATACTCCCAGATAGTTGCTTGATCACCAATAAGGAATCCCCAACAATTTCTATGACATGGCCCCGATTCCTTTAAGAGTTGAAGTCCTTTCAATACCGCCTTGTATTCTGCTGATTATTAGTCGATAGGGTTTAATTGTAAAAGCAACTCAAAACTTGCCCCTCGAGGCGATCACAAGACCAAGCCGATACCAGATCCATGCTTGCAAACCGATCCATCGACAAAATAAAGTCCACGGGATCGGCTCTTACATAATTTCTCATGAACCCCTCTGTGCTGCACAATGAAATCGGCCACTTCTTATCCCTTGATCGCTTAGCCGATTCATATCTCAAGTCAAACTCGGTCAAGGCAAAGATCATTTACCACTCGCCCATTAGACTGAGCCCGCACATATATTTAACAACGTCGGCTTGCAAACACTCGTACTCAGCCGATAGATATAATGCTTAACCTTCGTGCATGAGAAATATAAAACAAAGGCATTTCTCCACCGCAGGATATCTTTGTTTCAGCATCCAAAAGCCTTCTACTAAATAGAACACAACTCGCTCCTGCCTTCAAACCTTGAATTAAAACAGACCCGATGTGGGGGGATTTTCATCGGCCAATTAAGTATAACTTTGATACGGCACTCCTTTCTGTGGAGAAATCAAAATAAGGTGGCGACTCAAATTAACTCTAATTCCATCGAATGCCTTCTACTATCGCCCCCCCATAACACGACTCTTATGCTTCACTCAATAACTGGAGTAAAAGATTTCAATCTTCCCTGCAAATTTGATATGAAGTCTCCTTACATAAATTAATCTTGCCGATCAGACTGTAACTCTGTCTTGGTGCTTGGTGGCTCTTAGTCTAATGGCTCTGATGCTCCGTGACTAACTTCCAATTCCTCACTCATGAACCATATAACCAAAACTGCCCAGTCCGATCACAAAAGCCGCATTTTATTGGGATTCATTCCTTAATCCTATTTCTTTGCCCTTTCAGCACTTTCTTCGCAAATCGGCTATATGGCTTTTCACCATTCCCTTGGATTTAAACCACGCACATCGTCGATGTAAATGGTGGCAGCCCAAATTTAGTGCATTAATGTTAAGAAAAGTAACTATTACGGCAACGCCCCGAACTATCTAGATTGGATGGGTCTCGAATAAAACCTGAATAAATGCGGTAACCATCCATCCTCATCGCAGTCTTGCCATAATCTTACCCACTCACAAATACAAATCCAAAAATGCCGAGAAGTGTACAAAAGAGATAATCATAAGGATAGCTTGCCAGTCCTCCCCGTCATATGCCCGTCAAACCACTCGATGGTGCGACCAAACACGATACGTACCCCAGAGGACCGAACCACAATAGCTATCCCCCAACCATCTCAATTATACCACAACTCTACTCATGTTCAGCTAGTCCCCAGGAAAGCGACTAGCCTCACACTTTCATCGCAAGCAATTGTAATAAACAATCACAAGTACTCTAAATATGGATGAAACGAGCAGCAGAATTACAACTATTACATAGAGGGTTCACACCTAATTCATCACGAAGTGACACAAAAGATTGCAGCGGAAAATAAACACAAAGACAAGAACCAGTGGTGACAAACCCATGCACAGGGCAACCGACTGGGGATAGAGCTCAACTTCAACTACACATGAATCCTCGCCACCTCGCGGGATAATAGTAGATCACACCGAATCTTCGTCGGTAACCTCACCTGAAAAGATGCAACTGTGAGTACGAATGGTACTTCGCAAGCTTACACAATAATAATAGTACAACAGAGGAAGCATGCTAGTTACTAATCAAGGAAGGAAGGCTATATTGACTTGATTTTTGCACAAAGCTGATTTTAATTGAGCAATTAATACTTGAAACTATAAGCATTTTGAGAAATAACACAATCTGAATTTTTAAGACAGCAGCTTATAGTTCTGAAAAATGAGAATATAAATGAGCACCAACCGTGCTCTAAACATTACCCATTATGCTACATACAAGCATATCCTTTCTCATGACTAAACGCAAGTTCCATAATCATCATCTATGGGCTACTCATTGCCCAAACAATTAAGCTAACACAAGCATATCCTTTCTCATGACTAAACCCAAGTCATAATCCATCATCTAGGGCTACCATTGCCAACAATTAGGTGCTACACAGGCATATTCTTTCTCATGACTAAACCAAGTCATATTTAATATCCAAAAATCCCTTATATAAACCCATCCATCCATGACTATCCTAAGTCATGGTAACCACATAACCCAAGTTGGATGCTAACATGAGTAACTAACACATCAAGCGGTCGTCCTGTAACCGTGGACACGGCTATTCGAATAGTTCTTACTCTGATCAGAGGTGTACATCTTTATCCACATGATGTGATGGAAGCCAAACGGCTACACTCTAGTTTGATCTGTACCCGTCGATACCCACACTCTACACATTGAGTGCGGACTAGAGGTCACAACAGAACCTTTTGCACGCTTAGCCCCGACCACCTAAACCACGTCTGGGCCCCCGACGACTTAGCCGCGTGCGTGCGTGGCAGCTAAGGCGGGCTCACCGTCGCTGGAGGCACCTCCGGCCGTATGGATTCACCAAGTGCAGGCCCGCTCTGCGTACTCGCACTGAGGTCCTCCAAAGGTCTCCCCTCACGACTGACGGACGGGCGTAGATGGTCACAGCCTCCCATGCTACTGAGTTAAGCCATCCCATGACCATCGTGTGGAAGTACGTAGGGAGCTTGAATAGATGTCAACAATGTTCGGTCCTTTACAACCCAGACGGAGCTACGTGCATCGGGGAAACACCATCCCTTCATCTCCCTATCATCCGTCCAAGTCAAACATATTTTCAATTATTATTCAGAGGTTATTCTTTTCAGATTTGAACCCATTTATTCGCTTTAAACTAGTTTTGAACCGATAGCTCCATCTATCGGATTTCTCTAAGTCTAGAAATAAGCCTGGCTAAGCATTCGGTAAAATAAGAGTATTCCAAAGTCCTTAACCAGGAGTGACAAGGTAAAAGTATGGTATCAACAATCAAGGAATGAAAATGCATACAATTGGGTATAGATGACTCTACCCGTTTCCCCATTTTAAACAGACTGAAGCATGCATATAGATATTGTTTTCACAAACAAATCAATTTATTGAAAACATAGGTTCAATATGCTTAGACGCTTGCCTTGCTGCAGCGATGAGTCACACTCAAGCTCTGGGTTAATCTCCACGTACTCCGTATCCTCAGAATCTATCGATAGAAGCAATATGCAAATACAGAAAGCAATTAAGACATGTCTATGCAACATGATCAATTATTATGAGATAATACAGTAGGTATGCATTCCTAACAAGATTTTAGGATAAAGAACCAAAGTCATTTGCATCCCTGGATTGGGAGATACAAAAATAACAGTAGAAGGGCTGAAAACGGCAAAAGCCGAAACTATAGGAAAACTCTAAGTGGAAAATATGTGCTTGCCTTCTCTGGTAGATTTTATGAGTGTGAGCATTTTTATGTGAAAATAGCCTATCTTCCTAGATCCGACAAAAGTTGGGTTCACTGAAATCCGATTTAAAATGATTTAGATATTGAATTTTACAAAGCTTAACAAAAAGAAGGTTAGAAAATTACTTTAGGCCTATTTGGAGGTATTTTATCAAATACAACTTTTCCACAGTAAGTTTACATTCTGAGTAACAGAAAGTGGTTTTCACATTTTTAGAATAGAGATGAATTTATGGGAATATTTTCAAGTTATTAAGCGAAAATAAGTCAATTTTTGCTTCATATTATTTTATGGATATTTTCTGTACAGAAGTTGTCCTATTTTATTTTACAGTAATTGAGTTCACAAATTTACAGAGCTAACAAAATGGTTTCATCAATAATAGTTAAAATGACCAAGATATGAATTTACAAAGTTTAAACATTTTCTTTTCTTTTCTTATTTCTCTCTTTTCTGATTTCCCTTGCAACCCGGGCCCGCAGGCCAGCGAGGCAAAGCAGAGCAGGGTGCGGGCACGAGAGCGCGAGGGCGCAGGCGCGAGGGGCGGGTGCGCGAGGACGCGGGCGCGAGCAGACAGAGCCGGCGAGCTTCTCGGCGGTGGCGACGGTGAACGGCAGCTCGGCTGTGGTCGGGCCCAAAACAGAAAAGGTAGAGGAGTTCACGGCGGAGCTAAGGGTGGTCTTCTTGACACCTCGGGTGACTGAAATATCGCTGGCGGCGAGCTCCAGCGGCGGAGTGGTTCGGGTTGGGCTAGGCGACTCGGCTACGGGCGGTTTCAGGCCAAACAAAGCATGCCCTTAGCGTCTAAAGGGTACGAAGATGCTCACTGAAGGTTGTGCTGGTCTCGGTGAAACGGAAACAGCAACGGCGACGGCGAACTTGGCCCGGCGGCGGCGGAAGCTTCGGGTTCCATGGCGGCGTCTCTCTTCGCTCAATCTGCGGCCGAGGTCAGGTGTCCACCAGGTTAGGGATCTCTTAAAGATAGTCTTAGTGCAAGGAATCGACGGATGGCTCACCCGATCAACGGGAATGGCAGCGGCGGAGCGATGACTGGAGTTGGGAAGAATGTGTCGACTCGAGCTTCGGGATACCACACCGATTCTTTCAGTTGGCGGTCTTCTGGAGACAAGGGCGATGCTGGAGGCGCGGTGGCTCGGGCTGGGGATCACCTGAGCTCGCCGAACAGCGACGATGTCGCGGCGGCGCTCACGTGGACCGAGGTGAGGACTGACGGCGGCTTCGGCCGGCATTCCTAGGGCGACCAAAGAACAAAATGGAACAATCAGAAGATGGAGATCATGTTCCCGGGCTTAGAAGGGCCCTGGCACGCTCACCGGAGCTAGCTGGGTTTCTGTCGAACACTGACGGTGCCGTGGGAAGATGAAGTTGCTGAACGGGTGATTCTTGGGAGTTTCGATCGGTTTCTCGGTGGGGAACGTGGAAGGATGAGGAGGAGGTTCTGATGGCGAGATTAGAGATGAAGTGGTCGAGTGCCTGCTCTCCAGCTAAGCTGTCCAGGTCTCTGTAACTGAGAGGAGGGAAGGAAGAAGGAGGCAGTGACACGTTGGCTCATGCAGTATGCTAGTTTGCTCCATTTCCACAGTGCCTCTGGTGGTTCTCCACGCTGTCGAGGTGCAACAATGTTCTACTATATTTAGCTAGATTTACTCTATGGCTTGTGGTCCAAGTAGTGATGGTCTAGTGGGAGGAGTGGAGGAGTTAATGGGGTGATATTCCTCCGAGTGCAACACACTGTCACATATGCTATGGTGAGGTGACAAGTGGGCCAGGTCTTTGTGGGTCCCACATGGTCAGTGACTGAGAGAGAGAAATCCTAGAGACTAAGTGTTGTGAGCTGTATGGACAGCTGTCTTGCATCTGTGATTTCAGCAGATAAATATGGGAGATAAATTATGGGAAAATTACTGGAGATAGAGGAAGATGTTCCTTTAACATTCTGACCAAATTTCGTCGCTAGAAGTGGTCTGGTTCATCTCTGGTGAAAAAAGCAAAGTAGGCACACTGATCCAGTTTTGCTGCAGTTTCATGTTTCTCCAGTGCCTTGATCTTATCATTTTATGGTGTTTCTTTGGGAGATAAATTAAACCAAAAATTCTGGTAGTGGGGTTCATGTTGGCTCCACTTTGGCAAAAGGGCTCTGTCTAATTAGTCTTCAATTTTCATTTGTGAATTTCAGAAGTGAACCAATTTATTTCAGCTAGCTTCCTACCTTTGCTGAGTTGAGGGACTTGGTTGAACGTATTTATTGAAGGGATAAATTATGTAAAATTTACAGGGGCTTACTCACATCACTGACATGTTTAGGAAATTTTTGTAGGATTTTAGATATTAGAATTAGGAAGTGACAACTAGCACAAAGCAAAGGATTAGCTAGGGCTTAACACTAATTACCTTAATTTTAGATTTAGGGCTGTGACATAAATTTTCACTAGCAAGCCGATGAGATCATGAAATATATAATTCATCGCCCTTTGATAAGTCGCACCGGCACTTTTTAATCCAAACGTCATTACCACCCACTCATATAAGCCGACAGCTCTAGGACATCGAAACGCAGTCTTATGTATATTTTCTTCAGCCAGAAAAATTTGATTGTATCCTGCATTGCCATCCATGAAGCTAATAATCTTGTGGCCCGATACTGCATCTACCAACAAATCTGCTATCGGCATCGGGTATTCATCCTTGGGGGTAGCCTTATTCAAATCCCAGAAATCGATACATATCCTCAAATTTCTATTCTTTTTTTCCACCGGGATGATATTAGAAACCCACTCAGCATATCGGCACGGCCTTATAAACTTTGCATCATATAACTTTGTAATTTCTGCTTTGATTGGCTCATATAACTCTGCCTTAAATCTCCTTGGAGCCTGTTTAAACGGCCGATATCCTGGCTTAATAGGAAGCCGATGTTCAACAATGGACCAGCTTAACCCTGGCATTTCATGATATTCCCAAGTGAAACAATCTCGAAACTCTTTCAACAATTTTATTAATTCTTCTCAGAGTTCAGGACATAACTTTTTACTTATGTATGTCGGCCTTGGCCTATCTCCTGGTCCTATATCAATTTCTTCCAAATCGTCGGCCGACATAAATCCTTGTCCCAATTTCCCTTTGAAGTCTTCAACGGTGCCCATCAGAGTAATAGTTCCGAGTCAACTTGTCGAATCGGCTGTATCTCCCGACTGGTAATCTTGAGATAATCCGCTTCCCATACTTTTCCAGACAAACGATCGATACCATCGGCTTCCCAGATCGGCAAATCAGTCATTGCGATGTTGGTCGATTGATCCGCTGGGATTATCTCAACTTGATCTCCTTGCCACTATATCAGACACTGATGCATCGTCGAGGGCACACAACAATTTGCGTGAATCCAATCCCTGCCAAGGAGTATACTATATGATCCTTTTCCATCGATGACAAAAAACGTGGTGGGCAATGTCTTGTTTCCTACTGTCAATTCCACGTTCAACACGCCTTTCGTCTCTGATGGATTCCCGCCGAAATCCTTCAACACCATATTTGTTTTGATCAAATCTTCGGCAGTTTTCCCCAATTTCTGATATGTGGCATACGGCATTAAATTGACAGCTGCCCCCCATCAACTAGCATCTTCGTCATCGGCTTCCCATTTACAAAACCCTTAATATATAATGGCTTTAAATGCCGATGCTTTGATTCTTCAGGCTTATCAAATATAGCCTGATCGGGTTGCAACGTCAACTAAGCAAAAATCTCCTCATCGCCCTCTTCGTCAGATGAAAACGCTTTGTATTCTCTGGGCAGAAAGAAAACCATGTCTATTGGAGCCGATGGATCAACCTCATCGTCATTTTTCTTCACACGCCATACCCGCCTAGTCCTCTTATGACGATGATCGGCTTCCTTGTAGTCCCGCCGTTGTTCCTCCTGCTGCTCCCGGTGCCGTAACCGCAGTGCCCTTCTTTTCTGATTTTTTGTAAATATTCCACTAGGACACCACTGAGGGTTTTGGATTTGTTTTTCATGCACTTCCTCTTCATCATTTCCTTCAAAGAATTCTTCATGGATCGGCCCTAATCGGCTATGTACCGATGGTCTTTTCCCAAGCGGCCGATCTCATGAAGATTCCTCATGCTCAAAATTCCGAGATCTTGTAGCATTACATTCAAGACAATCTTTGATCGATGGCAGTCTAATCCCTCACTCCCAGCAAAATTGAAAGAATGGGCAATCCCAATGTGGATTGTATCTTTCCTCGTACGGCGAAGCCCGCTGTTCCTCTTCGCGCCTTGCATATTTATCTCTCAACTGCGATGAAGTGATCCTATATCTTCTAAATTCCCGATATCCTCCTTCATTGACTTGATTCATTGATGATCCCGCATAAACCATATTCACGGGGAACGGATGCCCATCAATCTTCATCGGCTTTTTCTCCTCAAACTTGATCTTTCCCTGTTCGACAGCCGATTGAATTTGTTGCCGAAAAACTTTGCACTCGTTAGTGTGATGTGATATCGTGTTGTGCCACTTGCAATATCTTTTCTTCTTCAGTTCTTTGGCTGATGGAATTATATGATTTGGCGGAAGCTGTATCTGTTTCTCTTGTAACAGTAGATCGAAGATTTTATCAGCTTTATTAATGTCAAAATCATACTGTTCCTCCTTGCCGATATCCTTCACCCACGGGCATGATACTGATTTCTTGTTTCTAGCCCACTCCGCCAATCTGACCTCAGCATCGGATTCCTCATCATCTGAGTCCGATGAATAAACCTGTACCTGAGCAACCCTTCTTTGATATTTATCCTTTTTCGCCTCTTGAAATCGGTTTTCATGAGCCGATACCTTCTGTACCAGGTGCGCCAGGGACTCAAACTCCTGTGATGAAAATCTCTCTTTAATTAGCACTAAGAGACCCTGAAAAGCCAAATCGGTTAGATGTCCGTCGCTCAGATTCAAGCTGTAACATCGGTTTCTAACGTCCCGAAACCGCTGGACATATTCCGGCACCGTTTCGTCTGGTCTCTGCCTAACCGATGTTAAATCTGTTAGTCTCATCTCATGGATTCCAGCAAAGAAGTATTTGTGAAACTGTTTTTCTAGATCGGCCCATCCCCGAACTGAATTCGGTGGTAATGAGGATGTAAAACCCGATCCAGACAGTGACAAGGGGCAAAACCTAACTCTCAGAGCTTCCTCAGCCGATGCTTCTCCACACTGTGCCAAGAATCAGCTAATATGCTCTACTGTAGATATGCTGTCCTGCCCTGAGAACTTGGAAAAATCTAGGACTCTGTATCTGTGTGGTAATGGCACCCTATCAAACCACTCGGGATATGGATGCCGATACATAAATGTTTGCTCCTTTGGCTTTATCCCAAACTGTTCCCTCACTATTTCTACAACCCTTGCCGACAAGTCTTCTTCCCTTGGGACTTCCTTCTAATATTGTATGGGCGGAGTTTGTCGCCGATTCTGCCTGGGATATTCTCTGTGATAATTACCTGAATCGGCAACACCTCCTGGATAATTTTGTTGATATCCCCCATAATAAGCAGTCCGATGGTATCCAGCAAGAATATCTTGTTGCCCCCCAGCCTGGTCGTGTGAGAACAAGTTTTCCGGTATATCTTTTGTGGTGCCATAAATGACTTGATTTGGCTCCATCTTTGGTGGGAGGTAAACAGGACCTCGAGTAGGTTCTTGATCAATCGATCCATCCATTGCCTTCTTGATGAGGTTATGCAGCGTGTTCACCAGGATCCCTGATTGATTGATGAGCGCATGATGTACTGCTTCATTCACCATCTCCTGTAAGGGCTTTATTGGTGGACTCTCAGGTGGTGTACGGCTTGATTCTCCTATCAGAACTGGTTTTGGAAACTGAGATTTTTGAATCGGCCCTTGTCGTGTCATGCCGAAAGATTCCAAGCAGAGTTTTTGAAAATTGGCCATATTTTGCTCGACTTGCTATCTCTGCTCGTCTGTTAAATCCTCCAAATTGACCGGGATCACGTTGTCTGTTTTGATCTCCTTTTCGGCCATGTTGAAATTCCGGGTCCCACCGGGCGTGCCAAAAACGTGTTGACGCCGAAAATCACCGGCAGCGTCGGGAACGAGCCGATGATCTGGTTCAGTGCCTAGAGACACGCGAAGGCCTAGGAGATTTGCTTAACTCCAGTGCAGGTCCTAAATCTTGAGGTTCGTAGGCGTACCAGTCAATTTGACCCTGCAATTGACAAGGAGATAGAAAATATTAGATCGTTGAGCCAATCGGCTGGAAGCCGAATTGGACTCGCTCCATCGGCCGATTGCCGATGTGAACTAGAGCACCTATACATCGACTGGAAGCCGATGATGGAATAGATGGATAAGATAAATAAACCATGTGGCCAAGGAACCAATAACAATATAATTAACTAAACTAGCCAATTACTAACATGAAGTGTATCGGCCGGAAAGCCGATAACGGTGTAGCGTGCCAAAAACGTATTAAACAATGTAATCGGCCTTAATTAATAAAAGATAACCTATCGGCTAGGCACTCCGATAGAACATTGCATAAACATCCATCGGCTCAATAAGGATAGAATTATTATCACCAGTCTAATAGATCGGACCTAACCGTTGCAGCACAGACTGATAATGATAACAGAACCTCGATAGGCCGATAGATCTAATGCAATTGTGATGTAAAATATGATAACTTATCGGCTATACATCCCGATAAAACGCTTGCATAAAACCGATCAGCCTAGCAGGAATAATTTATCACGCAGTTTAGTAGGTCGGACCTAACCGATGCAGCACAAACTGATGATAAGTTACACCCGGTAAGCCGATAAGCCTATGCACACGTGATGTGATATATCTACTCGGCCTATGAGATCAAACCTAACTGATGCAGCCGTAGACAGAACAGATATATCGTGGTAAGCCGATTACCATCGGCTGACTAGAATATCGGACCTAACCGAGGAAGTCCTAGTCGATACGGTAGTCGGGGTAACGTGACTTACCCTCTCGCAGGAGGTCGAACTTAACCAATGCAGCCCGGCTCGAGAAGCAAGAACCCGTTGAAAAAGGGTGGCGATGCACCGAAGTTTGTATTGATCTGTTTGATATTTTACATGGTCCCCGGGCATACGTATTTATACCCCGAGTTGATACAGTCCTGATCAGATGCGAAACAGGAGTTTCGTAGTTATAAAAAGAAAAACAACAAGTCCTGATCGGGCACAAGATCAGGTTTCCTAAGAATTATTATCCCTACCTAATTTATAGATAAGATACTAACTGCCTCTCCGTGGTCTTCACAATTCCTTCTTGAATTCGGCTTCTTCTAGATTTAATTCCCGCCAGTTAACCGTGATTTTTCCTTAACCAAATCCAATAAAGATCCGTACCAAATTTTGGCATTAACATTGACTTCTATGGGCTGGACGTTGCCAAGCCCGGCAAAAGCACTGCCGAGTACAAGGTCCGAGCAGGCGCCGCCAAGCATACGGGTGCCCGAGTCGGCCACGCCACCAATGGGGCCGCCTCCAGTCGCCACGCCACCGCCGACTGCTTCGCCGACCCAGCCGACAACCGAGCGTAGCGCTCCGCCGGGACCTGGATCGCCCGGCGGGAAACTCCAGTTCTCCAGGAGGTAGACTGCTCTGGATCTTCTAAGATTCTTGTCTGTTGTAGTAGTATTTTGATGTATGTTTTGCCTTGCAGGAAGCGTGCCGATATCGATCACAAGGAGACCGCTCCGACCGCTCCCCTTGAAGAGCCTACTCCAGCCGAGCCGGCGCCCGCGAGCACACCCGCTGAGCCGGTGGCCATCCTAGTCCCGGAGACTGAGGTGGTCCCGACTGCGGGGCCGCTGGTGCTGCCCGACCAAGGGCGGTCACTGAGGTTGCTGCCCCAGCCCCTGAGTAGACGCCCGCTGCCGAGGCCATTGCCGGAGCCCTCGAGTCAACCCTCGAGGCTGCGGGGGACGCCGGCATGGGGGCCAGGACCCCATCGCCGTCATGGTCGTCGTCGTCGTCATCGTCGTCGTTGCCGCCGGCGGAGATCCCAAACCTTCCCCAGATTGAAGCTCCTCCGCGTAAGTTTCCCCGGACGTTCACCTGGACGGCGCCTGATGGAACCGTGAAGAGGTTCAAGCTTGATGAGGCCACGACGAGAAGGGAACACGAAAGCCTGCTTCGCGCCGCCATCACCAGGTCCTAGGGAATTCGGGTATGATTCTTGCAGTAGAGTCCTGGGGGTCTTCATATTCTGACATTTGACTCCGCTCTTGACTTGTTCTCTCCCTGAGCAGAAGCTGGTTGATCGCAATGAGGAGATGATCGAGATCCTGATCGAAATGGCCCCCCAACTCGCGGAATTGGAGCAGCTCCGAGCGCTGAAGGCCGCGATGGAGGAGCTCCACGCGGGGAGGGAAGCCTGGCTGAAGGATGCCATCACCCAGCTCAGGGATGAAACTTGGGCCCAAGCCGGGAAGATTAGAGGTAAATCCCCCGAATGCATCCTCCCGACTGAACCCTTGATGTATTTCCCCAGCTGCGTTGTTCCCAACTGCCCAGTTTTGTCTTGGCCGCAAGGTTGAGTTCTTGATTAATCTGTCGTGCAGCCCTCGAAGCAGAGTTGAAGACCGAAACAGAGAGGGAAGCCCAGCTGAAGGAGGCCGAAGAAGCCAAGGCCGAGCTTGAGAAGGTCAAGGCCGACCTGACAAAGGCCAACGCCGAGCTCGAATGGGAGAAGGCCGAGTTCAAAGAGGCTATCATCAAGCTCGGCGAAGAAAAAGCTAGACTGGAGAAGACCGTGGCCGAGTGGGAGGCCGACTACGTGAGTAAGTCCCTGTCGATGATGATCTTAACCAATCTCTTAGTCATTCCATCTGCAGCCAAGCCTAACAAGTTTACTTGCTGGTGGACCCGGACAGACATGAGAGCCAATGTCCAGGCCCAATATCAGTTTTATACAGAGGAGATAAAGGCTATCAGGGAGTCACGGGAGGCCCTCGTCGGGTCCGTGAAAGGGCTCCTTGATCTGATGGATCCTCGCCCTGTGGGAACCAGCTGCAGCCGAATCCCCCCAAGTGGAGGCGCGTCTTGAGGATGCACCGAGTGCCCTGAAGAGGTACTCGGATGAGCATGTCATTGCCGGTGTGGCCCAAACCCTGGCGATGACCAAATCAATCTACCCGAGGGCAGACATTGAAGCCATCAGGGAGGGGTTTGCCGAGGGGATTGGTTTGTCTTGCGTAGAACTGGCAACCCTCGCATTTGCAGACAATTTCTTTTGCGTCTGTTACTGCTGTGGGCCAAAAAAATCCCTGCCAGTAAGCCTTTCCAACTAACGTCCTGGATGCGGCACGGTTGCCACATATGCCCGAGTGGATCGACTGCTGGATCTGCTTGCCTTCCTCGGTGGTGACACAACGCATGAGGACACCAGATGCACTCCTTCGGTATAGGTCTTCTGCGACTAGTAGAAAGCTTTTGCTTCGATGCTTGATTTGTTTGGCTTGACTGCGATCGTTTGGGAGTTCGTCATCCAGGAGAAATTTGATAAAAGGGGCCCGCCAGTCTTGACATATGTGTAGCACCTTGTCTGCAGCTGGGGTAGGTTCGCCTCCCGACTACTCTGGCGCCGGTTTCTTCTTGACTGATGGCTCCATGAGTTACTCGACAAAGATTCCAGTCGGAACCGCTTCTCGCTTGGATCCCATATTTGCCAGCTCATCTGCCGCGTCATTGTATTGGCGCAGGACATGTGTTATTTCCAGCCCGTCGAACTTGTTTTCCAGCTTGCGGACCTCCTAACAGTATTCCACCATGGTATCATCGAGACAAGTCCAGTCTTTCATGACTTGGTTCACCACGAGTTGAGAATCCCCGCGCACAACCAGTTGACGTATGCCGAGTGATATAGCAATCCGGAGCCCGTGGATAAGTGCCTCGTACTCGGTGACGTTGTGGGAAGCCGGGAAGTGGATTTGTAGGACGTACTTGAGTTTTTCGCCTGTGGGGGATGTTAATATGACTCCAGCCCTGGCACCACCGATCTGTAGAGAACCGTCGAAGTACATTGTCCAGTACTCTAGCTTCGCTGTTGATGTAGGCAGTTGAACTTCGGTCCACTCGGCCACAAAGTTGGCTAGAGCTTGTGATTTAATTGTTGTCTGTGGCTGAAAGGTGATATCGAACGCCATCAACTCGAGTGCCCATTTAGCGATTCGGCCGGTGGCCTCGCGATTATGAAGGATATCCCCAAGTGGAAACGATGTGACCACCGTGACTTGATGTGCTTGGAAATAGTGCACCAGCTTCCGGACTGTGATGAGTAGGCCATATAACAGCTTCTGGACCTGCGGATATCTCGTCTTTGAGTCGGCAAGGACCTCGCTGACAAAGTAAACTGGCCGCTGAATTTTCTGGATGTGACCCTATTCGGATCGCTCGACTACCAGTACCGTGCTGACTACCTGAGTGGTTGCCGCCAGATATAGCATTAGCAGTTCTTGGGGCATAGGTGACGCCAACACGGGAGGTGATGTGAGAAATATCTTGAAATCTTCAAAGGCTTGCTAGGCTTCGGGAGTCCACTGGAAGTCGTCGGCTTTCTTCAATAGCTTGAAAAAGGGCATACCCCGTTCGCCTAGTCGGGAAATAAACCGGCTGAGTGCCGCCATGCAGCCTGTCAGCTTCTGGACGTCCTTCTGATTAGTCGGGGGAGACATGTTCATTATTGCGTTGACTTTCTCCGGGTTGGCCTCAATGCCTCGGTGCGAGACGATGAAGCCGAGTAACTTGCCGGATGGCACACTGAAGGCACACTTTTCTGGGTTCAACTTCATCTTGAATCTTCGAAGATTGTGGAAGGTTTCTTCCAAGTCAACGATGAGGTCTTCTTTGGACTTGGTCTTGATCACCACGTCGTCGATGTAGGCTTCCACGTTGCGCCCGATCTGAGTGTGCAGACACCGCTGAATTGCCCGTTGATAGGTTGCTCCAGCATGTTTCAGACCAAACAGCATTGTGATGAAGCAGTACGCTCCAAACGGCGTGATGAAAGATGTCTTTAAGAAATCTTCTTCCCTCAGGCTGATTTGATGGTATCCCGAGTAGCAGTCGAGAAAGCTGAGTAGGTCACACCCAGCCGTGGAATCTACCACCTGATCTATCCTGGGAAGGCCAAATAGGTCCTTGGGGCACGCCTTGTTGAGATCGGTGTAGTCGATGCACATGCGCCATTTACCATTTTTCTTCTGGACTAGAACTGGGTTTGCTAGCCAATCCGGGTGATAGACCTCCTTGATGAACCCGGCTGCGAGGAGCTTGGTGATCTCCTCCCGAATAGCATTCTTGCGGTCTTGAGCAAAGTGCCGTAGCCGTTTCTTGACCGGCTTGGCATCTGTCTTCACGTTGAGGGCATGCTCGATCACCTCCCTTGGTATGCCCGGCATGTCAGACAGTTTCCACTCGAAGATATCCTTGTTAGCTTGGAGGAAGGTGACAAGCGCATCTTCCTATTTGGGGTCGAGTCCGGTCCCGACTAGAGAAGTTTTGGAGGGGTCGGAAGGGTCCATGGGGATCTTCCTCGTGTCAGAGTCCGCTGAAATTCCCGACTTTGCCGCCTTTTTTGCCGGAACTGGATCTTCCTCGACTTCGGTTGTGACGACTTGCCGAATGCTGTTGCACCCGACTGCCGTCTCTTGTGATTCACAGCTCTCCTTGTCGCAGGTGAAGGCTTGCTTGACGTCGCTGCGGAGGGAATGGACTCCTGCTGGCCCAAGCATCTTGAGCACCATATATGTATAGTGCGGTATTGCCATAAATTTGGTGAGTGTCGGTCGTCCGAGTATTGCATGGTACGCGGTCTCGAAGTCGGCGACCTCGAAGCAGACGTTTTTCGTGCAGAAGTTATCCCGCGTGCCGAAGGTTACTGGCAATGTGATCTGCCTGAGTGGAGTTGATGACAGGCCGGGAATTATCCCGTGGAAGGGCGCAGTGCTCGGCCGTAATTCTGAACGAGGAATCATCATCTCATCCAAAGTCTTGGCGAATAAGATGTTGAGCGCGCTGCCTCCATCGATGAGGGTTTTCTTTAGCCTGATATTTCTGATGACCGGGTCCAGGATGAGTGGATAGTGTCCCGGGTGTGAAACCGATCTAGGTAATCTGCGCGGTTGAAGGTAATGGCCATCTCTGACCAGCGCAGGTACTGGGGGGTGTCCATTGTAGAGACCATGTTGATGTCACGCGCTGATAGCTTCTGTTTACGCTTGGACTCGTAGGCAGACGGCCCTCCAAAGATATGGTTGAGCTCGGCTTGAGGATCTTGAAAATCGTCGGCCGAACCCTGATCTGGCTTGTCTTTGTCCTTGTCGGCGCCAAATGATGAAGCCTGCTCGGAGGCAAACTTCTTAAGCATGTAGCAGTCTTTGGCGGCGTGCTTGCCATTGGGGTGGAAAGGGCATGGCCCGCTCATGACTTTTTGGTAGTCGTTATTCCGCTGGGGCCGCGACCGAGTGCGCTCCATGTTGGCCACCTCGTTGTCCGACTTCTGCTTGCGGCTGCCAGACTTGTTTTGAGACGGCTCGTTGTCAGCTTTTGCCTTCTGGTCTTTCTGTCGGGACTCCTTTTTCTCGTCGAGGGCCTCTGCGACCGCTTCAGCCGAGTCGGCGTATTTGTTGGCCATGTCAAAAAGAGCCCAGATAGAGGGTGGTGGCTTCCGAGTGAATTTCGTGATGAACGGGGCGTCCTTTACTCCCTTGTGGAAGGCGGCGATGACGGCCTCGTCTCGGATCATTGGGATCTTGTTGCGCTTCTCGGAGAATTTCTTGACAAAATCTCGTAGAGACTCGTTCTTCTTCTGGTGTAGTTGATATAGATCATGTTCAGAAGATGGCCTCTCGTAGGTTCTCTGAAAATTAGCGACAAACCGCTCCCTGAGTTCTCCCCAGGAACCGATCGACCGCCTCGGGAGCCTTGTCAGCCATGTCCTCGCCGAATCGGCTAGGGCAACCGGGAGGTAGTTAGCCATGGCTTTGCTGTCGCCCCCAGCAGCTCGAACTGCCAGGGTATATACGGTGAGCCAGGACTCGGGATTTGTTTTGCCGTCATACTTTTCGATCCCTGTGGGCTTAAAACTAGTCGGCCAGTCGACGTCCTATAGCTCCCGTGTGAAAGCTGGAATGCCTTCATCTTCATGAGGGCTCGGGCTTTGACCACGGCGGATAAACCGCTCGTGATGGAGACCGAAGCGCTCATTTTCGTCCTCCAGTCGGTGGCACTCATCCTCTTCTCGTTTGTGGCGCCGGGCGTTGATGGTATGGCGGAGGTCATGTTGTAGGTGTACTCGAAGGTCTTGGTTGGGCCAGCGGTCATACTGGTGACGCCGCCTGTTGTCATTGCCGAGTGACGTTTACCTGGACTCCTCGTGTGGCCGACTTGAGCCGACCGCCCAATGCCGTGCTGACGTGGATGAGCCCGCTGCTGGAGATCCCGATCGGTTAGTCGGTACCACGGTGTCGCACGACTGCTGTTGTTGTTGCTGGCAGCCTGCAGCCGTGATCATCACCTTGATCTTGGCGATAGTTGGGGTGGCCTGGTGATCAGGCCCAAGCTAGAGCGTGTCCAGCAAGGTTGCGGCGGCCACAACATTTTGTTGTGGCGTGACGAAGACATCGTGATCGCCGACTTTAGTCTGGAGAATCTGCTGCTGAGCCGCTCGCCCAGCCTTGCGTAGCCCGTCAATGCGAGCCTCGCGGTCAGCCTCCTCCTGTTGTCGCAGTCGGCGCGCCTCCTCCTATTGCACCTCTTGTAGTCGGCGCACCTCGGGTGGTGGTGTTGAAGCCATGAAAATCTCTCAGGACAGAAGAAGACTTGCCAGACTGGAGTCCGAGCTAGTGCTCGAACCATTATCCGACTTAGAGTCAGATTCCGAGTAGTTTATCGAAGTAAGAATGACCCCGACCTCTCTAGATCCAATCTAAAACGGCGCTTGACCATGTCCAAACTGAATCACAGGAGATCGGGTCTACTGCGCGGGATGTAGATCCGCAATGTCGCTGAATCTGTGCGGGAGATTGACGATCTCTCCCCTTCTTGGCCCAACCCGAGCTGGCTTAAGGCAATTCCATAAATATTTCATTACTGGGATTCAGGAGATGAGTTTAATAGATTTAACATTGGTAATACAGAAGCCGGGTGAATCAGTCACAGAATATATCCAGCGGTTTCGTGATGTAAGAAGCCGATGTTATAGTTTAAGTCTGGATGATGCACAGCTGGCCGAGTTAGCATTCCAAGGTTTGTTGGCTCCAATCAAGGAAAGATTTTCATCACAAGACTTTGATAGCCTAGCACACCTAGTATAGAAGGTATCGGCTCATGAAAGCCAATTTCAAGAGGCCATGGAGGAATTGCAGAAGCCCAAACAGAAGAATTTCGAAGTTTGATAACAAACTCCGAAATTGGGGGGCATGTGTTAACGCCAAAATTTGGTATGATTCGTATCGGACTCGGTTAAGGAAAGAGAATGTGTCAGCCAGCGGAAGCTAATCCAGAAGAAGCCGAGTACAGGAAGGAATCGTGAAGACCACGGCATGGCAGTCAATTGCCTTATCTACTAATTAGGTAGTTTTAATAAATTTTAGGAAACCTGATCTCATGTCCGATCAGGGCTTGTTAGTTTTTCTTTTATAGATAGGAAACTCCTGTTCGTATCCGATCAGGACTGTATCAACTCAGGGTATAAATACGTATGCCCGAGTACCATGTAAACTATCTCACAGATCAATACAACTTCGGTGCATCGCCACCCTTTTCGACGGGTTCTTGCTTCTCGAGCCGGGCTACATCGGTTAGGTCCGAACTCCTGAGAGGGTAAGTCTCGTTACCCCGACCACCTTATCGGCTAGGACTTCCTCGGTTAGGTCCGATATTCTAGCTGATCTACGGTAGTCGGCTTACCACGGTGTATCTATTCTGTCTACGGCTGCATCAGTTAAGTTTGATCTCTTAGTCCGAGTGGATATATCACATCACGCGTGCATAGATCGTATCGGCTTACTGGGAGCAATTTATCATCAGTTTGTGCTGCATCGGTTGGGTCCGACCTACTAAACTGCTAGTGATAAATCGTTCCTACTAGGTCGATAGTTTTTATGCAAGCATTTTATCGGGATGTATAGCCGATAAGTTATCTTTTACTATATAAAGCCGACTGCATTGTCTTGATTATTATTTCAACTATCTACACTATCATCGGCTTTCCAGCCGATGCACATGTTCTATTGGTAGTCGGCTGGCTTTTTATTTGCTTATATTATCGTCGATTCTATCATCGGCTTTTTAGCCGATGCGCAAGTGCTGTTGGTAGCCAGGCACGAGCGAGGACCTAGGCGCGAGCACGGGCGAGGGCCCTGGTACAGGTGCGGGTAGTACTTTAGGTGCAGCGCTAACAATCACTATTGCAATCGGCTGAAGATTAGTCAATTCATTTATTCTGCCTATTTATTTTATCATCGGCTTACGGCCGATGTTCCAGTATACAAGTTCTATCGGCAATCAGCTGGTAGGATTCTTATCGGCCGATTGAATCACTGATCTAATATTTTCTATCTCCTTGTCAATTGCTGGGTCAAATTGACTAGTGTCACACCCTGATATTAGCCACACAAAAACATAACCTGAGAAAATACCTAAGAAAAGGAATTTTAAAATTGCTAGAGGAATTAATTAAAGGTGTAAAATGCAAGATTATAAATTATCATGGCCGGGAATTTTTTTTCTTGTATTCTCTGTGCCAAAATACATTAACTAGATTTTTAGTGGAATTTTCAGAGCACAGGAACTATTTTTAATAAATCAAAAACACTTATCGGAATTTAAATCGTCCTAGAAATCTTTTTCCTTTTTCCTTTCTCTTTTTCTTCTATTGGGCCGGCGGCCTGCTCCTGTGCCACCATTCCCCGCGCGCCGCAGGCCGGTTGCTTTTTCCCTCTCCCCGGCCTCTCCCTCTCCCGCGCCCTCGCGCCCTCGCCCCCGCGCCCCTCGCCCGCGCCCTCGCTCGCACTCGCGCCCACACGCCTCCCGCTAACAGGCCGGGCCGCCTATCAGCATCGTCTTCCTCCTCCATCCGAATCGGGCGGAGGGGAAAATCCCCGGAGCCGTCCGATCCGGCGCCGCCTCCCGCCTCCTCCCGCACTCGCACTCGGTTCAAACGGGCGCGGACCGAGTCTGCCCCACCTCCCCGAGTTCTCCGGCGTCCACGCCCCCTCACTCCCACAAATTACACGCACGATCTCCACGCCGCCACTCTCTCTCCTGTGCACGATTGGAGCCGTTCAGCCTCGATCTCTCCTGGCCGACTGCATAAAAAGCCCCTCCGCCCTCTCCTCCATTTTTCCCCCAACACACCGAGTTTCCCCGTGCTCTAGAACCCCCTCACCACCGCGCACCCGAGCTCCCCCGTTTTTCGCCAACTCCGGCCACCGCTCGCCGCCGTTCCAGACACCGCTAGGCCATACCGCCACTGCCATCACCTCCGCCGTGCCACACCGCACCTCGGCCGCCACTCCGTGGAAGCCAAATCCCACTGGACCGCCCCACCCATGCGCACGGTGAGCATTGGCACTCCACCTCCTCTCCGGCCGGTGATTCCCGACGAGCTGCGTCTCCATTCTTCGCCCTAACTCCTCTTCCGTCCTCCTCATCCTCCAGGACACATCGGCAACCGCCTCTCGCCCGTTCCCCGCCGTCGGAGCTCCGTCGCCAACGTCGTCCCGAGGCCGCCGCCACTTTTTCGTCGCCACCGTCATCTTCGCGCCATTGCAAGCCGTCGTGAGCCGCCGGTGAGAACCCCCTCCATTTTCCCGTTCATTTCTGCCCCTCCGTGTGGCCGCCGCCGCACCGGGTGGTCGCCATCGTTGACCATCGGGTCACGTGCGTGCCGCCGCCTCCCGCTCGAGACGGCTGGCCTCGGCCGCCGCTCCCCGGGGCAGATCGGGGCTGCCCGCTCGCTCGCCCGCGTGGTTGCCCGCAATGGCGCCACGTGGTGCACCCGCCTCTGTGCGCCGTTCTCCCTCCGGTGACGTCTTTAATTCGGTTTAATGCGCAATAAATCGCCTGTTAATTATATTTACACTGAAAATAGCAGTAAAACTTCAATAAATCATAACTAATTCATACGAACTCCGATTAAGTCCATTCAAATTTCATTAAATCCAGACAAATGCCAAGAATCCATTAAAAATACTTTCAGCCCATGTTTGATTGCCCCATGTACTGTTTTTAATTGTTTATGCATTGTTTGTTGTAGAATCCGACGCCAGTAATTCTCCCACGTATTTCGAGATCGTAGCAGAGTACCTTGAGCCGGAGCAAGGCAAGTCGCACTGTTACTTTGAACATTTTGTACCTATTTTTCGCTAAATTGCTTTGTTTACTCAAATAAACTGCATTATTTTAATATTTCATATGGGTGGTTATTACCTATGCAATGTTAGGACTTAGCCATAGTTTTGAAACCTAAACCCTTGTCACCTGGGTAATAATGTAATTAGATTACAGTTCTTAGGATGCTTAGCCATGCTTAGCAACCTAGCTCACATGGGAATTAAATATTATTTCTTTTATATGATTCGACTCCATGTCACAAAAGTGAAACTTTGGATAGGCTGATGTTAAATTATTAAAACTTGACCTAAATGGTGGGCTGTGGCTGTATGGTTTTGCTTGTCGCACCCATGGCAATTAAGGACCGGTTCGCGGGAACCACTTGGGCAACTTCCCGTACTTTCCACAAGCCAGCGTGGGCAACGGCTGGGCTTGAAGCGTTTCTTCTCCCTCTCCTAGGCACCGAAGAAGAGGGTGAGCGGGATGGAGTTGGGTCGGCCCGGGGTAGGGTTGATCGGTTGCCGGATTCACCGTGGTGCAAGGGGGGTAGCCTGGCCAATATGGCATGCCCTGTCGGCAGGTGCAACCTCAGCGTGGTGTGGATGGTTAGGGAGGGGTTTCGTGAACGGTCCTGTCATAGCCTCGTACAGGACATCATGGTGATGTACTGGCACACGGGAACGTGTGTGGGGGCTGTGTCTTGTGGGTACAGTTGTACACCTCTGATCAGAGTAAAACTATTCGAATAGCCGCGCCCGCGGTTATGGGCACATTGGCCAAGACTCACCGTGATTAGTCTCACCCTAGATAATTAATCCTGTTTTATTAAACTGGTGTGTGGAAGGTGTTGAGTCCGGTCAACGTGGTTGAGTTAACCGGGGGTGACCGGTTAGCGTGGTGTAACACTAGTCGGTGGAGACTGGTGAGTGTGGTGTAACTCTCATCAGTGACGCCTGGTGGTCGTGGTGTAACTTCCATCAGCGCGGCCTGGTCAACGTTGTCGGAGGATGGAACTCCAACCGCAGGGAGTCTGGGGACCCCCCTTTGAGGTTCGACCAGGGGAGTTATTCACAGGATGGCTTGTGGCATCGGGTCGATGATGCACAAGGGAGACAGGAGGAGTAGACAGGTTCGGGTCGCGCGGAGGCGCAATACCCTACTCCTGTGTATGTTTTTTCTGTGGGAGATGAATGTGGGTTGCTCTTACAAGGTGTTCTCCAGAGGTGCTGAGGAGCTTGCGCTAGCTGGGGACTTAGCCACTCTAGAGGTCCATCTCAGCTCTCCTTTTTCCTGTTGGCATGGATCCTCCTTTTATCGTGCAAGGGGAGTCCACAGTGCCTGGTATACATGCTGAGAGAGAGAGCTTCTCCAGGTACAATACGACTTGTCGCACACGTCCGCCTGCTGTTGCCACGCCGGAGTCGGTGCTGCATGTCTGGTCGGCACGTTGCCGGGCTGCTGTGGGCGGCTGGAGTCTGGAGATGTGACAGCACGTGCCTCCGCTGCCAGAGTGTGGAGAATCAAGGCCCTCTCAGCCGAAAGTTCACTGACGGCACTGGGAGCGGGCCCACGGAAGGCCATCATGGCGGTACACGCATGTCCGACCGGAAGATAGGCGGGAGGCGCCCCGTCGCCTCGCCATTAATGCGGGTAGTTGGGGAGCTGATCCGCTCAAGCCGGCCTCTTGCCTGAGGCGGAGAGCTCATCGAGCCCTCCGTGCGCACGAGGCACCGAGTCCCTCGGGGATCGAGGCTGTGAGTCCCTGGCTCGGGAAGCGCGTCCCGGGACCGGGGATGCCCCAGTGATGTGCCCCGGGAACGCGTCCCGGGACCGAGACTGTGGGTCCCGGGCCCGGGGGCGACACCCGGGGATGGTGCACCCGGGCCCGGGCAGCGCCCAGGCCCCAGGCACTTAGCAGGGTAACCAGTAGTAGCCGGCTACCACTTGTGCAGAATGTGGGCCCCCAAGGGGCTGACATGGCCGATGACCCACGCATCCCCAGGTATGAGGGGCCCCCAGTCCCATTTCGCCGACAGTGGCCCCTGGGCCTGTTACTCGACCGGGACTCAATCCGGGCAGGAACAGGACCATGTCTCGGGGAAACGAAAAGGCGCGGGGCCCACCAGGTTTAACAGAAAACGAGATGAGGCCGCCATAATCGCCCGGGATGGGACAAGACGAGAGGAGAGTTTCCAATTTTGGCCCGCAAATCGAGGGTTGTAATGGGGGACTCGAAGCGGCGCTCCACGGGTTCTCCGAGGCTATAAGCAGCAGCGGGCAGCAGCTGGCTTCCCCCATTGCCAAGTTTGAATCGCCGCCACTCCTGTTGCTCTTTGCGTCCAGAGCCCAAGTCCCCCGTTTGCACACACTTCTCCTCGCTTTCTTCTTTCTTCAACCACTCTCGCCGCTGCATTCGCGATGCCACGCGCCGGCCACGGAGTAAGGCCGCTGGACGGCGGGGCGATCCCGCCATCGCGCGTGAATGACGACGCTGGGGCGGAGCGGGTGAAGAGGATGATGCCGGCTGCCACACAGCGGAGGGCGGCGATCGAGGTGTGCCCCGGAGAGTCGAAGCTGGCGCCGAAGGAGCCCAATGAAGCAGTGTACTTCGTTGATTACGCGGTCGGCGGGTTAGTTCCGTCGTTCTCTGACTTCTTCCTCCAGGTGCTGGAGATGTATCAGGTGCAGATGTTGCACTTGACCCCCAATGCCGTGATGGTGTTGGGGGTTTTCGCACATTTGTGCGAGATGTTTGTGGGCATCATGCCCTCGGTGGACCTTTTCCGGCGCTACTTCACCATGAAGAGCGCGCCGAAGAACAAGGCCACCGATATGCCGAAGCGGGTAGGCCGTGTGTACTTCCACGGCCGCCCCGGCGTCGAGTTTATCCCGATGGCGCTGAAGAACAAATGGGATTTGTGGCGCCAGAACTAGGTCTACATCGGCATCGACGCCAACGACCGGCTCCGGCTCCCGGCCGAGGTGGCCCAGAAGGTGAAGAGCTGGACCGAGTCACCGCCGGAAGACGCGCGGTTAGCGCCAGTGTTGGCGCGCATCGCCGGCCTGGTAATGGCCGGACTGAATGCGTATATGGTCATCGGCGACTTCCTCAGCCGGCGACTGGCACCGCTCAACAGGAGGTCCCGGGCCTGTTGGCTATACACCGGGCCCAAGGACATCACCAGGACCCACCCCGACGACCTGAGCGAGGCGGCGATGGGCCTGCTGATGGCGTCGGCGCTGGAAGGAGGGGGCACAGCAGACCGCGTGCTCCCAGACGGCGTGACGCCGCTCTGCACTGACCGCGGGCGGGCGAAGATCCAGAAGGATCTCCCACGATTCGATGCCGTGGGCATCGTTGTCTCGCAGGTCACCCCCAAGATCGTCGAGGTACTCGACACCTCGGAGGGAAAAGATGTGCCGGCCGAAGAGCTGGTATTGTCGAAGAAGTAGGGGAAACGGCTGGCGGGGCCCGATTCAGGACTCGCGGCGACCAAAAAGGAGAAGATCGTCGCCCCAGCAGCCGTTGTCCCAGCCGCTACCTCCCCGAGCCGCGCGGACCCCGGGTGGACCGGGACCACTGTGGCGGTCACTGCTTGTGTGGCGCCAACAAGCGCCACTCAGGTCCTGTCCCTAGAGCCTGGGCCGGCTATCCGGGCCCTCGGGACCGGGCCAGAGGCGGTCCCAGACGTGGGGGGCAGCGAGACCCCCACGGGCATGGGGGGCAACATTGAGCCGGCGTCGGAAGCGCCAGAAGCTCCGGCCAGCATCGCCGCCCCGGGCGCGTCGCTAGGGAAGACGGGATTCCGCGGTGGCAGCCGGCCACTTTTGAGGCCCAAACTATGGAGCTTCAAGGGGCCCCAGGCTAGGTAGGCGCTTCGATCCCATTCGGTTCTTCTCGCTAGCACATTTCTCGACCTAGCTCTTATCTGTCTGGTTTTGGCCTTTATAGGAAGAGCCAGGGGCTGACGATGGCACCGCCAGCCCCGGCCGTAGGCGGTACTAGGGACACCCCGATGGCGCCGCCGCGTCCCGCCACGCCCCCGCCATCGCCGAGTGCGGTGGTGAATATGGAGGCCGCGGCGGCCACGCCGGAGCGGGCCCTCGTGCAGCCGACTGAAGTCTCTGCTGCGGAGGGAGAAGGGGACGCCAGGACCCAGCTGTCTCCCGCGAGGGGGGAGCGGGCCCTGGTCCTTTTTGCTGCCCAGCGACCAGGCACGGCGTGCGGACGCGAGACGCTGCACACCGCACTGGGGCAGCTAGTGATCGCTGCCGGCCAAGTACAGGTGGCAGCCCGTCGGGAGCAGCGCGAGTCCGCCCGGGTCTAGGCGGAACTCGAGAGCAGGCGAGCAGTGATCGCAGTGGCGATGGAGGGGCTCATCGCCCGTACGGTTGCCACCACCCGCCGACAGGAGGTCGAGGCGGTGGAGAGGCGCATCGCCCAACTGGAGGCCGCCGCCAAGCTTGCCGCCGACGAGGCCTCCCGTGCCCGGTCCGAGATGGAGGCGCGGGAGAAGGAGATGTCCTCCCGGGAGGACCGCCTCCGGGGCAAAGAGGCCGGTCTCGCGGCCCGGGAGCATGAGATCAGCGCGTGGGAGGAAGCCGTGGTGATCAGCGAGGAGGCCGCCAAGCTTTCCAGCGCCATGGCCTAGGACGGCATGAGCCGCCTCCTGAGCAAGGAGAAGAGGCTGGTGTCCTGGGAAGAAGACCTCGAAGAGCGGGAGGCCGACCACCAGCGCGAGGCAGAGCAGGCGAAGATGCTGGCCGCCGACGTGGACGCCAAAGCCAAGGCTCTCGGGACGCGAGAGGTGACCCTGGAGGACAAGGAGAACTCCCTGGCCCGGCGGGAGGCGGCGGTGAAGGCTGCCGAGGCCCGACAGGCGGAGATAGAGGCTTCCCGGAAACGCGCAGCCGACTTCGAGGCCGTGGCGCGCGGGGCCGCGTCAAGCGGCTCCCCGTCATCGGCAAGCGCGGCTAGCTCGACTTGAGAAGCTGGCTAGGGCAGAGAAGCGGCTGACATTGGCGCAAAATAGCCTCGCCCTCCGGAAGGACCTCGACAACGAGATCGCAGCCTGCCTGGGGCGGTATGGCTCCAAGGTCTAGGGGTGTCTCAAGCGCATCGGCATCCGGGCACCTCCGTGGAAGCTCGGGGGGCCCACTGGGGTCGGTCAGGAGCTGGTGGAGTTCGGTGACTTGCTGCACACGCTGGACTTGCTCCCCCAGCGAATTCATGAGGTCCTGGAGAAGGAGGGAACGGAGCTCGCCACATGGGTGGCGGAGTACGTCCTCGGGTGCTACCGGGCGCAGGACGCGGAGTTCTCCCTGGCCCCGGTGCTGGAGGGATTCCCCGCAGAAAGGGAAGAAGAGGCTCGGAAGGCCGTGGCCGACGCCGCTGCGACAGTGGCCAGGTTCTTCGACTGAGGGGAGCACCTCGAGGATCCGGGGACCGACGAATCCGACGAAGAGGCCGGCCCCTTCTAACGCCTCCCGGGGTCCTGTCCGAGGACGATGAGTGATCTCCCCCCACGCGACGACGTCTCTGGTCCTCCGCGCATGCTTGTGCTTTCACTTCACCTATCTTGTACAAAGAAAAATATCCGTATGTGTATATAACTATGTTTGCGTTTTCGTACCTTTGCCTATTGTACTGGAAGTTGCTTATATTCGAGGCCCCGCGCCCCGGAGGCGCAGTGTTTATAGTTGTCGTGGTGTTTTTCTTTTTCTTTCTAATTCCCCAGGCCCGGGAACGCCGAGTACCCGGCGCCATCCGGCTCCGAGCGCCAGCGGCCGTGAACGGCCGTAGCGCCTAAGTCTCTCTTCTGTGGCCTGGGGTAGCTGCCTGCCCCGGGAGCTCGGTCCCCGAGGGCAGCGAACATGATAGTCGCTCGGCCTGGGGACCGGCCCGGGGACTCGGTCCCGGGAGACGCGAGGAACTAGGCGCGAGTCTCACGGAGCGGTAAAGTCCGTAGGTTGGACCCCTTCTGTCTTCGGGTTCGGGGCCCTCCGTGCCCCCGGGCGCCGTTGGCTAGGGAGCGCAGCGAGGCCGCGGGAACAGACTGCTAGAAGGGAGAAAACATGAAAAAATGTCCCGCGTGGGTTAGGTACGGCCGTAGCGCTAAGCTCGTGCCTCTTGACTCGCCGGGAGCCTCTCGGGGACCGACCTCGACCGTGCCCAGGGTCGCCAGACAGCGAAGCACCCGGTGCCTTGGCGGTGGTCGGGGTGGAGCTGGCTAGGCCGGGCACCGCTGCCCGCCCCGGGAATCTAGGCTGGCCCGACGGGGGGTGCCGCCCGAGATCCCGGGGCATCGACAGTGTCCGGGGCGCGGTCCACAACCCGGCCATCAAGCCTCACCAACTGGGGCAGCACTAACCCAGCGGCCCACGTGCGCGGCTTTGGCAAATTCCGCATTGCCCCCGGGGCCGAGGAGAGCGAAACACGTGGCCATACAAACGGAGAAAGGATAGAAATTAGAGGGAAGTTTAAAGTTGAATAAGATTACATATCTGGATGTTGAAAAGCGTGGTATGGCTACGCGAGCACGAACCCGAGGCCAGGAGCGCTGCCAGCCCCTGGGCCGAGAATTGCACCGGAAATGAATCTGGAATGGGGGCCCCCGGCCCGTGTCCAGGGTCAGAAAGAAAACTGGCGCAGTCCCGAGTACCCTATTTAAGCTTGCCGAGGATGGATCTAATCTGCACACAATGAACTGTGAGAGTACTTGGCTCGTCCCTTTGTCCATTCCATGCTACGAACCGTGGGGTCTGCCACTTCCCAAGGGCCTCTTCGCAGTCGCGACCGTGTGGGGGAAAGGATTGCGCACAAGTATTTTGTCCCCGAGGGGCGGAAAAAACTGAGCCCGAAGCCAACCAGGCGGGACACCGTGTTAACGCCAAAATTTGGCACGGCTCATATCAGATTCGGTAAAGATAGAAGCTATATCAACCGGAGGAAATTAATCCAGAAGAAACTGGATTTGAGAAGGAATCGTGAAGACCACGTTATGGCAGTTATTTATCTTATCTATTAGATAGTTTTATCTTTTAGGAAACCTGATCTCTTGTCCGATCAGGTCTGTTAGTTTTCCTTGTCTAATTAGGAAAGTCCTGTTCCGTGTCCTATAAGGACTGTAATAACTCGGGGTATATATACGTATGCCTGGGTAGCTTGTAAATCATCTCTCGATCAATTAAACTTCGGCGCATCGCCACCCTTTCGACGGGTTCTTGCTTCTCGAGCGGGGCTGCATCGGTTAGGTCCGAACTCCTGCGAGAGGGTAAGACTCGTCACCCCTTACCCAGGTGTATCTGCCTGTCTACGGCTGCATCCGGTTTCGGTCCGACCTCTTAGGCTGATCAGGTATACCACATCACGCGTGCGTAGATCTTATCAGTTTACTGGGGGCGATTTATCATCAGTTCGTGCTGTATCGGTTGGGTCCGACCTACTGAACTGCCCAGCGATAAATCGTTCCTGCTAGGTTGATGGTTTTGCGGCAAGCGTCTTATCGGAATGCATAGCCCGGTAGTTTATCTTATTACATCACAGTTGCATTAGGTCTATCGGCTTGTTGAGGTTCCCTTTTACTATTATCGATCTGTGCTAAGCATCAGTTAGGGTCTGAACTACTAGATCGATAATAATAGATTTATCCTTGTCGAGCCGATCGGTGTATATGCGACGTTCTATCGGAGCGCTTAGCCGATAGGTTCTTTTTATAAAGCCGACTGTATTATCCTTACTGTTTGTCATTCTATATTATCATCGGTTTTCTAGCCGATGCACGACATGTAATTTCCTCGGCAAGTCGCTGGCTTACTGTTTCGGCTTATCTATTTTATCATCGGCTTACTAGCCGATGCACATTATACTGACAGCTTATCCATTTTTAGCGCTTCGGTTTCCTAGGATACACAGGTGCCATCGGCTATCGGCTACGAGGAGTCTAATATCAGCCCGTATCGGCCGAGTAGCCGATGTGCAGTTGCTGCTCGACGCGGCAGAGCACAACGAGGACGCGGGAGCACGAGTGCAACCCCGCGAGGGCCCGGGCAGAGCATAGCGGCGATCGGCTGGAAGGAATCCGTAATCGCGGCTTACCTGGCCGATTGGTCAGTATCAAATTTCTTCATCTCCCTTGTCAATGGCGGTCAAATTGACCTGGCATGTCCTGCGAACCTCAAATTTTTTAGGACCTGCCTGGGAGCTAGATCTCCCAGGCCTTCGTATGTCCCTTTCAATCGCATCAACCAGATCATAACAAGCTTCTTGCACACCCGGTGGTTTTGGTGCGCAAAGTATTTTTGTCCCCGAGCGTGGAAAAAACCGAGCCCGAAGCCAACAGGCGGGACACCGCAAGCATGCGGGGGCCCGGGCACCGCGCAGAGGGGCGCACCCGGCCCCGGGGCTTGGACAATGTCCGGGGTTAGCAGGAGGGGATACGGTAGCTCACTGGTAGAGAACCAATAATTATCGCAAAACCCTAGCCGCGCATAGGCGCGGCCCGATTATGCCCCCAGGGGGAGACCGCCGCGAACGCAACACACAGAAAAGGGACAAAAGGCACGAGAACGGAGAGGATATTGAAAAGCTATATACGAAGCGGATACAATTGGGGCCCCCGGCCAGTGCCGAGATTGGGAGAACCCGGCGCTGGCCCGAGCATCCCGTAACTTTACAGGATACGTTTATGGATAAAATTTGCGAAGATGCTCGATATTCCAGGGATTGGGAAGCGGGGTCCCGTCCTCTTGGCCCAGTCTTACCGAGCCCGGTCGGGAGACACCGATCACCAGGAAGGGGCCTTCCCACATAGGGGAAAGTTTATTCTTTCCGGCACGTGTGAGGACACGGCGGAGGACTAAGTCCCCGACCTGGAGTGATCGGGCCCGAACCTTACGCTGATGGTAGCGCTTAAGGCTCTGCTGGTATCGAGCGACGCGGAGTGAGGCGCGCCGCCTTCGTTCCTCGAGGAAGTCGAGGTTGTCGTGCTGCAAGGTGTCGTGGTCGAGGCCGTCGCCGTAGCGTTGTACCCGGGGAGAGCCGAAGGTAAGTTATGACGGCAGGACAGCTTCGGCTCCGTACACCAGGAAGAACGGGGTCTCCCCGATCGCCCGGCTTGGCGTGGTGCGATTCGCCCACAAGACCGCCGGAAGCTCGTCGATCCACTTGACACCATGCTTCTTGAGGTCGTTGTAGGATCTTGTCTTGAGGCCCCACAGGATCTCGGCGTTCGTCCGCTCAGCCTGCCCATTGCTGGCAGGGTGGGCAGGTGAGGCGAAGCAGAGCCTGATGCCGACATCGGAGCAGTATTCGCCGAAGAGCGTTCGTGAACTGGTGCCGTATCTGCTGTGATGATACGGTTGGGGATCCCAAAGCGGCAGGTGATTCCCTGAATAAACTTGAGCGCCGAATGCTTGTCGATGTTGATTACAGGGAATGCCTCCGGTCACTTGGTGAATTTGTCGATGGCTACATATAGATGTTGATAACCCCCGACTGCCCGGGGAAAAGGGCTGAGGATATCGAGTCCCCAACACCCGCGAAGGGCTGCGAGTGCCTGGCAGGTGGCTTTGCGTTGGCATGGAACTGGCACGCGCGGCAGCGCTGGGAGCGAGGTCGAACGCGTCTTGCAAAGCCGTGGGCCAATAAAATCCTTGCCGGAAAGCCTTACCGACTAGGGATCGGATGCGCTGACTTGCCACACCCTTCCCCTCCATGAATATCGGCGAGGATCTCGATGCTGGAATCGCGCGGGATGCACTTGAGTAGGACGCCGTTGGCGCCAACGCCGGTAGAGGTCCCCATCTACCATGAACGTAGCGCTAGACAAGCGCGCCACCCTTCGGCTTCCGCGTCATCTTTGGGGAGATGCGCTCAGAGAAGATATGCCCGGATCTCGCCCATCCAGGAAGACGCACTGGGTCCGGCCACAAGACCAAGTCCTGGGACTGGGCGTGCATGTTTGTCCTCGAGCCCGGGCTCAGGGTGGCCCCAAAATCCGGACGAGGCTGCCGAGGGGGCCTCGAGGGCTTCCTGAAAAAACTCCGGCGGGACCGGCGCCCGCAAGGACGCCAGTCTTGAGAGCTCGTCGAGCGGAGGTTGCGACAGCGAGGGACGTGCGAAAGCCTGAGGTCATCAAAATGGCGCTCAAGCCTCCGCACTTCGTCCACATACGTGGCCAATTGGGGGTCCAGGGTTTGGTACTCCCTGGACACCTGGTTGATGACGAGCTCGGAGTCGCCCTGCACGCACAACCGTCGCACCCCGAGGGCTATCGCTACCCGGAGGTCGGCAAGAAGGCCCTCGTACTCGGCCATGTTGTTGGTGGCTCCGAAGTTGAGGTGGACGACGAAGCGGAACTCGTCCCCAGCAGGAGATACGAGGACGACCCCGGCCCCGGCGCTGGGGCGAGAAGCCTGTCTGGCGCAGGAGCCATCGAAGTTCATTGTCCAGTAGAGGCGCAGATCGGGCGCCAGCTCGGGGGCCGGGAATCCGGTGTCCAGCACAGGATCCGGCTCGGGCCCCGGCGTCCACTCCGCCAGAAAATCCGCCAGGACTTGGCTTTTGATGGCGTGGCGCGCTTGAAAATGGAGGTCGAACTCAGCAAGCTCGACCGCCCACTTGGCAACACGGCCCGTTCCCTCCGGTTATGCAATATCTGTCCCGAGGGAAGGACGTGACCACGGATACCTTTGTGCGCTGGAAGTAGTGGCGAAAGCTTCCTGGACACGATGAGGACCTCGTAGAGCATCTTTTGCGCCTGGGATTAGCGCGATTTGGCATCGCGGAGTACCTCGCTGACGAAGTACACCCGGCTTCTGCGTCTGCCCCTGATCCCGGCCTGACAGGGGCCAGGGGCACGGGCTCACCTCCCCCGGGATGGAGCGAGCTCTCGTGGCCGGGGACAGGTATGGGCCCGGGGCCTAGGGGCCCGGGCTGGAATGTGGTTAGTATGTGCCCAGGAACCGGGGGCCCGGGCTGGGATATGGTTGATATGTGCCTGGGACCCGGGGGCCCGGGCTAGGATATGAAATGAATCGGGACGACTTCCCCAGACCCGCTCTCGCCAAGGCGATGCTGTCCAGGTAATCGCGCCCTGTCTGGTCGTGAAGATGTTGAGGCTGTACCGGGTGCCGCATTCCTAGGCCCGTACTCGCCTTGGCGAGGTTGCCCTGGTTCGGGCTCCCCGGAGTCGGGCTCGGGCGACGGGTCCTAGGCTGCGCGTTTGTCAGGCGAGGGGAGCTCGACGACGAGCACCGCGCTCACCACTTGCGGGGTTGCCGCTATGTAGAGCAACAAGGGCTCATCTTGTGCCGGTGCCATGAGGACAGGATGCATAGTTAGGTACCTCTTGAGCTCGTCGAGGGCTTGATTGGCCTCATCCGTCCAAGTGAACTGCCCGGTCTTCTTGAGAAGTTTGAAGAGGGGGAGTGCACGTTCCCCTAGCCTGGAGATGAAGCGACCTAACGCAGCCACGCACCCGGTCAGCTTCTGGGCCTCCAGGAGCCGCGCCGGGGGGCGCATGCGGTCGATGGCCGCTATCTTTTCGAGGTTCGCCTCGATGCCACGGCTGGACACGAGGAACCCGAGGAGCTTGCTGGCCGGGACCCCGAAGACGCACTTGTCCGGGTTCAGCTTCATTCTCGTGGATCGAAGGTTGCTGAACGTCTCGGCCAAGTCGTGGAGCAAAGTGGCGCGGGCGCGCGACTTCAGCACCAAATCGTCGACGTAGGCCTCCATGTTGCGACCTAGCTGCGATTCAAACATTATACGGACAGCGCACTGAAATGTGGAACAAGCATTCTTTAACCCAAAAGGCATGCAAACATAACAATAAGCCCCCTAAGGGGTAATGAAAGAAGTTTTTCCTTCATCCTCCTCCGCCATCGGGATCTGATGATAACCTAAGTAAGCATCTAGAAAACACAAAAGGTCGCACCCCGCAGTGGAGTCGACTATCTGGTCTATGCGAGGCAGAGGGAATGGATCTTTGGGGCAAGCCTTATTGAGGTCGGTGTAGTCTATGCACATGCGCAGCTTTCCGTTGGACTTGGGGACGACGACTGGGTTGGCCAGCCACTCCGGGTGCACGACCTCGCGGATGAATCCGGCAGCGAGAAGCTTGTCGATCTCCTTGCGGATGAAGGCTTGGCGCTCCGGGGCCTGCCGTCGTACCTTCTGCCGCACTGGGCGCGAGCCCGCGCAGATGGCTAAGCGATGCTCAATCACCCCCCTGGGGACCCCGGGCATGTCTGACGGTTGCCAGGCGAAAACGTCGGAGTTTGCCCGAAGGAAGGCGATGAGCGTGCTTTCCTATTTGTTGCCTAGCGAACCGCCAATTTTGACGGTCCGGGAGGGTTTATCGCCGAGGACGACCTCCTTGACCAGCTCCGCGTCGGTGGCGATGATGCGCGGCTTGGGGGCATGGCGAAACGAGGGCCCCGGCCGCCCGCGCGTCGGGAGCTGTAGGGGTGATGTCGGCCCGCGCGCTGCTCGGCGCACGAGAGGGCGGCCTTCACATCCCCGAGGACTGTGATCGGCCCCAAGGGGCCGGGAGCTTCATGCTTAGGTACGCATAGGGCGTAACCGCCACATGAATTTCACCAACGCGGGTGCTGAGGACCGTTGTAGGGAAGGTTGCACTCGGCGACGTCGAAGACGATGCGCTCAGTATGGAAGTTGCCGCGGTCACTGAAGGTGACGGGCAAGCCGAGACCTGGCCGAAGAGGCCAAGTGAGGCCCTTCGTAATCCCAATGATGGCAACGAGGCTCAAGGTTCATCCCCCGGGGCCCTTGATCTTCTCGAAGACTCGGGAAAGGATGTTGAGAGCGGCGCCCCCGTTGACGAGGACGCGGCCACCTTAACGTTGCATATGGTAGGGGAGACAGCCAGGGCGAGCTGCCCCTCCCCAGGTATCTGGGCCGGATGGTCCGTGGGGCCGAAGGTGATCGGAGCATCCAACCACTTCAGCTTCCGGGACGCCACTGGGCCCGGGGTCATGGCCAACAGCTCGCACTTCATGGCCTTGAAGCCACGGCGCGAGGAGTGGGCGTGTGCCCCGCCGTCGAGGGTGGCGAGGACATTCTTGGGTTCTTGGAACTCGAGTGGCAGCTCCGAATCGGGGGCGGGCCCCACCGGGTGCCGCTCCTGCTGGAACTTCTTGACGCGCTCGGCAAGTGTTTTGGACGGCGCGGCACTCCGGAGGTCGTGACGGTCCGTCTCGTGGACGGAGCACCACTTTCGGGCCCGAAGCCGATGGCGGCGGCGCACGTGCGGCCTTCTGCCGCTTTGCCGCCGTTGTCGTCTTGGCGGGCGACGTCGCCCCAGGGCCGCCGGTTGCCGCAAAGCGAAGTTCTCGGCGACCTCCTTGCCCTTCTGGCGCTTGCCCTCTGTTCCGCCGTGCCGCAGAGCGTGAGGACTCGCCGTTCTCCAGGCCCTGGTCAGGGGCCCCAGGGCGTTGGCTTGTTCCACGCCCGGGCCTCCTCCTTGCGGCGCAGAGATCGCGAGGCTGAACAGCTCAGCCGCGGTCTGGACGTGCGGGTGCCCAGCTTCTCGAGCATGCGCTGTGTTGCGGCACACCTGAGCGCGAAACGCGTGAAACTGCGTGAGGAGCGATGTGTGGGGATGGTGTTACGGACCTGGCTGTAGCGCTTGCAGAAGTGCCTCAGTGACTCGTCCCTTGCTGACGTAGGGCGTGGAGGTCCGCCTCAGTCCCAGGGCGTGGCAAGGTGCCCTGGAAGTTTGCCACGAATTGGTGGCAGAGATTCTCCCACGAGTAGATCGAACCCTCGGGGAGGTTCATCATCCAGGAGTGAGCCTGGGCCTTGAGGGCGACGGGGAAGTAGTTTGCCATCACCTTCTCGTCGCCGCCAGCTGCCTGGATGGCGGTGGTGTAGATCTGCAAGTACTCCATGGGGTCGACGGAGCCATCGTATTTCTCCGGCAAGCTGGGCTGGAACTTGGCCGGCCAGCGCACCTGCCGGAGGCCTGCCGAGAGCGCCAGCAACCCGAGCCGCATACTGAGCAGGCTCGGGCGCGGACGATGGTTTCCGCCGGGGGTTGGAGCTGGAGGCTAGGCCTCGGACGCTGGCAGCGTCCGCGCGCGGTTCGCGCTGTCGCTCCAACGTGACCCGGGCGTCCTCATGGGTCCGCATCCGGTTTAGCCGGTTACGGAGGTCGCCAATGCCATTCTTGGTCCCAGGCGTGGTGCGAGGCGCCGCACCCTGGGATTGATTCTGGTTTGGGGCGGTGGGCCGGCTCACGCTAGAGGTCGCCGCGGTTTGGCGCTCCCAGCCCTGCACGCTGTCGGCGGCGACCCGGCGATGGCGACGCCTACCCAGGTCAGCGACTCGTTGAGCCACTCCGCTCCGGCTCCGCCCTAGTAAATGCCAGGGGTGGCAGGGAGGGCTTCTGCCGCCAGAGGGCTCCCTGCGCTCGCTGACTGAAAGTTGAGGCCACGGCGCGCCGTGGTAGCGGGCCTCTGGTTCGCGCCTCATGGATGAGGCCGCGGTAGACCTGGGGGGCCTTGCCGGCCCCTCCCGCAAGGGAAGGGGCAAGGCCCACACCAGGCCACCGCGGGCGAGGCTCGGCCGCCGGGCCACGCGCCGCGCGCCCCCAGGAAGATGAGGAGGGGAACGTGCAGGCTCGCCACAGGGCTAACGTTGCCCGGGGGGTGAAGCCGCCGGACTCCTCGCTCGGAGTCCGCGGCGATGGCCTCCTGCCATGTAGTGTGTCCGGCGTTGGGGACGCCGGCGTACCGCTGGAAGAGAAACTCCCCCTACATTGGCGCGCCAGCTGTCGGAGGATGGAACTCAACCGCGGGGAGTTCGGGGACCCTCCCCTTTGAGGCTTGACCAGGGGATTGTGTTCACAGGACGGCTTGCGGTTGTCGGTCGATGCACACACAAGGAGACAGGAGGAGTAGACAGGTTCGTCTCAGGCCGCGCGCGAGGCGTAATACCCTACTCCTGTGTATGTTTTCTCTGTGGGAGATGAATGTGGGTTGCTCTTACAAGGTGTTCTCGAGAGGTGCTCAGGCTTGTGCTAGCTGGGGACTTAGCCACACTATGAGCTCGACTCAGAAACCAGCGAGTAAAAACTGATCAGGACCAAACTGGTCGGTGCCTCTTTTATGCCTCTCGGACGGAGTTCAACCTAACCCCCTTTTCCCGTTGGCATTGGATCCCTCCTTTTATTGTGCAAGGGGAGTCCACAGTGCTGGTATACATGCTCAGAGAGAGAGCTTCTCTAGGTACGATTCCACTTGTCGCACACGTCCGCCTGCTGTTGCCACGCGGAGCCGGTGCTGCATGTCTGGTCGGCAATGTTGCCGGGCTACTTGGGCGGCTGAGTATGGAGACGTGACAGCACGCACCTCCGCTGCCAGAGTGGGAGAATCGAGGCCTCTCAGCGAAAAGTTCTCTGACGCACTGGGCAGGGGGCCCACGGAAGGCCATCATGACGGTGCACGCATGTCGACCGGGAGACAGGCGGGAGGGCGCCCCGTCGCCTCACCATTAATGCGGGTAGTTGGGAGCTGATCCGCTCAAGCCAGCCTCGTGCCCGAGGGGCGGAGAGCTCATCGAGCCCTCCGCGCGCACGAGGCACCGAGACTGTGGGTCCTGGGGCCCGGGCGAACACCCGGGGATGGTGCACCCGAGCCCGGGGCAGCCCAGGCCCCAGGCACTTAGCGGAGGTAACCAGTAGTTAGCCCGGCCGCCACTTGTGCAGAATATGGCCCCGAGGAGCTGATGTGGCGAAGAAGATCCACGCGTCCCCGAGAATGTGGGACCCCCCATTCCCGTTCGCCGACAATAGGCCTTGATGGTGTTAACGCCAAAATTTTGGTACTGGGTCGTCTACCATGTTCGGTTTCAGGAAAGAAGCGATATCAGCATTGGAAACTAATCCAGAAGAGTCCGAGCTTGGGAAGGAATCGTGAAGACCACGTTTATGGCAGTTATTTCTTATCTATAGATAGTTTTATCTTTTAGGAAACCTGATCTCTTGTCCGATCAGGTCTGTTAGTTTTCCTTTCTAGTTAGGAAAGTCCTGTTTCGTGTCCTATAAGGACTCTTGTAACTCGGTATATATACGTATGCCCGGGGACCTTGTAATCTCATCTCTCGATCAATCAAATTCGGCGCATCGCCACCCTTTACCAACGGGTTCTTGCTTCTCGAGCGGTGTGGCTGCATCGGTTAGGTCCGAATCTGCGAGAGGTAAGTCTCGTTTACCGACTACAATCGGCTAGACTTCTTGGTTAGGTCCGATATTCTAGTCGGTCTATGGTAGTCGGCTTTCCACGGTGTATCGGATCTATCTACGACGTGCATCGGTTCGGTCCGACACTCTTAGGCTGGTCAGGTATATCACATCACGCGTGCATGTTTTTATCATTTATCGGGGGTAGTTTATCATTCAGTTTGTGCTGCATCGGTGGGTCCGACCTACTAAACTGCTAGCGATAAATTATTCCTGTTAGGGCTTATATCCTTTGTGTAAGCGTCTTATCGGAATGTATAGCCGGTAATTTATTTTCATCACAGTTGCATTAAGTTTTATCGGCGGCGTTGAGGTTCGCTTTACTATTATCGATCCTGTGGCTGCATCAGTTAGGTTTGAACTAACAGTCGATTTAATAGATAGATTTATGCCTTGCCGAGCCGATCGCGACGGGTCGTATATGCGACGTCTATCGAGTCGGTGTGCTTAGCCGATAGGTTATTTTTATAAAGCCGGCTGTATTATCTTTACTGTTTTGGTCATCTATATTATCATCGGTTTTCTAGCCGATGCACATGTGTTTCCTCGGCAGTCGGCTAGCTTACTATTATGCCTATCTATTTTATCATCGGCTTCTAGCCGAGATGGCACATTATGATATACGACAGCTTATCTATTTGCTTATAGCGTTATCGGTTTGCCTAGCCGATTACACAGCGGTGCTATCGGCTATCGTATCGCTACGAGGAGGCCTAGTTATATTGTCAGTCGTATCGGCGATAGCCGATGTGCAGTTCGTGCTGGCAGTCGTACGCGAGCAACGGCGCGAAGACTCGGACACGCGGCAAGGATCGCGATTCCCTACCGAGCACGTAGACGGCACCAGTAACAGGCGGGGGCCCGGACACGAGCAGATAGCGGCGATCGGCTGGAAGGACTCCGTATCGGCTTGCTGGCGATTTGGAATCAATATCTAATTTCTTCATCCTCCTTGTCCAATTGCTGGGTCAAACATGACTAGCACGCCCGTGAACCTCAAGGGAGCTTTAGGACCTGCACTGGAGCTAAGCAGTATGATCTCACAGGCCTTTCGCGTGTCTCTATGGCATCGAACCAGATCGTCAGCAGCTTTTTGGCACACCCGGCGGTTTCGGCGTCAACACGTTTACGCTTGGCACGCCCGGGGGGGTGGGACACAGAACTTCAACATGGCTAGAAAGCGAGGTCAGCACAGACAACATAATCCAGTTACAATGGAAGACTTGACCGAAGAACAGAACAACAAGTGGAGCAGAACATCGATGAATTTTCGGAAGCTTTGGTCTAGAATCCTCGGTATGACAGATCAAGGGCCGATTCAAGAAGTCGCAATTTCCAAAGCCCGTTTCTGATTGATGAATCGAGCCATACACTCGCCTGCAAGTCCACAACAAAGCCGATCCAAGACATGTTTTAATGAAGCAGATTCATCATGCGTTGACCGATCAATCTGGGATAATTGATGAACACATTACAGAGCTTGATCAACGAAGGCAGTGGAGCCGATTCAAAATACTCGGGGGGCATCAACAGAGTTATTCAGAAGTTGTTCCTGAGTACAATTATCAGAGGGAATATCAAAATCAGAATCGGCTACAAACTCCACCTCTGCGTTATCACGATGAAATCCAAGAGAAGAAGATTTGACAAGCAGAATCACGGAGGTGATGAGAGAACAATTCGGTTTAAGACCGAAGAAGGAACATTTATATATCGGCCTCCATATCCAGATTGGTTTGATAGAGCTCCATTGCCACGCCGATACAGAGTACCAGACTTCTCCAAATTCTCAGGGCAAGATGATGTGTCTACAGTGGAGCATGTCAGCCGATTCCTGGCGCAGTGCGGAGAAGCATCGGCTGTAGAAGCTTTGAGAGTTAGACTCTTCCCATTATCATTATCCGGATCGGCCTTTACATGGTTTTCTTCATTGCCACCTAACTCAGTTCGAGGTTGGGCCGATCTGGAAAAGCAATTCCACAAGTATTTCTTTATGGGAAGTCAGGAGATGAGTTTGATAGACTTAACATCGGTAATACAGAAGCCGGAGGAATCAGTCGCAGAATATATCCAGCGGTTTCGTAATGTTAGAAGCCGATGTTATAGTTTAAGTCTGGACGATGCACAGCTGGCCGAGTTAGCATTCCAAGGTTTGTTGGCTCCGATCAAGGAAAGATTTTCATCAGAAGACTTTGAGAGCCTAGCACACCTAGTACAGAAGGTATCGGTTCATGAAAGCCGATTTCAGGAGGCCAGGAAGGAATGATAAGGCCCAAACAGAAGAATTTCGAAGTTTGATAACAAACTCCGAAATTAGGGGGCATGTGTTAACGCCAAAATTTGGTACGGGTCGTTACCATGTTCGGTTAAGGAAAGAAGCGATATCAGCCATTGGAAACTAATCCAGAAGAGTCCGAGCTTGGGAAGGAATCGTGAAGACCACGTTATGGCAGTTATTTATCTTATCTATTAGATAGTTTTATCTTTTAGGAAACCTGATCTCTTGTCCGATCAGGTCTGTTAGTTTTCCTTTTCTAGTTAGGAAAGTCCTGTTTCGTGTCCTATAAGGACTCTTGTAACTCGGGGTATATATACGTATGCCCGGGGACCTTGTAATCTATCTCTCGATCAATCAAATTCGGCGCATCGCCACCCTTTACCAACGGGTTCTTGCTTCTCGAGCGGGGCTGCATCGGTTAGGTCCGAACTCCTGCGAGAGGGTAAATCTCGTTACCCCGACTACCAATCGGCTAGGACTTTCTCGGTTAGGTCCGATATTCTAGTTGGTCTATGGTAGTCGGCTTACCACGGTGTATCGGATCTGTCTACGGCTGCATCGGTTCGGTCCGACCTCTTAGGCTGGTCAGGTATATCACATCACGCGTGCATAGTTTTTATCAGTTTATCGGGGGTAGTTTATCATCAGTTTGTGCTGCATCGGTTGGGTCCGACCTACTAAACTGCTAGCGATAAATTATTCCTGTTAGGCTGATATCCTTTGTGTAAGCGTCTTATCGGAATGTATAGCCGGTAATTTATTTTCATCACAGTTGCATTAAGTTTATCGGCGCGTTGAGGTTCCTTTACTATTATCGATCTGTGCTGCATCAGTTAGGTTTGAACTACTAGATCGATAATAATAGATTTATCCTTGCCGAGCCGATCGGTGTATATGCGACGTTCTATCGGAGTGCTTAGCCGATAGGTTATCTTTTTATAAAGCCGGCTGTATTATCTTTACTGTTTTGGTCATCTATATTATCATCGGTTTTCTAGCCGATGCACATGTGTTTCCTCGGCAGTCGGCTAGCTTACTATTATGCCTATCTATTTTATCATCGGCTTCTAGCCGATGCACATATTATACTGACAGCTTATCTATTTGCTTATAGCGTTATCGGTTTCCTAGCCGATACACAGGTGCTATCGGCTATCGGCTACGAGGAGCCTATATCAGTCCGTATCGGCCGATAGCCGATGTGCAGTTGGTGCTGGCAGTCGGACGCGAGCACGAGCGAAGACTCGGACACGGGCAAGGATCCGACTACGAGCACGAGACCCGGGCACAAGTACAGGCGGGGGCCCGGACACGAGCATAGCGGCGATCGGCTGGAAGGAATCCGTATCGGCTTGCTGGCCGATTGGATCAATAATCTAATTTCTTCATCTCCTTGTCAATTGCTGGGTCAAATTGACTGGCACGCCCGTGAACCTCAAGACTTTAGGACCTGCACTGGAGCTAAGCAGATCTCCCAGGCCTTCGCGTGTCTCTAGGCGTCGAACCAGATCGTCAGCAAGCTTTTTGGCACACCCGGCGGTTTTCGGCGTCAACAATGGGATGGGCATATAAAACAACCAGCTGGTCAAGACCGTTGCTTAATGTCACGGTTCTACGTGTACAATCCCGAACTCCATGATGGTGAGAGAGCCCGTTCATACTGAGGATTACATCCAAGTCCTTGGAATTCATAAGGATGAGGTTGGCTCGAAAAGTAGTTCCTTGGATTTCTATGGGCACCGACGAGCTAAAGTGTCGGGCTGGCATTTGTCCCCTAGGGGTAGTGATGGTCATAGAGTTGCTAAGGCATTCCACATTCAAGTTATGTCACCCCACAAATTCTTTAGATATGAAAGAGTGTGTAGCTCTAGAATCAAATAACACTGTTGAAGGATGAGAATGGACCAGAAACGTACCGATGAGCACTTTCGGGGCTGCCTGGGCTTCTTCTGCGGTGATGTGGTTGGCGCGTCCCCAGACCACATTGTTGTTGCCACTATGGTTGCCAACCGGAGCTGGACCCTGCTGGCACTTAGGCTTCAGACACTTGTTCGCAAAATGCTCGGCTCTTGTCAATTGAAATAGACCAAGACCTTCCCATTACCATCCTTGCGAGTGGTACCCCCAGTCGTTTCCATAGAAGCAGGGTGAGGAGCCTTGTTGTTGTTTCCCTAGGGTTGTTGAGGAGCCTTGACTATGTACTGTGGCCGAGGGGGCTATTGAGCATGCGAGCCAGATGAAGATCCACCGACGTAAGGAGCGGTAAAGCGGAGCCTCTGACTAGGCCCTTGCTGTGCCTTGAAGTGCTCCAAGCAACGCTTGTGCTTGTCGATCTCCTTATGCTTGGCTTCCTGGCGGATAGCTTTATCGACCAGTCTCTGAAAATCCGCATAGCCATTGGAGATCAATTGCACCGAGAGGTCAGAGTTGAACCCAGATAGAAACTTTTCCTGATTTTCCTCATCTTCCTGCACATCCTTTGGCGCATAGCGGGCCAGACAGTTGAATTTGTGTAGGTACTCAGTTACCATGTGATTCCCCTGCCTAAGGTCACGAAATTCATGCTTCTTCAAAGCCATGACTCTTGCAGGCACGTGGGTTCTCCAAAAGGCAGCCGTGAAACGACCCCAAGTGATAGGCTGTTCTGCTGGCTGGGTAGCTTGGAAGTGGTCCTACCATTCTGAAGCGGGTCCTTGGAGCTGGTGGGAGGCAGAGGCAACCTGTTCCTCGTCAGTGCATTGGATCAGGTTGAGCTTCTTGCTAATGGCATGCAGCCAATCTATGGCGTCCACTAGGTTGGTGGTACTAGAGAAGGTGGTGGGCGAACACGAAGGAACTCAGATAGCTTGGATTGTGGTGGATTTGGTGGTGGTGCGGGAGCTTGAGCGTTGGGCGGGTTCTGCTGGGTTAGGATATGGGTGAGAATGGGATTATCCATGGGAGGTGGGGGCGGTGGCGGTGGTGGTAGATCCTCCTAATTGTGCTCTTGTTGCGGCCCAGTACTACTAGTAGCATTTCTCCTAGTGTTCACTATCTGACCAAGGAAAAGAGGAGAAGAGAGAAAACTAAGACAAGAACTTAAACCAACTTATTTAAATTTTATTGCTGTGATGTTGGTAGGATATAAGGGTTCAAGTAGTTAAAGAAAATAAAAGAGGGGTATGACAACATCACACCAGACCGATATGGACAATACCAGGCATACAAGACCAAATCAAGTTCCATTAAGATAAACAAAGTAAAATAGACCCATGCTACGTCTACACATCTACTGCTCTGGAGGGGTGCTGCCGCTAGGATCCACAATGGGCTCGGTGGTGCTACCGAAGGTGTCGTTGTTGCGGAGAATAGAGGGCTCGTGACTAGTGATCTTCTAGACCAGGAATCTTGCCACCGCGTGGGACTCGTGGACGATCGCCGGCCTGGTGGTGCTCTTGCGGGCGGTGATCTTTAGGCTATGGCAGACTCGGCGACGCTTGGGGTGGCAAATATGTCCCTAGGCAATCTTGGGAGCACGCAACTCCACCTCCGGGTCATCCAACTCCTTCTTCAGCTTCAGGTTCTCCTAGTGAAGCTCCAGAATCTTCTCATTGTTTTGCACCAACCCACGGTGCACCAGCCTATGGAAGTCAACTCGGGCCTCGTCGTACATCGCCGCCATACGTGCCAGATGCACAACAGTGGTGTTGTCCTCCATGTGGGTCCCTCGGAAGCTAGAGTAATCCATTAGGCTGTGGCGGCAAGGGTGGTAGCGGAAAGGAGTATACAATAGCTCGATCTTGTAGTGGTGGTGAAGCATGCCGATGGCAAGGAGGGCGGCGTTCTGGCAGGTGCTCTTGTAGGTATCTCCTCTAGCCTTCATGGTCATCGAGTCCTGGTTTGGTGTGTCAGTGAGGAGCGTGGGGGTGACCTCCCAAAGGGCACGGGGTGTGTCATCATCTCCTTCAGTAGCAAGAACCTCAATCCCAGTGTACTTTACCTCCTGAGAGTAGCCGAGAGCCATGGTGAGGTAGCACAACTCCAACACGAAACCCTTCATCCCCTGGCAACAGTGAGTGAGAGGAACCGCCATCTGTATCATTTGAAAAAAACAATGGGTTAGCAAGCATTTTTTAAATGAAGCGAGTAGAGATGGAATAATGTTTTCACAATAAGGGTATGACTTTTTAAAATATTTTCTAAGGGTTTAGGATCCATTGGCTCGTCCTAGGGTCAACGGGTGCTCTGATACCAACCTGTCACACCTGGAAAATACACAAGAATACTTTCCATGCGTAAGTGTATAAATCCTCGTCCCAGGAGGCGAGGTACACCACATAATTGATAAATAACTGAGTTTACTTTACCGGAAGTATAAATGAGTACTTTATTATAGGGGCAACCAAAGGCCCAACATTCAAAGATGAACAAATAAAACGTTCAAATAGGTTGGGGACCAAGCCCACTGGCACGAGATGGCAGGAACGAGCTAAACTTCAAAGCCTTCATCTCCGGGGAACATCTCATCTAGATTGGAGGGAGTGGAGAAATATATAGTACAACCACAATACTCAACAAATCACACCGGCAAATGAAAATATAATGCAAGGGAGTCCAAAGCATATTCATATGGTTACATTTTGCAGAAAAATGGGCAGGTAGGAATACTTTTCAATTATTAAGGAATTTTAAATAAAAGGCATCCTATTTCTATAGCAATATTGTGAACAAATGTTGTGCACCTGCGCCAATATGCCTTTCCCCGGGCTACACCAAGAATCTAACCAGTTGTGCCATTAAGTCATCAAGAGACGAAAAACTCTAACTTGGGTACATTGCTAAGATTGCCCATAACCGAGGGCATGGCTATTCGAATAGTTTATACTCTGGCCAGAGGTGTACACTTTACCCAGAAGACGCGCCTCACACGCGTTATCACGTGCCGTGCACCGCCACGGTGCCTCGGAAGAGAACGTAACATAACCCTTCACTCAGTCTAACCCTAAATAACAGACCAACCTATACCTCTTGTCCCTCGCCAGGCGACCTGGGTCGAGAAGACCAACCTAGACCTCAGTTTACCATTATAAAAAATTCTCTACATTATTTTTAATTTGCATGGCTAAGCATAAACCTAAAAGTTCTACTAAAGACCACATATAGAACTCTCACTAGACAATTTTGATACTAGGGTTGACAAGGAAATAATATAACAATTATAAGGCCATAACAAAGAATATAGGAGGGACTAAATAAAACAGTATTTACATATGAATTTAATAAAGAGAAATGTAATAATTTAAATAAACATATATTTTCACAATAATAGGTACATAACATGATCGAAGGGATGGTATGAGTTGCCTTGCTCGCACACAGCGTCTTCACAGTCAACCACGAGGAAGTGCGGATCGTCCGAATCGGCAACATCTACACGTCTAAACACAAACAAGGGCCAAAAGATAACAAAACCATAAGAACAACAGAAACCAGGAGCATAAATGGGTTCTTGATATTTTAAGAAAAAATTTTTGAATTATTTTTCTATTGAAAAATCTGGTCAATGGCATCAGCGGTTGAGACGGCTGCCACACCAGCGCCACGCAGGATGGCGAGGACGGCGGCGCAGGCACATGGGCGGTGAGGCTCGCCAGCGGTGAGGGGGCGCGGCGGGGCAGCGGGCTTTGCGGAAAAGGGAGAGGAGAGGGAGGCAAAGCTCACCGGCGAAGGCGCGGTGACAGAGGGTGTCAAGAGCGGCCGGCGGCGAGGGAAAAATGGCGACGCGGTTCGAGACGACGACGAGGACTGCCCTCCAGTGATCTTCGGGCTCGTCGAGGTGCGAACGGGGATGGCGAAGCCGGAGACAGGGTTGCCGAGGGCCGGTGTGGTCGAGGTCACCGGCAGAGGACGGCCGGAGCTACGACGACGGTAGCGGAGCTACGGAAGGCGGCGCGACAGTGTTAGGGGCGACAGGGAGCTTCGGCAGCGAGAGGAAAGGGGAAAGGGAGAACGGGGCTCCATTTTATAGTCCACCGGGGAGGGGGAACGGCGCCGAGGAGGCCGGCGGCCGGAATAAATGGCGGCGGACTCACCAGGGAGAAACGGCCGTCCATTTAGGATGATTAAGGGCAATTTCTTCCGGGGTTTTTGAGGGGAAATGAAGAGGGAATTAAGGGGAGTAAGGCCCCTCAAGCAATTCGAGAAATGGCCGGACGGATTGATGGAATCGAGTGGAGGAAGGGGAGGAGTTCTCAGCCGGGAGACATAGTGGAGTGACGGGAGGTAGGGGACAACAGACGAGTGGGGCCCACTCGTCAGTGAGCGGGGCGCTGACGCGGCTGCGGGCCAGCTGGGCCGGGGAGAGAGAGGCCGTGCGGGCGGGAGAGGCAGGCGGGACAAGCCGGGGCGCGGGCCGAGGGAGAAGGAGAGAAAGGAGGGGAGGCCGGACCAAGCCAGGCCGGCCCAATATGAGGGAGAGGACAAAGAAAAGGATTTAACTTAATTTCTGGATTTTTAAATACAATGATAGGGGTTTTTGTGAGATTAAAATTAGTTAGGATGCTCTGAAAATTCTAGTAAAATTTATTTAAGCATTTTGAGGCAAGAGGAATCCACAAAAATTCCTACTGGCCAAAATGAGTTTAACTTGGTGATTTTTAAATGGTTGTAGGCTTATTTTGACTTCTAAAAAATTCTATAAATGCATTAAGAGGATATTTTAGACATAGGGTGATTTTGGGGCGCGACAGGATGGCCAATGTCTTGATTTTTGCTATAATATCACTTAATGGTTATTTTTGCAACATTGGTTCTATTAGAATATTTTGAATCTATGCTTGAGCCAAATGCTTATGTTTGCAATTCTTATAATCCATTTATGTGGTATATGATTTTGATGATTCATTATTGGTCATGCATCAAGTGGCTGGGATTGTTTAATGATTTGTTGCTTCTTCAAATAGCCACTTGGTTAAGTATGTAGACATACTAGCTACTTGGAATTTTTCTATAATTTCTCATATGTCTAGAAAGGAAAATACATTAGCCCATGTTTGACACAACAAGCATCTAGCTATGAAGTTAGGAGAGGTATTTTTTTTGTGTATTATAGAAGCCGATGCTTGATTGCGGAAAAAATAGTCAAATTGCCCAAAATGATCACAGACCAGGTGGTCTGACCACTTTTGTAAGGCTGGTCTGACTGATGATGTATGGCCGGTTCGACCACTGTTTTAACGTCGGTTTGACCATGGCTATATGGCTGGTCTGACCGAGGTTATAATACTGGTCTGACAGGGGATTGTTGCCTACAGTACATAGCTGGGGGCATCAACTCAAAAGGTGATCAAATAGCCAAATTGATTGTGCAAAATTCGGTTGAGGATTCAGGGATTCCAGTTAGCAATTGGAGGGTTCCACTAGTTGAGTAATTGAAAGATCCAAACAAGAGGGCTGATTGAAAAAGTTTGGCAGTAAGCATTTGAATACACTTGATAGAAAGTTACATCGCTGAACCGTAGAAAGAGTGCTTTAAAATGTTTAGGTGCCGATCATTCCGAAATTGCTATGGATAGTGTGCTTGATGACATTTGTGTAATTTATCAATTGGCTTGAGAAATAATTTATTTTGCCAGTTCGTTCTCCTAGGCTGAGCAAGGTGATTTATTAGTCAATGATAATACATTAATGATACTTGGGTGACCGATAAATGTTTGGTTATGGAAGTGGTTGAAAAGATGAAAAGAGAATATCCATACCGAGTTGTATGAATCGTTCCAAAAATTCTTATTTTGTTGAGACAATACCAAGAGAACAATTTGTAAGATGCTTAGATAGTTCGTATGGCCGATAGATGATATCACCCTAAGGCCACATGTTCTATGATTTTTGGCTCATAGGTTTACCAAAAAGGCCGGGGGGAATTTGGCGCTAAGACAAATTTATAGCAAATTTGGGCCAGATTTGGAATAAACCAAAGTTTTCCCATGGAGGCTGATTTGATCGCCATTGTGTGGCCGGTCGGACCGGATGGTGAACTGTGGTCAGATCACAGGTATCCGGGCAGTCAGATCGGCAGCCCCGAGTCCGAGTCCAATTAAAGCAGTTCTCGTTTTTCCTTAGGTATACATGGGGTTTCTTGAGTTCTAATTGAGGCTCTGTAGAGGCAAAACCAACCCCTTTATAAGGGCTATGGCCGATTCAATTGATCTCTCTCCTCGACAACCGACAATCGATCAATCGAATCGTTCTATCTTTCTACTTTTTAGCCATGTCTTCTACTTTTCCTTTACCTAGTACCTAGTTTGTCCATCTTTGTTGACTAGCAAAATGTCCGTGCATTGCTACGGGAAGAAAATACGGAAAAATTGAGGAAAGAGGGACTGTGGTTTGCAAATGGCCGAGTAAGACAGCGATGGGAAAGGTGATTAGAGGACGATCTTATTAAATAAAGTTTTTATTCTAAAAATAGGATCGATATTTTTAATATGCTTGTGAAGTACCCATTCATGCTGCGCTCTCTGCTACTACGTGGCGATGCGAGCTAGTCGACCGCACTGGGCTGGGCCATAGTCTAACGCATCGCTCACGTCGCGCAAACAAAGTCACATGCAGATGAAGCATCGATGAAGCGACAATTGGAACAGAACCAGGGGAGCGACGTACGAAAGTTTGAACATGAAGCGGACGACGTACGGTAGAAACATTATTCTTTTTTATAATAGTATGGTTTGCAAATGGCCAAGTAAGGCATCGATGGGAAAGCTGATTAGAGGACAGTCCTAAATAAAGTTTTTTTATTCTAAAAATAGAATCAATATTTTTAATATGGTGTCTCGAGTTTAGCTAATCCCAGTGCGTTGCTCCCAGATGTAGTCGGATCGAGACTCGCTTCATCTGTCGTTGCCCACACGTCTCCATGATTAGCTGGAATGAAGTGTAGCAATGGGTGCAGGCCTGGTCTTGCGTAGCAAAATACTCGTACGTTGCAACGGAAAGAAAAATCGAGAAAGTTGACGAAAGAGAGCATGATCAATAGACGACTGAGTGAGGCCTCGGTATGGAAAGAAAGAGAGCATGGTCGTTTGACAGCAGAGGAAGATGGCAGCATGCCAAGCCCTAGCCGAGAGAGCATGAGAGGAGAGGACTGTGATTGTAGGATAATGTTGTCATCTAGATTCAAAATTAGTAACTGCAAAGTAATTCAAATACGCACACCAAGGTACGTATCAAAGATCAATAGTAAAATATCGAGGTCTCCAATCTATACTTGGCCACCATTATTTGCTGGTGATGTAGCATTGCCAAACTTGATGCCACACGGTCCAAACGCAAGGTCGTGAACATGTAGGAGCTTAGCGTGCAAACTATGGGAAGTCAACAGAATCCCTAGGCAGTTCAGATTCAGATTCCAAATCACTTGAATAAGCCTCCAACATTTCAAATTCGTCCAAAAAACTGGTAACAGTTCACAATGTTGTAGGGACGAAATTTCAAGCTCTATCAATATAGCCTTGACAGTGTACTAACTTAGTTGAAGAACTAATACACTTTAGCTTCACTAAAAAAATGAAAAAAAGGAAATTTGATGCAATGAATAAAACAAGTAACATATTTCTTCATGCATATTTTCTACGGTTTCGACCCTTCTTATATTTCTAAGTGTAGAAACACACTAACATGTATATATCTTGCTATCAAATTCCATATTTCAAGGATTATCTATTCTGCCCATAGGCTTAAGTTTAAATGGGGAGTATAACACCAATATATTGAATGCAAATACTCCTTTTAGTTTCATAAAAAAATAACTCCTTTTAGTTGCACAATTAAACGTTCTTCTGAATAAATCGATAAAGGATTCCCCAAAACTTATATGTGGGTAATGGGCGCTACTGGTTCAAAGCCATACTCAAATTCTGTGCACTTCAACAAAGAAAGGTGGAAAATAGTTAAATAACTACATGATTATTGTTAAGGAGCTTTAACACCCTGTTCTTTCCCACTACTTCCTCCAACTACTTTTTTTTCGTTTCCTGTGCGTACGCTTTCCAAAACAATCAACCCACTACTTCCTCCAACTACTTTTTTTTCGTTTCCTGTGCGTACGCTTTCCAAAACAATCAACGGTACGTTTTTTGCAAAAATTTTCTATATGAAAGTAGCTTAAAAAAGCAAATAGATCAATTTTTCAAGTTTTTAATAGTAAATACTTAATTAATCATGCGCTAATAACATTTCTCGTTTTACGTGCGGCTTAAATAAGCCGTTAGTTCAGCCCGAAGGAATAGGGCCTAAGTCAGTATAGCTGGATCAATTCTAGAACACAATGTTTTGAATTGTAGACTGTAGAGTCATATGTTTAGTAAGAAATTTAATAAGAACAAATCACAACTCACAAGTCACAAGATGAATTCAAACAAAAAAAGATGAGGATAATTAAGAACTACACAAGAACTGATCACCCCAGACTCAAGTATTACATGCTATATCAGTGACAATCTCCCTTATATTAGTTAGGTACATAATGCACACATGCAACCATCGACTCTTATTTTTTAATCGCCATTACCACATGGCAATTCTGTGTCAAGGAGCCAAGAACAATTCATTCTCCTCCATGAGGAGCAAATCCAAACCTTCAATGCACACAAAATCACACCGACAAACTAAACCTCGCCTCCTTTGTTGACTCTACGGCCTCTAATCCTTTAATTAGCACCCCCAATTGAATGGGAAAGAACACATCTTTGGCAATCAAGAATGACAATTAGGGAAGCGTACCAATCCGTTCTCATTGCAATCGCTGCAAAGTTGTGCATGATCTTTCTCCTTGATGAACACCTTACAGCTGCAGCCACAGGTGGTGCAGGGGACAAACCGGACACCGCTGCAGGCGTCGCAGATGTAAGCCTGGTCCTGGCCTGCGGTGCCTTCGAGCAGCCTTCCAGCATCCGCTCTCATGCAGTTGCCGAACTTTGTCACGAGACAGGCACCTTCAGGCCATTTGAAATATTTGAATGCTCAACTTTGCTGGTGTGGGCAGATGCTAATGGAAGAAGTGTAAATAAGACAACGGTAAGCTCCTGCCACATAAGAAACAAAAAAATCCTGACATAGTCATGCTTTGACATGTGTATAAGATGTCTAAAACAATTTTACTGTCTTCAGTCTACCAAAAGTTAAGGCATTCTTATCATCTTCAATTCACCTACTGTTGCAAGAGAAATAGCAGATAAAGTGGGAACATCAACATCAGATGTTCAATGTGTTTTTTTATATATTTGATGATCTTCGATTCATATCATATTATGTACTAAAACAAGATACTATTAATCAATCAGCATGATGGATATTTCCAAGCAGAATGTGATCCATGCAGACATACAGTACTAACAGTAGAAAAATATGGTAGTCACAGGACAACACATCAGCAATATCTATTCAAGGTAGAGCATTTACACATAGCACATATTACTAAAAGGTGGGAGGGTAAAACATTAAGGGCGCGTTTGGTAGGGATTCTTGGGGGTGATTCTCAATCGAATCAATTGGAGCTGAGCCAAACGGGCAAAAAATTCCCCCGATTCTCAGCCGAATCGATCCGCTGTGATTCTCAATTTTACACATGAATGGAGAATCAGGTAAAAGGTGGCTTCTCGTGAGAATCCAACGAACGAAAATTAAAAATCCCCCGTAAGAATTCACAAAATTCCCATAAGAATAAGAATCGCAAAATCATAATCATAGAATCTGGAGCTCTACCAAACAGGCCCTAACTATGAACTGATTCAACGGACCCTCTGAACAACAATTAGAGATTAAACAATAGATGGTCTGAGCCACCACCATCTGATCTGATTACCAGTGTTGCTAGTTCTATTTTGGGGGCAGTTCCCATTTAATATATTCCCTGTAAAGAACATCTTAGTGATTCTCAACCCCATAGCAATTAATGTAGAGTACCAAAATTAACACCAAAATGCACTACCACGTCATAGCCATGACAGTGTGCAACCTCACTCCATAGCTCCATGCCACTATGTATATGCCTAAACCACACAATCATGCATTGAGAAAATTTATCCATCAACTACAAAATTCTGGCAATCACAGATGGCTTCATGGGTTAAGGAAGATAAAAATAACAATGACTTAATTTCCAAAAAACTCTTCTGCAGGCATATATTGTGGTTTTTTTTGTTATTTAAAATGATTACAGCTCAGCTGTATTAGTTATCTGGAAAACACTTGCTAAACACACTAACACCATAATTTCTGCAACTGCAACAAATGTCAAATGGCATTCTCTTTTAGTGACCATGCAATGATTCCTAGTTATATATGACGATACCTACCCTACTGTTTTGTGCTATATTCCTCATGTCTATTAGTAGTGGCATAAATGTATGTGTAGCTTACCATCATATTAACATTTTTTATCATAGCATGTTACTTATCTACATGTCAAAATAATGCACTGAATAAAATAAAAAAGGGGCTCAACATGACCAATACAAGTGCCTAATACGGAAAATACAAATTAGCTATCGTAATTGTAGCAATGAATTTATAATTAGCATATATAATATACATGAATTCATATAGTGAAGAATACATGAGCAAAACAAATAAATGTCTGGGAGAATTTGGTAAACATCTTCAGTAAATATATTAGAATAGAACCCATACATACAGGTCCAACATTGTTGGTATGATCCTTGGCAGTGCTGATTTCTACTGTGACCTTGTGACAAGACCAACCATTTCTCCCAAAGCCTCAACAGAAGACAATCGCACCTGATGAAAATATTAACTGTACTAAGCAATATGTAGCAATTAATTTTATCATACGATACTATGTTGGAATGACTTTTCAGAAAAATGTCTTCATTACTGCAAAAGCAGTCACTAAGCTACTAACATCCCAACAAATTGTAGGAAGTCTGCCATGTTCTGAAGAAGGAAGAAGTCCATCATACAAGGGGCTACAAACATTGAATATCCAATTTGGGCCAGGGGCCATATCTGGTAGGAACATCCCTTAAATGTGAACTCACAATCATGCTCATCTGATTGGCTAATAATGAACAGTCATCGGATTTGCACTAAAGGGCACAATCTCTCAATATCTCCTTAGGATCAGGTGGAAGCTCACTCAATATACTCGTAGATGGTAAAATCCAGTCATGTTTTGCATCAAAAAGTTGGGTGCATCATAATGCTTATTGAATACACCATTAATCACTAACTTAAGTGATTGCATGAGGTTAAGCATGGTATGATTTCAATGTTGTGCACAAGATTATCAGAGCGTATCAGTTTGACAGTTTTATTGGCATGTATGTGTTTCTGACAATTGTACCAAACGTATTTTCGAGGTCTAGGCATTATCCACACATCCAAACATATACAGCTTGCTCATATCAATTGGGACAGTGCTGTTGTACAGGTTGTAAATACTAAATAGTAACAAATCAGCAACTAAATGAATCAAGTCAAAGACAAAGTTTACCTTTAGATCACGCGAACCTGTCCATACTTTTAGAAGTAATTCAAATACTGAATTCATGAAGGACCTATCATAGAAATATAAGACAGATTGCATAAAAGATTCAGTTATCTCAAAAAAGAATTATTTGCCATATTGAAAGCTTACATGACGTCAGTATGAAAAGGAAGCTCAGAGGGGTCATCTCCTATGTACTGCCATGCTGCCTGGCACCAACACCTGAATGCTGCAAAAGGAGCATTGCACAGATGGATATTTCTGTCTTCCAGAAACATGAAAACCAAACTGCAGTTTGCTCAATAAAAAAAAGGAGCAACCAGAAATGATAATTGGAGGAATATTCATATGCAGTACCATTCGCAAAAACAGGTCATTGAGCATCCCGTACACTTGCCAGGATAGGTGAAACACGCAAAAGTACATCCTTTAATCGTAGGGTGAACTTCAAGGCTGTAAATAAGTAAGAGCAAGTTGCAAATTCAGAAGTCCAACCCAACATAAGATTAAAGTTAAACTAAGTTTCAACTGCTAATTTTCCATGTTCAATTGAATTGGCAAATTTGACTTTCTAAAATCAAACAACAGCAAACATATTTTGTTTTCTCAATCTAACTCAGACAAGAGAAGATAAAAAGGAGCAAGGTCGCTGATAGGCACCACCTGAGGCAACGGAGAAGATGGTAGCAGCGCCTCTAGTGCTTAACAGAGGTGGATACGATTCATGTCCTGTGATGAGCGGATATGGTGCGCAAGAAGCCTGCGACGAGCGGAGAAGGTGGGGACGGATCTAGGTTGGAGCGGAGGCGGCGGGGATGGAAGAACCGGCAGCGAGGGAAGGAACCACCTGCGTTGGGCGGAGACGGAGCCGGTAGCTAGCGGAGGAGGTGTGGTCTCCCCCACCCCGCTGCGCTCTCTCTCTCTCTCTCTCTCTTTCTCTCTCTCTCCGTCCCCCTTTTCTCCGCTGGCTCACGACGACACAGGTCTCGCGAGCAAGCACACGGAGAAGAATCGAAGCGAAGCGAAACCCGTGAGGAGAGGGAGGAGGAGAGAGAAAAAAGGTGGAAGAGGCCGTACCCTAGGGTTTCGGTCAGTCGCCGGCGAGGAGACCCGCCGGAGGGCGGCGCCTAAGCTGAGGTAACTGCTGCCCCCGTGCTCCTCCGTCGCTGCTGCTGCTTCTTCTTCTACAGCTGCGGGGCTAGGGTTTTCGCGCGGAAATTCGGGGGCGTCCGTGGCAGGGCGTCCCGGACCTGGCGGGGCTACTGGGGGCACTCCTCGCGGGAATTGCGGGCTCCAGGGCTGCTCGTACTCTAGCCTATTTTAGGCCGCTTGCTTAGGAGGATTGTTGCGATGATGACGTCTACGTCAACACGGACAAAAATTTTGGCAGATTTTAAGTTTTGAAGTCCATGGTCCAAAAGTAAAAAAATGGTTAGAATTCCAAAATAACTATCGCATCTGCTAACAGTTAAATGTCATATATTGCTTCAAAGAGAAAATGATATCCATTGGACGATAATGCTAAATAAAGGATTTGACATAGTTCTATTTAGGTTGTCAGAATGAAATAATGGTCTTGACATAATTCCATTCAGGTTGACAGAATGAAATTACCTGTCTTGAGCATGTAGTTTAAGTTATTCAAGTTCACATTATGAGCAGCTATAATGCAGTGACATCTCAATAAACATTATGATCAACTTTATTGAGTTTTTCATATTTGTTTTCAATACACAAAACTTTTAATAGTGCTCACCGTTTATGATATAAAACGTGTTAACTGGGAAGCAGTAGCTACGTTTCTAGATGAGCTACTAAAGAACAATGAGCTTGAACCAAACAAGGCGCTAGAACATCTACAGGATGAACTGAAAGGAAATCCACCTACAAAGTAAGTTCGCTTGTCTTGTCACAATTTTTGTAAAAAAGCAATTTTCTGTTATTTAAGACTAATGTTGGATGCAGTTATTGTGATCTGCTTTGGGAGCCAGGCCTATGGACTACATCTGTCAAGATTCACTTCCTTAGAGAAATATTTTGGTGCATTGAAAGCGATAAAGTTACAAGAAAGCATATACTAAGGAAAATGAATCCTCTTGGAATCAAGAGTTTCATGACGAAACTTGGCTATAGTTCTGACAAGGAAAAGAGTCCTCTAGATTCAATTCAATTTCTGAGAAAAAGAGTAGTAGCTCACCAAGATACAACCTACCTGAACAACAAATGGGATAAGGTAATTTTAAGCTCTAGGCAGGATGCTTTACCAAAGTTCATAAAAAGCTAAGAATAACTGAAGATTATTTTTTTTTTTTGCAGACTGAAGTTGGTGAATGCAAAGCATTGTAAGAAATAGCAAGTAATGAGTAGTAATTGAATTGAAGGAGCAAGTAACTAAGTGGGCGGGAGACCTTAGAAATGATCCTAGTGAAGGAGTACGCGCAGGCTACGATAGCAGAAAACAAAACTTTTCTACCGTGCACACCAGGACATCATGCGAGAGAGAGATTATGAATCGTTACCACTAGACGCGTAGTGTAGCGAAAGAAGGGTTGGAGAAGCCGGTCCAACCATGCGCGCGTCGAGGTAGTAGTGGAAGTAGTCGATCTCCACAGACCTAATTAGCGTCGATGCCGATCAACGCCGCAACGAGCAGCGCCTCTACCAGTATCCACACGTCCGGGGCTGGAACGCCGATTGCGAGTGTACTAGCACTCGTGAGCGGCTAGGGTTTAGCTCAAGGTCAATAAAAAAACGTGAATCTCCTCGGCCCCTCGCCTCCCTATATATAGACCTTCTCACTCGAGCCTCATGGACCGAAACCCAGTAAGAGTCTACTCGGATCTCTATCCGAATCGAGCCCATATTCGAATCACATTCGAATAAGTGTTCCAACCCTTTAAGCGTGCGACCCTGTAGGTTCACGTATATTTTGTCGCGACCCAGAAACGTCTTTCTGGTCACCCTGTTAATAACAGCCTCTAGCAAGGCATATTAACCCCAAAATATACGTAAAGATCATATCGGTTGAACCTGTAATGTCCTCATATACAAATCCCTTTGCCTCACGATATCGATTTAGCTCTAGGCGAGACTTGTGTCATCCTCTTAATAGCTCAATCACTCTCTCGATCCTGTGATGAATTACAAACTTGTGATTGACATCTCAATCACACTAGCATGGCCATGCACCTCCATAATCCATTACATCGAAGGGCCCAGAGATATCTCTCTCGTAAGGAGGGGCAAATTCTATCTTGATCATTCACATCCCACTACATGTTTCATAGCAAACCCGAAGACTACTTTTATAACTACCCAGTTACGGAGTAGTGTTTAGTAGTCCCAAAATAAGCTACTACGTATGTTGGGAACCATGATGATCTCAAGTCTAAGGACTTTACATAAACACTACTTGAGACTAACTGATGACACATGAAATCTCTGCAGTATCTCATGGTGGGTCTATCCAACATATGTTCACTAACATATGTCCATATTATCGATTTGGTATCTCCATACCATAATCAATGAGACATGATCATCAATCAATACATATGCTGATGTTAGAATCATATTTGTTCCTCATATGATATATGATCAGGGATCATTTAGAAATAGCAATATTTGACATTAAGAGTCTCATGAATAAGTCACGTACTCATTGATCAACAATGATAATGTCTATTTCAAGGAACAAATCAATACATTATAAACATAGCATGTGATATATATAACATCTCCATGTTGCCTCTAGGGCATATCACTAACACCTAGGGCGAAGACCCGAGCGAGCGGCGGTGGTCAAGGCATTGCCAGTGTTGCTGCCTCCCTAGACCTTGAGCATAAAGCTTCAGATCTTGTCGTCGGGGTTGGGAAAGGATGCGATGGTGGCAAGGTAGTCTGCGGAGACGGCGCCGATATGGAGGGGTCTTGGTCGTGAGGCGGAAGAACAGAGAGGCGGTGCGGCCAGGGTAGATGGAAGGAGGAGGGCAATAGAGGCCGTGTGCATCTGGGCCGACGAGGGCTCGTCACTTCGTTTTGACGCTGGTGGAAGCGCAGATCTGGGCCAAGTGCCTCCTCTTATCCAGATGCCCTGGAAGGTGCCGCCTCCTCTACCTTGGATCCCGCCGCTGGCAGTCTCCTCCATCCTGGATCACACCACCATTCGCCTCCTCCTCACTGTATCCCACGCCCATGACAGCCCTTCGCCAGCGCCCTCAACTCATCGTTCCACCTCTTTCATCGGTGACGGAACTGGCCTCCAGATTTGCACGGTAGAGACGCCGCTGGCTGTTGCTGGTGTCGTCGCCTCCTCGCCAGACGCCAGGGGCGTGGTAGATCTAAGCGAAGGCCACGGTTGAGGCCACCCTGGCCTCACTGGTGCTCCACCACCTCCTTCCAGAAGACGCCACCTAGCGACCCACGGACCACGATCAGTTCAATGGCAGTCGTGGGTAATTTTCGTGAGGCACGGGCAGACAACCAAGACCATTGATTGCGATTTGGACCGTGTAGATGGACGACGGACAAAAAATTGGTAGAAACACTATCCATTTTTATAATAGTAGAGATTTACGTCGTAAATCATCTACCTTCGCTGTGAGAGTGTGATATCCTTTGTAGGTTTGTCTTGTAAACCTTCCGATTCACCCACGAGACGGGTTTTACCCCCATATCGATCTAAATTGGACTAGGGGTTTGTTTTGATCTTGAAATCGACTCCACTAGTCGGTTTGTGATTTCTAAACCCATCTTGGTTAGGGGCTTCTCATGATCAAGGTGGTTGGCAACTCTGTATCGCCACAAAGCTTTAAGTGACTCCGTGTTGGTTGGAAAAAGCGCCAACACCTACCACACCATCCTAGGAAGACCGGTGCTCACCAAGTTCATGGTGATTCCCCACCATGCATACATGATGATGAAGATTCCAGGACCTGGGGGTGTCATTTTTCTTCGTAGCGACGTCAAGCAAGCCTTCACCTACGACAAGGAGGGTTGCGAACTAGCACAACTACAAGAGGCCGTAGTTGGATGGGACAATATCTGATTGGCAGCATGAACTTCTCAAGAGCAAGAGGAAGTCCTGGCCAAAAAGGCAGCCAAGTTGGGAATTGGAGCTGACAAGGAGGCCAAAAAATCCCATAGATTTTTCCGACCTGACCAAGACAGTGCTTATCGGGACTGAACTCGACCCCAAATAAGAAGACGTGCTCATCACCTTCCTTCAAGCAAAAAGGGACATCTTCGCTTGAAAACCTTCTGACATACCTGGTGTACCCAGGGAGGTGATCGAGCACACCCTAAATGTCAGGACGGACGCTAAGCCCGTGAAGAAACGACTACAATGCTTCGCTCAAGACAGCAAGGATGCTATCCATGAGGAGATAATCAAGCTACTGACCGTCAGGTTCATCAAGGAGGTCTACCACCCGAATTGGCTTGCAAACCCAGTCCTGATCTAAAAGAAGAATAGTCAATGGCGCATGTACATCGACTACACCAACATAAACAAAGCATGTCCTAAGGATCCGTTTGGTCTTTCTCGTATTGACCAAGTGGTCGATTTTACCACGGGATATGAGTTACTCAGTTTTCTCGACTACTACTTGGGATACCACCAGATCTGCTTAATGGAGGAGGATTACCAGAAGACATCTTTCATTACGCCGTTTAGAGCATACTGCTATATCACAATGCCTTTCGGGTTGAAGAACGCTAGTGCAACTTATCAACGCGCTATTCAACGGTGTCTTCACTCTCAACTCGGACACAACGTGGAGGCTTATGTCGATGATGTTTCGATCAAGACCAAAGACAAAGATGATCTCGTCGCTAACTTAGAAGAAATTTTTCAAAGCCTAAGGGCATTCAAGATGAATCTCAACCCAGAAAGTATGTCTTTGGAGTACCTTCGGAAAAACTACTCAGCTTCATCGTGTCTACCCTAGCATAGAGGCCAACTCAGAAAAGATCAACGCAATCATGAAGATGGCACCCCCGGCTAATAAGAAAGATGTCTAGAAGCTAACTGGCTGCAACTCAGTCGATTCGTTTCCTGACTAGAGGAATAGGGCATGCCCTTTTCAAGCTCCTGAAGAAAGTTGACAACTTCCAATGGACACCGGAAGGCCAACAAGACTTTGAAGTTTTTAAGAAATTCCTCACTTCCCCTCCTGTATTGATATCACCCATGCCCGATTAGCCACTGATGTTATACTTCGCGATGACTTCACAAGTGGTTAGTACAGTGTTGTTTCTAGAGCGCAAAGAGGCTGGTCACATCCAGAAGATACAACGGCCGGTTTACTTCATCAGCGAAGTCCTAGAAGAGTCCAAGATGCGATACCCCTAGATCCAAAAACTGCTCTATGGTGTATTCATCATAGTCCGGAAGCTAGTGCATTACTTTCAAGGGCATCTGGTCTCGGTCGTCACGTCATTCCCACTCAGAGATGTCTGCCACTAGAAGAATCACTAAATAGGCACTCGAATTGATGGCGTTCGACATCACCTTCAAACCACATACATCAATCAAGTGTCAAGCACTTGCCGACTTTGTAGCCGAGTAGACAGAAGTTTAGTTGGCTCTACCCATGGATACTCTGGAGTAGTGGACAATGTACTTTGATGGTTCACTGCAGATCAGAGGAGCAGGGGTTGATGTCATTCTAACATCACCAAAAGGAGAAAAACTTAGATACGTCCTACAGATACATTTTTCAGCATCCCACAATGTCGCCGAGTATGAGGCAATCATTCACGAGCTCCGCATTGCCATCTTCCTCGATATCTGATGATTAGTGGTTCGTGGGGACTCACAACTTATGGTGAACCAAGTCATGAAAGATTGGTCATGCTCGGACGACTATATGACAGTGTATTGTCAAGAGGTACGTAAGATAGAGAACAAATTTGACGGACTTGAAATCACCCACGTCCTGCGACAATTCAACACAGCCATAGATGAGCTGGCGAACATGGGATCCAAGAGAGAAGCGGTCCCAACTAGAGTCTTTGTCGAGCATTTACTAGAGCCCTCAGTCAAGAAGAAGCCAGAGCCAGTCCAACCAGAACTTGAACCAAATCTAGAGGCGGCCGAGGTACTCATTATTTTTAAGACTAGAGGACCCCCCTCATAGTTACCTACTAAAAGAAGAACTCCCCGAGGATCACAACGAAGCGGAGCACGTTAAACGATGGAGTAAAAACTTTTTGGTAGTCAAAGTAGACTCGCCGATGTGCATCTGGAGTCCTAATGCGTTAGGTTACACCTAAGGAAGGTAAAACGATTTTACAATCCATCCACTCAGGCATATGTGGCAATCATGCGGCATCAAGAACTCTAGTTCACAAAGTTTACAAACAAGGTTTCTTCTGGCCAACTGCCGCCATCGACATTGAAGCACTCGTCTGGGCATGTGAGGGCTATCAGTTCTTCGCCCGACAAACTCATCTACCACTGCAGGATTTACAGATTATACCAATCTCTTGGCCCTTCGGAGTGTAGGGGCTTGACATGGTCGGGCCATTCAAGAAAGCTCTAAGAGGGTTCACGTATCTTTTCGTTGCTATGTAGAAGTTCACCAAGTGGATTGAAGCCAAACCAGTTGCCACTATCATTGCAGCCAGAGCAAAGGACTTAATAATGAGTATCATATACAGGTTTGGAGTTCCTAATCTCATCATCACAGATAATGGCACTCAGTTTACAAGTGGTGTGTTCAAGGATTTCTGTGACAACTTTGGTACCAAGCTCTTCTATGCTTTGGTGGCACATTCCCAGAGCTATGAGCAGGTGGAACAGGCCAATGGTATGGTTCTTCAAGGCATCAAGACAAGAGTGTTTGACTGACTTCGCCCAGACGTCGGACAGTGGGTCCAAGAGCTCCCATCTGTTCTATGGTTGTTTCTCACGACTACCAGGCGGGCAATAGGCCAATCGCCTTTCTTCGTCATCTACGGTGCTGAAGCTGTGCTGTCGACCGAATTGGAGTTTAGCTAACCTCTGATGTCCCGATCATGTCGAACTTGTCATCACGCAGCTTTTCGAGCTCTTCCCAGAGATGGTTCTCCCTCAACTTGGCTGACTGCTGTATAGGGTCCTTTTCTCTTTGCACTTGCTCAAGCCAAGCGATCTGAGGAGCAAGTTTATCCAAGGCCTTTGATGTTTTCTTGGACTTCTCAGTCATTTTTTGAAGAGGATGATAGGACAGAAGACATAAGAGTAGTTATTTGAAAAAAAGACAATAGATCGACTACCAGAAAGACTGAAGACTTACTTGGACCAACTTCCAAGCTTTAATCGTCGCTTCGTACAGCTTGATCCTCTCCTTCTTGCCTGTCGCATCATCCACTTCAAGGGTTTCCACCTCCCTAGTTGCATTCCTCCATGTATAACGCTTGGGAGGGTTAGGGTTTGGAGCCGGCAACCTTGGGATTTCTTTGATATGCTCTGGTGATGCGGCCCTCTCCTGGGTGGATGACAATGGTGGTGGAGTTGGTGAGGAAGGTTTTGGATCAATCGGTGAGGCATCATGGATAGGTCCCGCCGGCTGGTGTTCTGGCTCCCAACTGGGGGAGGCTAGTTTTGGGTTTGTAGGTTGTGTTTCAACCTCACCATTAGTTGGGGCGGTGCTTGGCTCTGTGGGTGGCGCTTCGGCCTCACCGCCAGTCGCAGTGGCACTTGGAGGACGGGCTTGTGGTGACGGTTCCTTGGGGTCGTCATCACAAGGCTTCCTGAAAGATGTCAAACGTATATTCGATTGAAGAACTGCACGCATAATGATAAAGGTGTATGAAGACAAAGACGAAACTGTTGGAAATCTTGAAGCGGAACCCACGCCCTAGCCGCGAAGACCTCAGGGGCTCGTTCTGGCTTGATGTGCCACTCGGTGAGGGGCTGGTCCGATGGGCACCGGGCGGTGGGCTGCTGCATGGCAGTGGCAGTGTTGGTGGTGGTGCTATTGGTGGCGGTGTCGTTGGTGTGAGGTCAATGGCGGGGTTAGCAACGGAGCAGTCGGTGGCGTAGCCGATGGTGACGACGGAGTAGGAGCTATGCCTGGCTCTTTGAACTTGGAACCACTGGTCAGCCAGGGCGGGGTCTACTTCTTAGTCAACTCCACCACCGGTTGTTTCCCAGCTCTCTTTGAGCTGGGCTTGTCGGTGGAGGGGTCGGCAGAGCATTTCCAAGAGCACCTTGCTGGCTGGCAAGGAGGATGAGAAACGAGGTCGGCATGATCCTGCAAGTAAAAGGCAATGACAACATGTTTTGCAACTCAATCAAACAACTCATAAGATCTAGATGGAGAAGCTTACCGACGGTGGAAGGTTGGCCACATTGAAGGGCTTCGGGAAGCCGCTGGGATTGGTGTTGATGATGAATTTGCTTAAGAAGACCGGTGTACCTGGTCTTAGACCTCCCCGTCGAGGACTGAGTCGGCCGACTCTCGGGTAGGGTCATTGGGTCTAGTACTCGAAGCCGAGATGGATGTTGTCCTTGAGGGGTAGGATCCATCGAACGACAAAATTCCGGGCAACCTAGACCCCGGTCAGTTTGTCTTCCTTCAACTTCTTAAGGTGCTAAAGCAGGGAGCACACCTCCTTCATCTCCTTGGTGTTCAGGAGGGCAGTCCATCTATCGAGGACCTTCGGGGCATGCCCAACAAGGGCAGGTAGAGAAGGAAATGGATTAGAGCAGTAGAACCACTCTTGATGCCATCCCTTGAGAGAAGACCTGAGAGGGAGAGAGAGATAAGTTTTCTTTAGCTTGTTGCAGAGCTAAAGCCCGGTACCTCCAACCACATGGGGTCTCAGCCTGCTAGGCTAGGGTATCAGGTGATAGAAATAGTGGAAGAGATTGAAATGGGAGAGAACTCCGAAATAAGTTTTGCAAAGATTAACAAAAATGGAGATATGAAGAATGGAGTTGGGGTTGAGGTGAACCAACTCCATTTTATAGTAATCGAGGAGGCCACGAAAAAAACTACAAGATGGGAGAACAATCCGGGGCGGAAGAAGGACTCGAAGATGAAGATCTCGTGCATCTCCGGTGTGGGAAATGGCACACCAGCAGCGGCGTGCCAAGTGATGAGCTCTTTTGGCGGCAGTACTCCTTCTGCCATCAGCTCCTCCAGCCTAGACTCCAAAGAAATCGAGGTTGGCCATTCCCCACTGGGCAATGACACAAATTCGGAAGATGAGGCTGACATCTTCAGATCTAGGGTTTGAGGATGGTTTGGATTGGCTGTGAGGGCGGATGAGGAAGCTAGGGTCTGGGAGAAGTTGCTAGATTTAGATCTGTGCGGCAGGGGGTGGATGCGTCAAGAGCTTGGAAGACGAAGAGGCGCAAATGGGAGAAGAAGATTCCCTTTCCTTTCTCTGAAATATAAGAGGCCATACTAGGTGTAGGAGCTTGGGCTTGCGCACCTACATATGGACCACGGAATTGAAAGGTTTCTTAAATGGTAAGCCTTTTTGGGCTGCCCGCTGTTCATGATAAAATCATGATGTAGGTGTTGTTTGACAAGATTCTGATTAAATAATCAAATGTGCTTCATATTAAGCCGACAATCGAGTGTAATGCACTCAGGGATCATGATTATTTCAAGGTGTTGAGGATATATCCTTTAGAGGATCGACAGTTGGTCACCAATAAAATTGGAGTGCTGATATCACTCAAGTACATCTCATCATGAATTGGGCTTGAGTCCAAAGTGATTAAAGGGTTATAAATTCAGCCTAATTACCATGAGCAAATTTCTGGTCATAATTGACCGAAGAATTAATTTTTGAGTAATTATCATTTGGAAAGGACTTAAAGGTTAAAATTTCTGACTCTATGTTTAGTTTCTTCACAACTAAGCACAGAGTCGGGGGCTACACCTAATAGCTGTGTCTATTCGGTGCACACTATTCATTATCTTGTAGATTACAGATTTTGACTTTACGTTAAGTTGTTAAACAACTAAGCATAGAGCTTGGGGCTATACCTAATAGGTGCACCTACTCAGTGCACACTATTCAATGCTTTATGAAGCTCTTCATAGTCTCTTTGCCAGCTGACAGAAACAGGACTGCGGAAGAAAGGCATTCAGGGAGCAGGTACTCGGGAAGATAGCACTTAGGAATTTCTTTAGTGTGGAGGGAGAGCACTTGGTGGAAAGCTATGACTCGACTATGAAGATCTCAGGGGGCTGCTGTGGAGGCCATGGGCCCCGGGTACCCTCACAGGAGGCAAATATGGCCACCTGAATAGGAGGTGGGCCGACTCATGTAATTAGAGATATTATAGAACTCAGCTTCATGTTACCTTGCATGACAAGGAAAGGGATAAAGTCCTAACTGAATACTCTACATACAGATATGGGAACCCTGGACTGTATATGGCTAGATTTCCAACCTTGTAACCCTTGCCCCTCGACCTATATAAGGTGGGCAGGGAGCCCTTTTTTGGGAATAACAGATACACAAGCAAAAACAATCCACAATAAATAGGAGTAAGGTATTACCTCTTGCCGATGGCCTAAACTTGTCTAAATCTCTTGTCTTTCGAATCCATCTAGCTTTAGGTCCGACTATAGCCCTTACATCTTTATTGCTAATATAAAACATTGAAAGATGTGTACAAATTTACCCACAAGACACAATCCCACAATATGTTACCATGAGCCTCAATACCACTACGGTACATTGAAAAGGAATAGTGACAAGACCCATCACATAAAATATTCTAACATGGTTCACCAACCGAGATCCCAATCTTTCCATACTTGGAACCAACTAACTTAGTGCCCCAGTGGACTTATCACCGCCACTTCATAGTTTGATATTCCACATCAGACCATGCTATACAACAAGTCAAGCCGTTGCCCATTCTGGCTTGTGGTTAGTACGGTAAATACTTCACAACAGTAACTCGTGAACGGGTCCTTAAGTGTCATGAGCACAACCAGCAAAACCATTGCTCACAACCCACCATTAGTCAAGTTTCAGTTGGAATATTAATTAACCAACCATGACCAACCGTCGTGAGCTATAATTAATTATCCATAAAGGAATTATGTCACGCCCGGAAATTCACCAAGATTTCCAAAGATAATTTGTGCAGTAAATCCTTGTCCAGGAATTAGCCGAGGTACACAAATAGATAATTTGATAAACATAACCAAAAATGATAAACGGTAGATACTAACAACGGAGGCACTTAGTCCTCACACAGAAGAAATCAGCAGTAGAACGGCAACTAGTGAAGTAGCACCAAGCCACAGGCAGCTCAACTGGGGTATAAGCCAAACAACAAACTTCTCCTCCTTGCAAAGCTTCACTCTGATGATTGTAATATAGCAAGACTGAGTACCACCCACCATACTCAACAAGCCACACATGAAATGCAGAATAATGCAACAGGATTCCAAAGGAAATGCATAGTATGGCTCGTTTGCATCCTGAGCATTTAAAACATTTGCATTTAAAAGCACTTTAAAATAGTATAGTTTAATTAATATCAATATTAAACCCACCACTGAACAGCACTGCAATGCAGTTTAAGCTCAAAACCATTACCCTCCAAATTGGAGCTATCAAGTTTCCATCATTGATTATCATTAATGATTAGTGTGGAACTAATCACGAAAAACATTGCTAGGCCGCCCATTAACCGCGGGCATAGCTATTTGAATAGTTTTACTCTGGTCAGAGGTATACAACTTTACCCATAAGACACAATCTCAATATCATGTCAGCCATGCATCGCGATACCTGGAAGTACCCGAATAGAGATTGTGATAGGACCCTTCACATAATACGCCCAACAGAAAGAGCACCGGCCAAGTCCCTAGTAGAGGTGGCCCAACCTCTAGGCTAGAGAAACTCTTGGCTCCCGAACATATGGACTTATTGGCACTACCATTGTGGATTTATTGACACTGCCACCTATCAACAAAACACACCGTGGTGCCTCCTGCTGGGACATGCTACACTACAAGTCCAGCCGTTGCCCATTCTGGCTTGTGGTTAGTACGGTAAATGCTTCACAACAATTAGTCCGCGAACCGGTCCTTAATTATCATGAGCACCACTAGCAACATCATCATCCATGTGCTCACAACCCACCATTCAGTCAAATTTTAGTTTTCATACTTAATTAACCAACCACGACTAACCGTCATGAAAGTTTAACCATTTAAATATTAATTATCCATAAACGAATCCACAATTATCCCACATAAAATGACACTACAGTTTTTATGCATTGGCTAAGCAAATCCTAGAATAATCTAGCTAGACCATTAAACAGTCATCCAGCTAGTCAATATTAATCACCCAGGGTATCAAGGTATAGGTATCAATAACAATTCATAGCCATAATCAAAGAATATTGGGACAATAAATGAATACCCGTAATAATGTCATTCTAAAACATTGCATGCAATAACATTAAAATAAAATAGTTTTCACAAATGGGATCAACATGCTTAAGGAGATTGTCATGTGACTTGCCTTGCAACAGAAAAGTCTTCGCTTCATCCTTAGGGCTCTTCCGCGAACTTCGCTTCCTTCCAAAATGGTAGAAACAACTAACTACATATAAAACAAGGAAAAACTCTAAGAAACTCTAAATAAACAATACATAAAAAAACATAAACAGGTAGATCATGATTTTATATGAATTTAGAAAGAAAAAGGGTCGAATCGGAGTTTGGACAAAAAAGATACGGCCTTCGGAAGTTTGATTATAGAGAAAATCCAAAAAGAAAAGGAGAAAGAATATTCCCTAGAATATTCCTTTGGAAAATAATTAATAAAGGAATTATTCTTAAACAGGAAAAGGGAGGTGGGGCCTACTATCATAGACAAGGCTCATAGACTAGGTTCACAGACCAAGGATGAGATGAAGATGGTGGACTGCCGAGTTGGCAGGGTGAGGTGGCATCCGAGGTGGCAGTTGAGGTGGATTTAGGGCTGAAGTGGCACAAATCCGGGTTAAGGAAAACCGACGACCCAGATATGATATCAGAAATCCAACGGCTGGGGTTTAGCTTGGGAAGGTTTTTGGAGATCGAACGGACCGGATTGGATCTGTAGATCGGATGGCCTCTGTTGATCGAGTCACTATGTGTGGGGCGGCGAGGGAACCGACGGGGCCCACTTGTCAGGGTCACGAGGAAAGGGGAGACACCGGGGCCCACATGCAGTGACACACGGCCGAGCTCCTGTGCTCCTATGGCGTCGGCGCCGGTGGGATAGGGTTCGACGACTGCGTCCAGCAGCGGTGACCTTGGGCGGCACGACGCAGAGACGGAGACGGTGATGGGCAGGACGACGAGGAGACGATGTCGGGACAATGAGAGGCAACAGCAACGCTCGGTGACAGGGATAGACAGACAGACGGCGGCTGGGCAGTAGATTTGTCGATGTTTTACACCGGCAATATGAATATGGGGCTACTCAGCGGACGGAAACTCGGTGGATTGCAAAGGAACAAAGAGAGGTTTATACTGGTTCAGACCCTCGATGTGAGATAATACCCTATGTTTAGTTGTGGTGTTATTCCTTTGAGGATTTGTGTCGATCAATGATCTCGTGCCCCCAGGGGGCGCCCTGCCTCCCCTTATATACTGGGGGACAGGGGTACAAGGTAGGAGTCCCACCCGGATACGGCCAAGAGATCTCCTTCTTAGAGATACAATCTACCTGACTAGGACTGTATATTCCTTATTGTACAAGACAAACTCTGCCGGGTGCTACTATATCTCTAATTACAAGTCTCGGCCCATCCTCTATCCGAGTGGCCCATATGCTTGTGATGAGGTACCCGGGGCCTATGGCCTCCACAGTAGCCCCTGAGACCTTCATAGTTGAGTCACAGCTGATACGGAGTGCTCATCCTCCACGGTGAAGATTGCCCGAGTGCATTGCTCCCGAGTACTCTTTGTCTGAGTGCTTCTTTTTCCCGAGTCCTGCTTCATGTCAGCTGGCAGCGAGGCTATGAAGGGCTTCATGTAGATGTATGAATAGTGTGCACCGAATAGGCGCACCTATTAGGTGTAGCCCCCGACTTTGTGCTTAATTGTGAAGAAAATTAAACATAAAGTCAAAGATCTTTAACCATGTAGTCTTTCCTGAGTAGTATACTACTGGTATATGAGACTCTTCGGTATCATGTCAACTGGAATATGATTTATAGTCTTACCGAGTAGCATGCCACTCATACATGGGACTCTTTAGCTTCATGTCAGCTGAAAAGGGGATTTATAGTCTTTCCCAAGTGGCGTCCCACTCGGAAGTTAGACTCCTCAGCATCATGTCAGCTAGAAAGAAGGTTTATAGTCTCTCCGAGTAGTGCACTACTCGAAAGTTAGACTCTTCAGCGTCATGTCGGCTAGAATAATGTTGCTCATGGCAACTGTTGGCCAAGCATGTAGGCCGAGTACCACTTTATGAAAGTAAATCCATTGCGCGGTCAGGTGTACTCGAGAAAGATACCTGCATCCCCAATTTTAATGAAGACTAGCTTGTGATCCTTATAAGGATATATTCTCGATACCTGGTGGATAAGACAGATACCCAAACACATGTGTTTAGCAATTAGGCCTTCATGAAGTATATCTGTTTACCTCATCGGTTCCTGTTGGTAGTATCAGCACTGCGATTTTAACCCAGCCTACGAGCGGCCCATAGTAAGCGTGCTACTCTAGAAACTCATATCTTGGTGGTCTACTACCAAATAAGCCGGCCTAAACCGACTTACCTAGCGTAGCTCTATAAAATTGGCATCCCTCGCATGTCAGGATGAGTATTTCAGCGTCGATAACCGCAATCAGCCAGAGGAATCCTTGTCTACAAGCCTTTCCGACTTATGTTCTGGATGCAGCCTAGTTGCCACAAATACCTGAGTAGGTATATTGTAGAATCTGCTTGCCCTCCCCAGGTGTGACGCAGTGCATGAGAACTCCGGATGCGCTTTGACGACGTAGATCTTCTCTGACTTCGGTAAAGCTAAATAAGGTACCCGAACCTTGCATTAGCATAGGATTCAGCTGGCGACCCTCATAGGGCATACCCTATCCAACAGAGTTATGGCTAGATAAAGTACCCGAACCTTGCATTAGCATAGGATTCGGCTGGCGACCCTCATGGGGCGTACCGTATCCAACCTAGCAAAATTGTAACTGAATAAGGTACCCGAATCTTGTAGGATTCAGCTGGCGACCCTCGGGGGACGTACCCAACTCAGCGAAGTTGTACCCGAGCCCCAACTGGCGCCGAAGGTCGGTTGTTAGCCGAATAAGGTACCCGAACCTCGCATTTGCATAGGATTCGGCTAGCGACCCTCATGGGGCGTACCTTACCCAACCGAGTGGTACCCGAGCTCCGACTAGCGCCGGAGGTCGGTCATTAGCTCACATGGAGGATTTGTTGCTGGGCGGTCTGCCCAGCCCTGCGTAGATCGTCGTTGCAGGCGTGCAGGAGTCTTGCTTCTTCCTCCTATTGTTCTCGCAGTCGGTAGGCCTCCCCCTCTTGTTGCTCGTGTAGTCGGCGTGATTCCAGAGTAGGAGTAGAGCCTTTGGATGCCATGAAGATTTCTTGTGGCAGAGAGAAGCTTGCCGAGCTATTGTCCGACTTAGAGTCGGAGTCTGATTGAGAGTCGGAATCCGATTGAGAGTCGAAGTCGGAATAATTGATGGGGGTAATTATAACTCCGACCTCCCTAGATCCGATCTCGAGTGGCTCTGGGCCGTATCCGAGTCGAACTCCAGAGGATCGGGTTTGCTGTGTCGGATGTTGTTCGAAGATATCCGCGGCGTTGCCAAGTCTGAACGGGAGATTGACGATCTCCTCCTTCCTTAGCCCAATCTCAGCCGGCTCAAGACCGAGTCCGAGTCGAACACTGAAAGGAAGAGTTGTCCCAAGACCTGGGCAAGTGGAAGATTGCCGCAGCAAGTCGATAATGGTCGCTGCAGCATCGTGTGGACTGATTGGCGCAGAGTCGGCTGATTCCTCGGCCGGTTGGATCAGGTCTGCGTCGGCCAAGGTGAGATTGCCGAACATGTCGGCGACGAAGTCGAGGCTTCCGAATGAGATTGTATCTCCAGGGGAGAATTTGCCGCAGTCGACTCCGGTTGCTGGATCCATCGAGATTGTAGATGTAGATCTCGCCGAAGCCCCTACCTGGCGCGCCAACTGTCGATGTTTTACACCGGCAATATAAATATGGGGCTACTCGGCGGACGGAAACTCGGTGAATTGCAAAGGAACAAGGAGAGGTTTATACTGGTTCAGGCCCTTGATGTGAGGTAATACCCTACGTCCAGTTGTGGTGTTATTCATTTAAGGATTTGTGTCGATCAATGATCTAGTGCCCCCAGGGGGCGCCCTGTCTCCCCTTATATACTGGGGGACAGGGGTACAAGGTAGGAGTCCCACCCGGATACGGCCAAGAGATCTCCTTCTTAGAGATACAATCTACCTGACTAGGACTGTATATTCCTTATTGTACAAGGCAAACTCTACCGGGTGCTACTATATCTCTAATTACAAGTCTCGGCCCATCCTCTATCCGAGTGGCCCATATGCTTGTGATGAGGTATCCGGGGCCTATGGCCTCCACAAGATTGGAGAGGAGAGGCTTGAGGGTGCCGACAAAGGGGAGAAAAAGAGGGCAGTGGGCTTTGCCTGGAACTCACTGGCGGCGGACGATGGAGGACGGTGATAAACAGCGGCGGCAGTGCTGGGTGGCGGTTGTGGTTTGCTTGGGTGGCAACGATGGTTTGCTCGGGCGGCACACACGAGAGAGGACGACACCTGTGCGCTGCCGAGACGTAGGGGCGGCGGCATGGCTAGGGCGGAAGAGCGAGGGGCAGCGGCATGGCTGACCTTTATAGGGGAAGGGTAGAGCTAGGGCGCAGCCTCGGGTTTTGTGGCGACAGTTGCGTGCGGATGCGGTGCGGCGGCGGCGGCGGTGGAGCGGGCCAGGCTGGGCCGGCGGCGGAGCGGTGGGCCAGGCTAAGGAGGAGGGAGGCACGGGGGCAGGTTGGCTGGGCTGAGGAGCGGCAGGGGTGGGCCGAGGCTTGGCCTTCTACGGCTAGGGGGAGAGAGAAGAAAGCAAGAAGGAGGAAGAAGAGAGGAGGAAGGAGGGGAAAAAAGGAAAAGGGGAAAAGAGAAAAAAAGACGGAAAGGAAAGAAAACGGAGAAAAAGGGAGGGATCTTTTGGGATTTTCTCAAATTTGAAAAATGTAGTAATTTGGGGAGAATTGAGCTTCCAAGGGGGTTTTGGAATATCTAGGAGATTTTCATATAGAATATTGGAATGAAATATTAGGAATATTTTGGAATCGGGAAAGATCGAGAATATTTACAGAATCAGGAATTCAGGGGAAACATGGAGGATATTTTACATTGACCGAGAAATTGGAATATTCAAGAAATAATTAAATATCCAAAATATATATATGAATATTTCGGGGAATCCGAAACGGGGAATATTTTGTGGGATTCGGAAGATGGAGGATATTTTACCGAGGAATATCTGGGGAATAGAATATCGGAATATTCTTCGGTTTGGAATTTGGAGGATATTTTCCCGGGAACTGGAAAATTGGAATATTCAATATTCTGGAAACAGAGGAATTGACGAGAATATTTTATGGAGTCTGAAATGTGGCAGACCTAGGATTGTCCGGGGTTTGGATTTTATTTCCACTGAAGGGAATTTCGAGGGAGTATCAAAGGTTCATTTCTAAAGAAAAAGGATATCTGAAGGATTTTGGATATCGAGAAATCAAAGAAGATTTTAGGGTTTCGAGAATGAATAAATCCGAGAACTCTGGATTTAGGTTTTCGAGGAGACTAGGGTTTCGGGATATGACACCAAGCCCTAAAAGGAAAAGGGAACTAGAGTTCGAGGTGAACGGAGAGACGTCAAAGGGCTGAAGCAGTAATGACCCAAACTGGGGAAAGAAAAGGATTTGGTTTTCTATTTATTTAATTACTGAAATGATCTTTGTGATTTTAAAATTAACTCTGGAGCTCCAAAAAATCCAAGAAAATTTCAGAGAGGTTATTAAATCATGGGGAATTTACCAGAGGTAAAAAATCCACCGTGAAACAAAAGGTAAATTTATTATTATAAACCTTAAATGCTTAAAATATTCCCACAAACCCTAGGGAATATAAAAGCTTCCAAGCATTTAATTAAAATTTCAACTTGGGATTTTTAATATTGGAAATTTCAAATTTTTATTCAAACAATTTTTAATTAGGCCGATTTTTAGAGTGTGACAAATTATAAGCAAAATATATGTCATCCCACATGAAATGATACTAATGTTTCTAAGCATGGCTAAGAAAATCTAAGTTAATCTAGCCAGACCAGTACATAATATCATGGCTAATCAAATTATATCCCATGGTTATCAAGGTAAAGGTATCAAGAGCAAAAAGGGCCATAGCAAAGGAATATAGGTTCACCATCCCGGTGACATTCAAAAATAAATGCAATAGTTAAAGAAAAAGATAATTTAAAACATAGGATCAACATGCTCAAGGGATTTTGGACCCATGTGACTTGCCTTGCTGCACTGGATTATCCCTCATGACTTCCTCGACGTAAAACCTCCTCAGAAATGTCGGAAGCTAAGGTAAATAAATAAAATGAGCAAAAAAGTACATAAGAACACATGAACAGGTCATGGAAACATTTTTATTAGATAGGTCTCAATTTTAGATGAATTTTGCAAGTTGAATCACCCTAACCGGAGTTCAAATGAATTGGATATGATTTTTAGAAAGTTAGAACCGATTAAAACCATATAAAGAAATTATTACAGGAATTATGACGCGATAATGAATTATTTTTGAAATAAAAAAGGATTTATTGTGTCACCATGGATCGGTTCACTGTGGACCGGGTGCACAGAGGCGGCTAGGGATCCGATGGCCTAGATTGAATTGATTATGATCGGACGGCCGAGATTGATCCTGATCTGGATCTCCGGGATGGATGCCATGTGGCGCACACCTGGCAGCCACGGCGGACGGATGGGTGACGGGGTGACCACATGTCGCTGACACGATGGCCACGTCAACCTCACCGGCAGCGGCGGCACAGAATCCTATGGTCGACACTGAATGGCGGCGCGAGTTGACGGAAGCAACGGGAAGAGGAGAGCGAGGCAAACCTTCTGGTGTCTTGTGTGACGGCAGATGATGACGGACAGCGACTGGCAGTGACTCCAAGCGGTGTCGAGCTTTGGGTCGACGGCGGCGACTGTCATGCCCTAAAATTCATTAAATATTTAAACCCTCTGATAATGCATTTTTAGAATAAGTTAAAAATAGCAAAGTGTGAGTTAGTAAAAATCTATGAAAATCTCCAGCAGAAAAAGAGCCCAGATAAAATTTTGTTAAATATTTTGCCTAATCCTTTAGCTCTTGGAATTTTCTGGAATTAATTGAGCAATGGAAGTATTTTTAATAAATGAAAGAGCATTTCAGCAATTATTCAAATAAAGAAAATCCTTTTAAATCCCCTCGGAGCCAGTGGGCTGATTTCGGCTCACCACTCCTCTCTCTCCTACATGGTCTGCTTGGCCTCGCCTCCCTCCCCGTGCGTGCACTGCTAGGGCTGAAAACGGTCGGAAACATTTCTATTTCCATATTTTGTACTTGGAATCGGAAACGGTAATGTCGGAAATGGAAACGGCTTCAAAAAATTCGGAAACATCGGAAATGGAGTTACTCGATCGGAAATTCATTGATATCGGTCGGACATTCATGATTTCGGATCGGAAATAACTTTACCTCATATGTGATGTCCAGAGTAACTCACATAATCACTAAACATAATAATAGCGATGTCACATAATAATCACCTATCACAGAAAGCAATATCAATAATTGTCCAACATGACAACATACAAAAGCGATGACAATGTGTCAATGTGACAATATCAGACCATTTACTGAATCAATACCATCGGTAAATTTCTAAATAAATACGGTAAACTTCGATAAATTTCTGAATAAATACAGTAAATTTCGGAAACGGTCGGTAAACTACTAAAACCATTTCTGATACCGTTTCCGAGACCCCGGTATCAACGAAAAACGGAAAACAAGCCGATACCGAAAAAACAGAAAACGGTCGGTAAAATCCGGAAAACGGCGTCGGTCGTTTCAGAAATTTTACCAACCATTTTCAGCCCTATGCACCGCGGCCCATGGCCCAGCTCGCCCATGCGGTCTTGAGACGGCCTGCCAGCCCGTCTCCTCGTGGCTGCTCTCGCTGATAGGTACGGCCCACCTGTCTGCTTCGTCTTCGAGCTCGGGACGGAGTCCCTCTCTTCCCCACCTCAGACGTCATGGAATCCACACCAAATTCTCTCGTGTTGATTGCATTGCCCCCCAAATTGGTTGAGGGAAATCCTCCTCTTATCCCCCTCGACCGAATTGCCACGAATTAGAGCCAAATCCCACGGAGTTTGGACGCAGAATCGAACTCGGATAAGCGCCACTATTGCCCTAGCTCACGTGGCCGCAATCTCGTCATTTCCGGAGCAGATTCCCTCCCCTTTGGCTATAAATAGGAAGCCCCAGCCCTCCACCGCCAAACCCTAACCCCATCGGAGCCCGCCGCACCGTTCTTAGCCATCGCCTGCGAGTTCCTAGCACCACCGCTGCATCGCCGTAGTCCGGTCACTGCACTCCGTCACTCCAAGCACCGCCAGGGCTCGCCATCGCCACCATCGGGACTGCAAGGAGGAGACGATCTCCGGCTAACACTGCTCCGTGGCCAAGGACCGTCGGAACGTCACCGTCATTGATGACCCAAAGACCTCCGCCGCTTGAAGCTCGTCGCCGGCCACCTCCTATTGCCGTTTTCAGTCACAACCACCTCTCTTTGAGCATGTTGAACCTATGGTTTAAAGCTATATTTTATTCAACTGTGCATTATTTTCCAATGTCATCAGGAGGGTAACCCTTATGTCTTTGTTATGGCCAATTTCCTTTGACTACATGATACCTTGTACCTATGGGTTTAATGTGACTAGCTAACTTTATTTATGGGTTAGCTAGAATAACTCTAGGATTTGCTTAGCCATGCTTAGAAACTCTAGTTGGAACATATGGGCAACTTATTAAATACCAGTAATGGCTTATACCTGGCATGTGATAATGGCAATGTAGCTCACAACCGAGGTAGTGTTTGGTTAATTAATTTGGTCAACTAAAACTTGACTAATGGTGGGTTGTGAGCACATGGAATGATGATGTTACTAGTAGTGATCATGACAGTTAAGGACCAGTTCGTGAGCTATCTTTGCAAAGCAATACCCGTACTAACCACAAGCTAGAATGGGTAATGGCGGGAGTTGAAGTGTGACATGTTCAACCGGAGGCACCAGGGCATGTTTGTGGCAGTCATAAGTCCATGCATGGTAGTCTTTCCATGGTTTTGGTCATTGGGCCGTCTCCCTGCCTAGGTACTTGATCACCCCTACTGGAGACAGGTGGCTCAGTGGGTGGCTCTCTTGTTGTTGGTGTTACATGGATGGTCCTGTCACAACTTCTTTCTGAGATACCGTGGTTGTATTGAGGTGCATGGCAACATGTTGTGAAGTTGTGTCTTGTGGGTAAATTGGTACACCTTTGGCTAGAGTAAAACTGTTTGAATGACCGTGCCCACGATTATGGACGGCTGCGCAATGTTTTTTATGATTAGTCCCACTTATGCTTAATTAAGTTAAACATGGTCACATTGGATTAGCTCCAGGATGGGAGTGGTTGGGCCCATACTACCTTGGAGGGTTGTGCGGTGGTGATTAATATTGATTAATGATTACTTATTTTACTACCGCTTTAAATGTTGTTTATGCAAATGAGCCATATTATGCCTCCCTTTGTATACCTGTGCACTTGCATCTTTATTGTGTGACTTGCGGAGTATTCCATGTACTCACCTTGCAATACCCAATCATTAGAGGAGTACCTCAGCGACGAAGGCTTTATGGAGGACTAGGTGGGATCCTGGTCAAGCGCCTGTGGAGTGGAGTCGTCAAGCGCATCGCTAGTTTATTATTTCCGCTGCTAGACATTTATTGTTTTGAGAGGTTCTATCCACCTTTGTAATAATTGCACACATTATTTCTAAGACAATTACTTTGATTATCAATATTGTCAATTGTGTGCCTTGGCTGATTCCTGGATGAGGATTTATGCACATGAAAGCACTCGAATTTTGGATGGAAATTTCATGTGTGACAGCGACGATGGTCTGGCGGTCTTTGACGGCAACAGGTGGGTGGTCGAGATGCCCAAGGTCTTGGAGAAGCTGTTGATGGTGGTAGCAAACTCCGGCAGCTATGAAATAGACGGCGGCAAATGGGTGAAAAGCTACAGCGGCGGAGGTGCTCTGGTTCTCAATGGAACGACGGTGAGAGGCGGTGTCAAGCTACGGTTAGGGTTGGGTTCGAAAGAGGGGAGCTCCGAGGTCATATTTAAAGCTCAAGGAGGAAGAATCTGAGCTAGACACGACCGAGCAGCGACGGACGGATTTAGGGTTTGTCGGGATAAGGTTGGAGCTCGAGTCTGAGCTCCACACAGTGACAAACTTCCCAAGACTTGGTGGAAAAGAAAAAGGAGGCCAAGGGATTGAAAACCCCTCAACCAATTTTGGAAACGGCCAAAGGAATTGAAGGGATTTGGCGGTGGACGACAACAACATAGCGGAGGCGGGCTCCAACTATGGAAGGAAGAATGCCTCGACATGCGGGCCCCAATGTTAGCGAACAGGAAGAGAAAAAAAAGGCCACGGGCCGACTGGGCCAAGGCGGGTGTGGGCGTGAGAGGAGGGCAGTAGCGGCTTGGCAGGCCGGCGCGGCGCGGCACAGCGAGAGAAAACTGGGCTGACTTTTGGCCCAGTTGCCAAAAGGATTTTAAAAAACATTTTGCCTTTAATTTATTTAGTGAAATAATGTTCCATTTATCAAAAATACTTCCCTTGCTCCAAAAATTCCTAGAAAATTCTAGGAGACTTAGGATTAAGCAAAGTATTTAACAAAAATTTATCTTGCCCATTTTCTGTAGAGGTTTATCATGAATTTTATTTTCAAGCCTCTTGATTATTTAATTAAATTTCAAAAAATGCTTTGACACATAATTTATTAGTTTAGGTAATTTCAGGTTGTGACACCAGCGGCGGGTCTATTGCTAGGTATCAACAATCTATTGAGCTAGGGACTCCCTATAAGAGCCACCATTTGGTTTGTACTGAGTTTCTTTGTTCTAGCTACACCGTAGAACCAGTCCTTAGCAACCCAAGTGAGACAACCATCTAATTGGTACCACACACAAGGCATCGAACACTACATCCGCTAGCCCAAGTCAAAAATCATGTTTTCAGTTTTGTTTTCCACCAAGAGCATAGAGAATCACCCACTATTTATTTACATAATTTCATAAATATTTCATTTTCTCAAATCCCCAATACCAAGTAACAAGTAGCTTTAATAAAGTAGCAATTTAAGCATACTAATTGACATCTTCCCAACCACAAGAACCCAATTTTCAGTGGAGACATAGGCAACAAAGATTTCATGATACGCAAGTAACAAAGACAAGGCATATGCAAAAAGTAGTGAGCTACCCAAGTAAAACCACGCATTTTTGAGTAAAAAGGTCACATGCATAATAGTTTTGCAATCAATATAATTTATAAATTTCAAATATAGGGGCAACTGATCAAGGGTGTCCTTGCCTAGCACCTGGACCTCCTGGTACTCCTCTAGTTCCTCCTCTGCGGGATCAACAATGTCATGCTAGACACAAGAACCGAACGAATGCAATGAATACAACGGCAAAAATTAACAGTACATGAAATCCAAATATTATTGCAAAATACGGAGGTGCATGATTTTTGATGAATTTAGGGAAAAGAATCGCTAGAATCAACGTTCGTATGAGGGAGAAATGGCTAAACAAAATCTGCTCTATCCTAAAATCGTAAATAAATGGAAAACTACGTTTTCCCCCGACCGAACTGCTGAAACGGCCGAAAACGTTCTACCGACTTAATGGTTTCTCTATTTGGAATGTTTTTTGTTCTAGGAACTTTTTTATGGCATGAGACCTACGTGAAACTATTGTGAGCCTAAGGACAGCCTCCGAGAGTGGAAACGTTCCAACTTGCCAAGATATTGTTCACACACACTCACATACCGCTAAAACGGTCTAGCACGTGAAATCTTTACCTAAGACGTTTGGAGGTGTAGAGGGTTTCTACGGCCTAGGGCTCACTGTACGTGTGAGTAGGACCTATAGGAAAGGCTTTGGCAGCAGCGGACGCCTTGGCCCAAAAACATCATTTTTGGCCCTTAGCGGGAAATGACTTTTATGTGTGAACTAATGGCAAGAAAGGCTAAAATGTTTTTCTGGCCATGCTATCACTAATGCTCACATGTTCTAGGTAAAACGGCTTGTTTTAGTGGGTGGCCAAAACGACCCTCACACAAGTGAACGTGCTGAATCAGCCAAAACGTTAACTTTGGCCCAGGCAAAAACGTGAACCTAGGCCTAGGGCTGAAAACAATTGTGAACTCCGTGGTACTATTTATATGCATGATATGACCTGTAGGACACACATAGCATGCATAGTAATCCAAAGAAATGGCCATGGCTACCTCAAACGAGAGCGCACGTAAGGTGCTCGGCAAAATGCCAAGCTAGGACAAGGCATGTTGCTCCCTGCCCTGTCATGTGCTAGTGCAAGACTAGTGAAGGAAGGGGCATGAGGAGGCTCTATGGGTTGTGCATGCAAGGTCTTAGGGTTCTAACTCGTGTGTTCAAGCTCTAATTGAGTCTCGACCATGCATGAGGCCATGGTGGCGGCGCATGGACGGTTGGACGAACAACGGCATTGCTGGTCATGGCAAGGATGTGGGGAACACTAGTAGCCTCCTAGGAACAAAAGGTAAGCACATGCAGAAACAAGAGCTCCCTGAAGTGGAAGTTTCCAAAACACGACATGTGGCGGTGTTTGGTCAACACCAAAGAAGAAGACTGGGTAGCAGCTGTTCTCAGGGAGGGTAAAAACAGAGTCAGAGAGGCACAGGAAACCCTTTCATGTGGTTGGATTGGTGAGAGGCTCACCGCAATAGTTGGGCGGCGGCTGCGTGGTCAAGACGGTGTTCTTCCGACGCCTAAGGTGATGATGGTTCTCGATGCTATTCGGCACCAACTGAGGAAGAAAATGGAGTCAGGTGGGGCAGGAACACATGGTGATATAGCTAGGTCAAGATGAAACTCACTGGAGTGCCAGAATGGCAGATGCATGCTCGCCAGCTAGATCTGGCTTGGTCAGAGGCATGATGGTCGTGAGGTCCTGAGGCAAGGGAGGCAGCTGGGTGCCCAGGGCACAGCTGGTGTGTCTCACACACGAAACACTCACAATCTCATGTGGCAGGTGGAGAAGGGGGCTTGCCCGAGTTGGGCTGGGCTGTGGGTTCTAAATTTGAAATGGGTTCCCACATGAAAACTATGTCCCACTGAGTTGCCAAGCCTGCCAAGTCGAGAGATGGGGTCCCCGGTAAGAGAAAAGAGAGGAGAGGAAAAATCGTCCTCTGGTGAACAGTAACATGGATTTTTGAGTTTTGACCGTGAGTTTGACTGGCAAGTTCAACGGACCAAAATGATCAAAATGTTTTGAATTGTGGCAGATAGGTTTTTGACATGATAAGGAGGAGGACAGCATGGTGGGGGTACTCGCTACCGCTAGCTTGTGGAGGAGGAGGAGAGCCAAGGAGGGGGAAGTCCCACGGGCCTCGTCGGCACCATTGGCGCCTTCTAGCGTCGGTGAGGCCGTGGGGCAGCCACAGGGGCAGAGAGGAGCTCAAAGGTGGCGTCAGCAATGGCGGGCAAGGAGTGAGTGATGGAGAGGGAGAGAAGAAGGGGGATAAGTGCAAGTTACTGTAGCAAACAAATCTCAAAGCGATCAAATGGTCTAGAATCCACATGATTTGGGGAGATTTTTTTGTCAAAAGATGGTTAAGCAGTCCCAATTTTAAATGCCAGAAGCTGCTATATTTTTGAACGGATGGAGTACACAATACAAACATTTCTAGAGTATTACACCCCGTTCGGCACTACTTCTGCCGGCAACTTTTTTTCATTTCCCGCGAGCACATTTCCCAAAACGATAAACAGTGCATTTTTTGTAAAAATTTTCTATATGAAAGTATCTCTAAAAAAGCAAATAGATCTATTTTTCAAGTTTTTAATAGTAAATACTTAATTAATCACGTGGTAATGATATTTTTTGTTTTACGTGCAGCTTATAAGCCCAAAAAAATAAGCACTTTAGAACACCACCTTAGTTGTCTTAGCAATCACCTCTCCTTCAAATTTCTCACTATCTCATCCATAACAACTCTCTTACCATCGGCTATTCCTTATTTAATGAGAGACACTATATAACCTTTTTTTAAAATTTTAATCTCTGCTAAATAAGTTAAAAATAATTATATTTAAAAACGAAAGAAGTAGAATTTATCCTAAACTATTACTCCTTGAGAGGTAAAATGGAGTACACTATAGGAGGGCTCTATCAACAAAGCATAAATGCATGAGGAATTCCCAGTGTACGTTCCGATCGAGCTCTCAACAGAGAAGAGAAAGTCCATTCCTGCAGAGATATCTAGGGCCTGTAGGCTTGGCTTTGCTACGTGCATGCAGTGCAGAGGTTCGTACCTGCAGCGTACCTACAGAGACGTGCTCAGCTGCTGTCAATACTCAGCCACATCTCGATGATCAGTAGATGGTCTGGTTTGACCATGGACGGGTTCCCATGCATGCGAGTTCCACCGAATCTGATCAACATCGATCGGATCGTCGATCCATGTCGCCGGACGCCGGTATGCCATGTGCGTCCCTGAGCCTGAGGAATCGCTAGCTACCTCGGCCTGCACGACCTCTGGACGGCTGGCCATAGTTTGCTCGGTGTATTGCTCTCTTCATGACCGCACTAACGGTGTCGGCAGGAGATCATTATTCTCAAAAAGAAAACTTATGTAAACTCATAGACGACCTCACCTGGGCTTCCTCTGTCTTATAATAAGTTAATTTTCTCTTTAGCTTATAAGCCACTGAAATTTAAATTTTAAAATTTAATTTTAGAGTTAATTTTAGGGTTTTTTATCATAATTTATTTTCCAGCATTTGCATTTAAATTCTTAAGTACACATATATAAAAGTTTTACCCATAAAATATTTTTATGTCATTGATAAATATTACAACTTATAATCAGTTGAAGGAGAAACGATGGAGCTGCAACATTTCTACCCTCTTACTACCTTCAGTTCACAAATTGAAAAGTTTTATCACTTTAATACCCATTACTTACGACCCACCTATTAATACTACTTTTCCCATTACTAAGAGGCACTTTGCTCTTTTTTTACTTCCTACTAATTTTTCATCGTGATGTGAGAGTTTGTTTTATTTTGGAATAGAGGGAAGGGAGTATGCATCGTATTTGTGTGTGTATAAGGAAGTTATGTACATCTCAATAGCACTGTTGTATGCAGTCTCAGGCGGGAGTTTAAGATTCTGAGAAACAACTGATGAGAATCTAGAGAAGCTGGGTTTCTCAGCTTCTGGTTTCTAATTCATTCTCTAGATTCTACAACTATAGCTTCTCAGACCTAGATAAGATTCTGGACTGTTTGGAGAAGCTTCTGCCAGTTAGAGATTATGGGAGGACTTAAAGGTTAAAATTTCTGACTCTATGTTTAGTTGCTTCACAAAAAGCACAGAGTCTAGGGCTACACCTAATAGGTACGTTTATTCGATGCATACTATTCATTATCTTGCAGGTTACAGACTTTAACTCTACGTTTAGTTGTTACACAACTAAGCATAGAGCTGGGAGCTACATTTAATAGGTGCACCTACTAAGTGCACACTATTCTATGTTTTATAAAGCCCTTCGTAGCCTCTTTGTCAGCTAACAGAAGTAGGACACGGGAAGAAAGGCACTTGGAAAGCGAGTACTCGGGAGGATAGCACTCAGAAAATTTTCACCGTGGAGGAAGAGCACTCGGCGACAAGCTGTGACTCGACTATTAAGGTCTTAGGAGATACTGTAGAGGACATGAGTCCTGGGTACCCTTACAGGAGGCAAATACGACCACCCAGGTAGGAGGTGGACGGGTCTATGTAATTAGAGAGAGTAGAACTCAGCATCCTGTTATCTTGTACGACAAGAAAAGAGATAGAATCCTAGCCGAATACTCTATGTACAGATAAGGGAACCCTAGGCTGTATTCGGTTGGGTTTCTTACCTTGTAACCCTCACCCTCCGTCCTACATAAGATGGACATGGAGCCCCCTCGGGGGAAAAACTCAAGCAAAAGCAATCCACCGCAAATTACCTCTCGCTGAGGGCCTAAACCTGTTTAAATCTCTTTATCTTTTGAATCCATCCAGTTTTAGGTCCGACGTGTAGCCCCTATATCTTTATTGCCGAAATAAAACATCGACAAAAAGTATGCACAAAAGTAATATTCAGAAAGAGAGTATCGGTATGGAAGTATAAGATAGATAAATATTGAAATGTACAAAACCAGAAAAGTGATACAAGATTGTTATCGAAATTTCGAAGATTGCTCCTCCGGAACCTTGGCCGATATCCGACTTGACTCGACTTCGGACCGAACTCCTCAAACTCCTCTATGAACTAGAGTTGGCTATTCCCGACACTCTAGCAACTAAAAATGTGGCAGAATGGATTTGTGCTACCAAGTGGAGTGTGTGTTGTGAAGTGAAGTGAGTGGGAGTATTTATAGGGGGGTTTGGTTGGTGCTGGCCAACCTAGGAGATGGGACAGGCCTAGGCCGGCTGGCCTGGATAGGTGGCCGGCCAATCCTCTCTCATGCAGGTCAGTTTCTTCAATCAATGGCGCAGATGGACTCCCGAATGACGGTTGTTCCATTGGATGCCTTCAGGTATGACAGTTAGAGGTCAGTCATGACTTGGGCTGGGCCGACTAGACCAGTAGTTTGGGCTTGCTGGCCAAAGCTTAGGTCGGTCGATCGTCCCACTAGGTTGGTTGCCCTTTGGACTAAGTAAGCGAGGCCGGCTGGCCTATCTGCATGCATCGGTCGGGCTAGGGTGGCCAGCCGACCTGGTTGCCAGTGTCGGTCGGCCTAGCTAGCCCCCTTAGTTGCCTGCCCCTAGGCCTAGTCGGCACCACTTTTCTCCAAATTTCATGCATTTCTCCTTTATTTGGTTGGTACCTACAAAATACTTAGGAAACAACAAAACTAGTGGAATAGATTAGTCTAAAGGAAATCGATGCACTAAACCTCTGTTTTACTTGTTTTATTGCTGAAGACTGGTGGTCGAAATGGTGTTTAACGCCCATCAACAATGGAAGAGTGGATGCCCTCAGTTGTGAAAATGCCCCCTCTTTATAGTGTAGAAGAGAGTGAGGGTTACCTGTAGATCAATTAGAGAAGTGATAGTAGATGGTCGCCCATGTAGGTAGGGTCGTCTGACCCTCCAATACGTCGGTTCCCTCCTTGGATGACACGGATTGAAGCTTGATGGCAGTTGATAGGTTAGTTGGGCATTGGAATCCGCGGTTAGGACAATTGGAAATTGGTGGAGAAGTGGGGTTGGGCTGGCCGGCCCACTCCTTAGGTTCGTGGCACCCTGAACCTAAAGGAAAGTCCGACAAACATGAGCCTTGGTCAGTCGAGCCCAAGGGGTGGCTGGCCGCCCTAGCTAACCCTAAGCCTCCTTACTAGTTGTTAGGGTCCGCCCGGCCTACTCCTTGGCTGGCCGGCTAGGTAGTATGGACTAGCCAATCCCTAATTTATCCAAATTCCATGCATTTTCTCCTTATTTTGACTAGTGCATGCAAAATAACTTGAAAATAACAAAACTAGTAGAAAAATGTTAATCGAAGACAAATTGATGCAACGAACTTTGAGTTTACCTACTTATTTGCTGAAAGTTCGAGGCCAGAAAAGTGTTTAAAAACCAACCTGCGTATGCACCCATTTGATGATGTTGTCCCCCATGGCGAGAGCTTGAGCCTAAATTTGATGTTCATGATAACAACGAAGCGCCTATTGATATCATGCGGTACGCTCATGGTGTTCGTCAATTAACTTAACATCTTCTACTTAGCATAGCTCTTGATCCTTGTCTAAACATGCGGCGAATCCTAGTTTTAGCTTTTCGATGGGAGCATGGATTCCAACCCATATACCAAGAAGAAAGTAGTCTCCTTCATGGTTGTCGAGGCAGTTGTATGTATGGTCTAGAGTATCTATGGGAGTTCTTGTACCCAGTGCTGAGCACTAGTGAGAAGCGGCTCGTACACCCGGGTTTTATCCCTTGTAGGATTACCTCATTCGCACATTCAAATTGACTATTACTCTAAGGATGGTCTATTGATGCGAAATAGATCTTGAGCCCATGATCGATGCATAAGTCTTGGAAGTCATTGCTCGTGAATTGGGATCCATTGTCGGTGATGATGCAGTGAGGAACACCGAATCTATAGAATATACCCCGAATAATATTTGGTTGTCTCTGAGGTGATTTCCCGAACTGGCTTCGCTTCTATACACTTTGTGAATTTGTCGATTGCTACAAACATGAATTTTTGACCTCTTTTGCCTTTTAGGAAAGGATCAAGGATGTCCAGCCCCTAGACTAAGAACGGTCATGATAAGGTTATTGTTTTCGAAGCTTGTGCTAGACTTTTGCTATGCTTGCTATGGAATTTGCAAGCTTCACAGCGTTGGAGTAGATCATAAGCGTCTTGAAGGGCAATAGGCCAATAGAAGCCTTGTCGAAAGGCTTTGCCAACTAGTGTGCTACTGACAGTGTGTGAGCAACTGCACTCCCTCTTCCTGCATGATACACTTTAGCATAATATTGTTATTCCCTGGTCAGTAGAGATGACTGCTGACCATGGAGTAACGCTTGGCTTGGTGCACCAGTTTTTTAGACGTAGCCTCATCGTCGGGAATTGAGTTGGAGGCCATATATGCTTTAATTGCATTTGTTCAAACCAATTATGTCTCTACGGCGGCAATAGCATTGTCGCCGTTCGAGGTCGCTACCAATGTCGTTTGAGTAGATGTATGGGCATCACCTCTTGTGCGTTGTCCGACACAGTAATTATCGATGGAGTTGACAAGACCTCGACAAATATGCTAGGTGGTACCAGTTTTCTGGAGAAAGTGAGCCGAGCGAGTTTGTTGCCTCGATGGTGTCCTTACGAAGGACATGTCGGATTTCGGGACTATAGAACTGTCATTCGAGCTTGCGCACCTCTGTGAGGTATTGTCCCATGATCTGGTCAGAGCACTTGTATTCCTTCTACACTTGGTCTGCGACCAGCTGTGAGTCACCTCTCACAAGCAGACGCTTTATTCTTCCAAATATCGAATATGCTCATAGTCTGGCCAGCAATCCTTGGTACTTGGGGGTGTTGGTGGTGGCCTTGAAGCCAAGTTGTATAGCATATTTGAGTTTATACCCTATTGGTGAGATCAGGATTACCCTAGCCCCATCATCTTGTAGGTTGAACACTTCATCGAACATCATTGTCCAATGTGGCTCACCCATGTTTTCACCCTTGGCTCCCGTTGGTATGGTCCAGTTGGCAATGAAGTCAACGAGCACTTGGGATTTGATGGTTGTTTGAGGAGCAAACATGACATCAAATTGGTCAAGCTCGATCGATAACCCACTTTGTGATGTGCTCCGCCACTTCCCTATTACGAACGATTTTGCTGAGCGGGAAGAAGAAGAACACCGTAAGCTTGTGATCTTGAAAGTAGTCACGCAGCTTTCTTAACGTCATCAGGACCGCACACAAGAGGTTTTGGACTTGGAGATAATGTAGGTTGTCATCATGGAGGACTTCATTGACATACTAGACCGGTTTTTGAACCTTGTCCCATTTCACCACAAAGACGGTGCTAGCAGAGTAGGGTATGGTTGCAATGTATAGGAACAATTCATCACATGGGTGATGGTGCAACTAAGATAGGTGGGTTTGTCAAGTACCTCTTGCCCGTGATGAAGGCAACCTCGGCTTCTTGAGTCCACTCGAATCTGTCCTGTTTCTTCAAGAGCTTGAAGAATGGTAGCCCCTTTTCTTCCGTCCTAGAGACTAATCTGTTCAAAGCACCCCGAACATGCACTTCTTCAGATTAAGCTTCATGTTTGGTCTCCAAAGGTTGTCAAAGATTTCTCGTAGGTCATCGATCAAGCAATCTTGAGTTTTTGTTGTGAACACCATGTCATCAACATATGCTTCGACGTTTCTGCCTATTTGTGATTGAAATGTGTTCTGGATTCCTCTTTGATAAGTGGCCCCAATGTTTTTTTTAACTCAAGCTACATCTCCACATAGCAGAATACCCTAAACAGCGTTACAAAAGACACCTACTCCTTAGAATACATCCTGTTTTTGAGCAAGTTCTTTGGTAGCAGGTGGTTGTGGAGTCTAATCAATGGGGTTGAGACTCTTATTGTCACAATGCAACGTGACCTGGATTCCCAAGATTGAGAAGTTGGTATGTGTAGTGGTAGCGGCCATGAACTTGGCCAGTATTGTTCGGCGGAGGATCGCATTTTAAGTTGTGTCAAAGTCAACGACATCGAAAGCCAGATTCTTGGTTTGGAAGTTGTCGGATGTGCCGAGGGACTATGAAAAGGTTGGTCCGAGGGTTCCAACTAGCTACGTGGTATCCCCATGGCTTTCATGGTGCCCATAAAGAGTAGGTAGATGGAGTTGCCGTTGTCACATCTGTCCCATGCCATGTTACGCTGGGGGATTTGGGTAGTTGAGCAAACTTGAGATTCACAGGTGTCTTGCTGTCGACGGGTACATCATTTACCACTAAAAGAATAACTAGCCATAAATACAAGGACCCATATTAAATCTAGGACTTGAACCCATATGGCAAGTTCAACCATAAAAAACCTAACTAGCTAAGCTATGTTCAATAATCATACCTAAATTTATGAACATATTTCTATCAATTTTGTATTTTCGTAATCCATCCTCGGTACCTATCTCATTTGAACTTTCATGTCCAAACATAAACTAATATCTATTCTTATTATTGTTGGCTCTACAAGTGATAAGCCGTGAAAAAAATAAAAGAAACAACCAAAAGTATTTTATGAGTAAAATTTTATATTTGTGTTCTCAATGATTTAGTAAAAGTTTAGAGCTTCTTCGGAACATAGAAATTTTATAGGATTTTCATAGGAGATAATTTAATTCCTCCAAAATTCTTGTAAAATTCCTTCAAATCGAATAGACCTTAATGCTAGAAAATAAACTATGATAAAAAACCTCAAAATCAACTATAAAATTAACTTTTAAAATTTAAAGTTTGGGTACGGATAATAAACCAACAAGCAAATTTATTGCACAAGTTCATATACAAAATGCGCCAACCGTGTTTAACCATATCGGTTGAAAATTATGGAATAATATCCGATAATGCTTGACTTCGGGTGTCCGACACGGAAGAAAAAATCGAACGCCCTCCACTCCTCAGTCTCTTCCCCACCTCAACTCTTTTTCCCCCAAATAAATCATCTACTCCGCACAGGCGTCTAGCTTCCGGCGAACGCGAGCTCGACTCCTGTTGTCAGGAGCTCGAAGATTGCACCGTACATCACAGATGCGTAGAGCACTAGCAGCCGTGTCTTGGACAGCTACGTCATGGTCGCTGGTGGCCCTCACCCCCATGGACGAACTCCACCAAGCAGAGGTGGCGGCGAGGAAGACGGTCACCCAATTGCGTTGCTTGCTCATGGCTTGGAGGAGGGAGACGTCAAGGAGGCCACACCGAGGGGCACGGCTTGGCCATATCCTAATCTGCAATGAATGACCATGAATTTATTGATTTACTTGCTAGGCGGTGGTAATTCCTTAGTTTCTGCAAGTTTAATTTGGTTGGGCTTGCTTGCCTAGCTTGGGTGGTGAAGGGAGTGGAGCAATGGGGATGGGAAGGGGATGTCTCTGGATTGTTATTTGCTTGCTGTGGTGGACGGGTTGTAGACGATAAGCTTAAGGAACAGTGTGATGATGAGAGAACACGTCAGATCTGGTAGGAAAAAAAGGTCTAATTGGTATGCATTTTATAATTCTTTTGATGTTTTAACTGTTAACATATGTTGTTTCTTGTGTTGAATCAAAATGTTGCATTAAGGATTTTGATGGTGTTTTATTTTTTTCAATTCTTGCAAATCTTTTGATCTTTTAAGAGTTAAGGCTCGATGTTTCATATATGGGAGCAATATGTTTTAATCGTGATTTTATGTTGTTTTATTTTCTTTATTTATTTTTAGTGTTACGCAACGTCACCAACTAATGTTTCAGTAACTTGATTTTTTATTTCACGCTATACAAATAAATATTTCACAGGCGGTTACTGAAATAGTTTGCCGTTCGATTTTTTACGCCATATCAGGAGTCCGATCTATGCTCGCGTCCAATAATATCTACATCCGCAGGAAATTTGATGTACCGTGCTCTATCCTGCATCTGTACTTAATTCCATACGTATAACTATCTTTATCTTTTTTTTTATCGGAAGGTATTTGACGACGAAACCGGTAAAAGAAAAAAGCATCCGTACTACTACCACCTCGACGAATTTTTTTGATTTTTGTATTTATTTATTAAAAGATTTGCAAAAGTAGATTTTTTTTGAAAAAAATGCAAAAATAGACTCCCACTGCTCTCTGGGAGGGCGATTTTTAAAAATCGTCCTTCCAGAGGGCAATTTTATGACGTGGCTGACGGGCGTTGGCCCCCCCGCCGACGGCCGTCAGCCATTTTGCAGGCGGCCCCCCAGCCTCCTAAAAACCGGTTTTTGGGAGGCCGGGGGGCCGCCTGCAAAATGTGCCCAAAAACCGCCCTCTGAAAGGGCGGTTTTTGGCTCCCGGGGGGCTGCCTACAAAGTCACCCATTTCCAGGGCGGTTTTTTGCAGGCGGCCCCCTTGCCGCCCTCTGGGAGGGCGGTTTTTAGCCCCCGGATATAAAACCCCCCTCCCAGACTCAAAAAATGTCATAAAATTCACTCAAATTAGAAAACAAACAGGAGAGAGCTGAGAGGGCGAAAGCAGCGAAGCTCTGCCCGTTTGCTGATTTGCCTGTAGGTAAAATCCATTGTTCTTTTGCAATTTCTATTTGTATGTAAGAATTGATGTAGTAATGTACTAGTTACGTGTATAGTACTATATAGATCTGTAGTTTTTAGTTAATCTGTTAGATGACTTATTTTTTTGTATAGATGGTACTTATAAAATCTGGAATACACGGTTTTAGATGTTAGGAGGATATTGGTACCTAGTTTAACTGTATTTTTCATCAACAGATATGTCAAATAAGGTAATATTTCAGTTATTTCACGGGCAAGAGAATGTGAGATATGGTTCAGACGGTGTAGATCTGTCGGAGTTTAGTTCAACGGCTAAGGGTATTGATAGGCCAGCTGAGAGAAGTTTTGGATCAGTATACAACTGGCTGATGTGAGGGTTTCGACTGGACCCTCAGCTCAGCGGAATAACCTTGTATGTAGTAGTCAGTCGTGTAGTTGAAGGTTTTTTTTGGGAACTGATGCCAGTGGATTACACTGCCACTTGGAGATGGTATGTGAAGAATGCATTTCAACGTGGCTGGCCACTGGGCATACTTGTGTCCATATATGAGAAAGATAACAACGCTGGTGCAATGCCCGTACAAGATGATGAGGGTCCAAGTACGGCAGGAGGTGATAGTGAAACAATAGAAGAAAATGAAGGAGGGAATGAAGAAGATAGACAGGCAACAGGTGTGGCAGATGAGGGAGAACATATCGACACGATCGTCCAAGAAATGGCTAGAGAAGATTCTGAAAATGAGCATGCAGAGTATGATGACTCGTCTGATGAGGACAACGTGATGCCTGCAGAATGGAGCAACGAGAACTTCTCTGCGCTTACTATCTCCGAGCGGCATCATGTGCCGTGGGAGTACACAGGACGAGGAGCAGGAGTGCGCCCACAGGGTTCCAGTCAGCCATCTGGCCCCTCCAGAGGTAAATTCTACTAACCTTTCGTTCATAATATGTTTCCTTGTACGACATGCACTGTTGTACATCAATATGCTTCCCTGCAGCCTTCGCTACACCGTACCTACATCCCTCTGGAGCTAGCACGTCGACGCATGGAGTGTACCACACACGACCACACGCGCAGCTGGGCATGACAAGTGCCCCCGGTGCCACCACAGGAGGTCCTTCAGGTTATATCAAAGTTTACTTTTCTCTTGCAAAATTTCGATTTGCAATAATCAATAATTTGCTGTACATTGTTCCACTCTACAGCGCCAGCGATGTTTGTTGGCGCTGGCTCCTCTACGCAGGACGCACGCGGCAGCGGTTGGGCACCGGGTCCTTTCGAGGGGGACGACTTAGAGGACGAGGACGAGGGCGAGGAAATCCACGAGATACTAGCTGCCTCGCAGCTCGAAGGAGCTCCGCCACCACAGACACAGGACCCACCGGTTGCCACACCCGTGCAGATGACCCGCGCTGGCCGTACTGTACCACCAGACCGGTTGACGTACTCCCAGGGACAGGTGCGAGCGCAGGGTAGGAAGTCGAAGAGAGCTAGAGGTTACGGTCCGGGCTCGTAGTACTTTGTGTCTGTAATAGTTTGTCTGTTGTATATAATGTTTTATTAATTCTACGTTTCCTGATGAAACCACTTTACTTCGTTTACGCTCATCGATCAAACGACGTATTCCTCACGATCTACATTTCTGACGAACCTGATCAAAAATATGAATTTTCGAGTGTCAACTTCACGACGAAAGTACATTCCGAGCGGTGACAACCGAACACACATTAACTATCATACAAACCTATTGATATCCAACTAGCGATACAACTACTGTGTGAGGACGGCGCGGCCAGGGAGCGGCGACAGTATGCGCCTAGGAAATAGTGACGGCAGCCGGTACTCACATAAAAATTGATTTCGAAAATTAATTTTTCTAAATTAATTTTTTTCTTTTTTTCGGCATGTTAGTCCGGACCGTCCGGATAGGGTCCGGACGGTCCGGACTATATTAACGCTAAATACCGCCCTCTAGTTGGGCGGCAAGCCAAAAACTGCCCTCCCAGAGGGCGGCAAGGGGGCCGCCTGTAAAATGGCCGGCCCCCGGGCGCATTTTGCAGGCGGCCCCCTTGCCGCCCTCTGGGAGGGCGGTTTTTGGGAGGCCGGGGACCCGCCTGCAAAATGGCTAACGGCCGTCGGCGGGGGGCCAACGGCCGTCAGCCACGTCATAAAATCGCTCTCTGGGAGTCTAGTTTTGTAATTTTTTCAAACAAAAATCTATTTTTACAAATCTTTTAATAAATAAATATAAAAATCAAAAAAATTCCCACCTCGACCGCTACCAAAAACTGCGAAAATCCTCCATATCGGGAGCCCGTTGTCCGTTGCCATTTCTTCCCATTTGCGGTCAAATCCTCTATTAGATTCCCCCCTCACTTGCACCGACCCTACCTAGAGCCTCTCCCCACCTTTTGCCTCTCGCCGCCTCCACCTCGTCACACTCACCTTTTCCTTGAGCGGCGCCGCGCCGGCCAACGAGATTTGCGCCCCCAAAGTCGCCGCCACCACACCACCACTCCGTCGGCAGCTCGCTTCCCTCGGGACACGTGGACCGAGACGTCAAGAAGAGGAAGACGAAGAAGCTTCGCCCCGACCGGGTGGGTAAGTACAGTAGTGCTGGTCGCTGCTGCTACAGTGCTACCAACACGGGAGTAGATTGAGATTCTTCCATGGCGTGATGCGATGAATTCGTGCGTGCTCGATGCTGCCGCCGTGGATGTTTCCTCCGATGGTGTACCAAGCGCGAACCTTTTGTTGTTTGATTTGTGCAGGTGAGGCGGCGGGCGAGAAGAAGTAATCTTGGTGAGGTGGGGGTGGGTTCGAGGGATCAAGAAGCTGGCGACTAGCAAGTGGTGGGAGCGCGCCGATGAGGGCGCCATGGCCGGGATGGACCCTTCCGGCGGTGGGGGCGTGGCGGCGCACTACCTACACCTGCTCCGCGCGCAGCAGCAGCAGCATCACCAGCAGCAGCCGCTGTCCCCGGCAGGCAAGGTCAAGGCGGAGCGCTCCATGCCGTCGCCAGATGAGAGCCCCGCCGCCGGAGATGCGGAGCCAGGGTCGTCGGAGCATCCGACGTCGTCGTCAGCCATGGTGCTGGCGGAGGACGGCGGCGGCGGCGGCTCTGGCGGCCCGATGCGGCGCCCCCGCGGGAGGCCGCTGGGTTCCAAGAACAAGCCCAAGCCGCCCATCATCGTGACGCGGGATAGCCCCAACGCGCTCCACTCCCACGTCCTCGAGGTCGCCGCGGGCACCGACATCGTCGAGTGCGTCTGCGAGTTCGCGCGCCGCCGTGGCCGCGGCATCTCCGTGCTAAGCGGAGGCGGTGCCGTCACCAACGTCGCGCTCCGCCAGCCCGGCGCGTCGCCCCCGGGCAGCCTGGTCGCCACCATGCGCGGGCAGTTCGAGATCCTGTCCCTCACGGGCACCGTCCTCCCGCCGCCCGCGCCGCCGAGCGCGAGCGGCCTCACCGTCTTCCTCTCCGGCGGTCAGGGCCAGGTGGTCGGCGGGAGCGTGGCTGGCCAGCTCGTCGCCGCGGGGCCAGTCTTCCTCATGGCCGCGTCGTTCGCCAATGCCGTCTACGAGCGCCTGCCACTCGAGGGGGAGGATCCAGAGGAGGCCGCCGCCGTCGCTGCCGCCGCTCCCTCCGAGGCGGCGCAGCCAACTGGCCCACCACCGCAGCAGCCCACAGCCTCGCAGTCCTCCGAGGTGACCGGCAGCGATGGCGGCGCTGGCGCCAGCGGTGGGCTCGGCATGTACCTTGGAGGCCACGTGGGATCTTACCAGCAGCAGCTTCCTGGACCCGGAGACAACTTCGGGAGCTGGAGCGGCAGCATCAGGCCGCCGCCATTTTGATCCACACCTCATGCTCGCCCCCACAACGCATGCATGTCTAATCCCCACAAGATCCACTCCAAGAAGACGAAGCTGATGGTGATGGATTTCATCATGTGTGACAATGCATTCTTTTTTGTTGAAGGCTATACACCTTGCAAGATTATAACTTTTGGCGAAACAAATCAAGGCGCGTGCATCCTTGGTTGGAGATGTGGATTTCATCATGGAAGAATCTCTTGCATTGCAAAGTAGTAACAGAAACAGCATTGGAAGGCAAATTCTTTTGGCTGGAGATATAAGAGGTCAGTCAATTAGTGCAAGAACTGAACACGATCCCCGTAAGGCAGGTTAGTAGGACCCCAGTGTTTAGTGGTTCATCCTGTAGACTTTTGATCAAGAATGATGCTTGTCATGACCTTTTACTTAAAAACTTTCCTTCGGAATGATGCTTGTTATTGCTTTTCAGTACATCTCCTTTTTCTTTCTTTTTTTTTCACTGCTCTAGTTTGTTTTCCACCTTTTCAACATTGCATTTGTCCTGCTTCCTGCCACGGTTAAAATCCTGCAAATGGTAATTCGTCTCACTCGGAACTGTATGTACTCCACCTACAAGGAGCTGTCTTCCAGCCTTCTTTTTAGTGTCACTTCCACGTTGGCAATCGCCTGCTTTTGGTCAATTTTGTCTTGTCTTTGAGCAAGTAGAGTAGTGACCACCACTGACCCAGAAGAGCTGTAACATTGCAAACCCTAGCTTTCCTTTTTCTCCTTACGCTTTCTTTTCTGTTGTGAATGTAGTAGCCGTGGTGCCAATATTCATGCAGAGAAGAAAGTGGAGAGGGGTACTATACTATAGTAGCCTTCGGCAGGACAGGCCTTCTGTCTGTCCCTATTCCTACTTTGTTTTTGTCTGTGGAATGCAGGTTCACTCCCCCTAGAGGCTCACTGTTTGTATTGTGATGTTCTCATTGTGATGTTCTCCTTTGAAACTGCCACAGTGTTTACCTCTTCCTGAATCTGAGATTCAGAATATAAGGATTTCTATCATTCAAATATTATTTTACACTACAGTATAAGGATTTCTAGCACTATTTATAATATTAGTTGTTCCATCAATCACTTTCTATTTAAATTTATTCTTTTTTTACTTTCACCTATCTTTTCATCTTTATTCATTTCATATTTTTTGGGAGACACCAAAATCCTTTTTTTTAGCCTTAATCTCTATTAAACAACGTAGAAATTCTTATATTTTGATTTTGGAACGGAGGAGTACTAAATTTCTGCAGTGCACGGGGTGAACTTAGAGTAGTTTTTTTTTGGTATTTAGGCTCGTTTGGAACATTGGAGATTGGGAATGTTTTCCGATTAATATGGGAGTAGAACTAGTTCTGTGAAGATCTTAGAAAGTTTTTGTGAAATTGTTGGGTTTGGTAAAGTGTTACTACTGCAGTAGTACTCATTCAAAATCTGATTAAGGGGATATTGTAGCTCTTGTTCCTGATGTGGCTTGCTTGTTTGATGACTAATTGTGTGCCATTAGCAAGTTCAGGTCAAATGCATGCCACAGTTAACATTTTGGAAAGTTGTTGAGTGTATGACTGAATCATGAGGCTGATAAGCGTGGTAAGACATAAGGGACGATATATATAGCCCTTGATTTTGTCATGTAGAAGTATCAATTTGGATTTCTAGTTTGGAGTTAACGAACAAGATGGAATTTCTGGTCAAAGTGTTGAATTAGGTTACATTGGTCTACAACTCTACATCATTAATTAATTTATTGACATCTAATAAAAGTTTCTTGGATTGTTTCACCTATGCTCATTTAAACTGCACCTAGTGGTATGTAGACATACTATTTCAAAGCCAAACAATTGTCTTCATCAAAAGCTTTTATCAGATAGGGTTCCTTTGAAACACATGATTTTTTAAAACACGGAATATGAAAAACATAGAATTGAAGTGCCTAATCCTATGGATAAAAGAACACACAAAAATTATAGGAATGACCGTTTGGATAAAATATAGAAAAACACAGGAATCAGAAAGAGAAAGGAATTTTTTTCCAAGAGATTAAACGTCATGATCAAATTCTCCAAAAATCATATGATTTAAGGCCATCCTAAGAAATTTGAGAGGACCATTGCTTTGTTCCAAATGACTAAATAGAAATTCTTTCCATAGGAATCCGTTCCTTCAAAATTCCCTTGTCCTAAGGAGCCCTTAACCTCTAGGAGGTGTAAAATACTCCTGGTCTAAAGTTTCTGGTACAGTGTATCAACTATTCAACTATGTTCTTGTTACATGGTTTTGAGGTACCAACAGTCCACATGTAACTGCTGATAGGAAAGGCCCTCGGACACATGAATGATAAAAACATAGGATTGTAAGACATGCTTCCTCCATTTCAAAATGTAACATTTTTTAGTTTGTTTAGCAGAGATTAAAATTAAGAAAAAAAATTTTAATGCTCTTTAATAAATATAGAATGAATGGAGTGAAAAAGGTAGGTAGGAATAAGAAAGAAATAAATTTGAATGAAAAGTAATTGATGGGATAAATAGTATTATAAATAGTGCTAGAAATTTTTATATTGCGGAACAAGATTTGAATGGTAAAAATCTTTATATTTTTAGAACAGAGGGAATAGGAAAGATAGAGAATCAAAGTGAAGTTTTGAAAAAGTTGTAACTTTTCTCCAAAATCTCGATGTAATGTGCCATTCCAAAGGAACTTTATTGGGTTTTGAAAGCCTCCATCATTTCTTGCAAGAGGTCTATAAGGATTTCATATTATAGCAACTACTCTATTTGTTCTAAAAATATAAGGATTTTTAGATTGTTTAGCAGATATTAAGATTTAAAAAAATATTTTTTATCTCTTAATAAATGTAAAATAAATAAAGATGGTAAGGTAGATAAGGATAAAAAAAATAAATTTAAATAAAAAGTAATTGATGTGATAAGTAGTATTATAAATAGTCTTAGAAATCTTTATAAAAGAAGATTTGAATGTTAGAAAGTTAAATTACATTATCCTAGAAAAAGTTTTGGGGAGACTTTAATTGGCATCAATACAACAATCCCTACATTAGACCAGGGGCTTGAAAATACATTGTTCACAAAAACCAAAAAGGCTACGGTTAGTAGCCGTGCAGTAGTAGCAGAAGGAAAGAGCGTTGAGAAGGTGCACACGCTACCAGGAGTATCATCATTTACTGAAGCCTGCAGATGCTAGATGCACATATAGCTGGCGAGAAAGTTGGGAGTAGGAGTATCTCAAAAACATGGAGCTACTAGCTGCAAAGATTCTCACCATCTGCTGCCTATGTTCCTCTTCTCCAAGTAGTGGTAGTACAAATTACAATCCTGGAAAAGGTTTGTTGTTCTTCCATGGTCCAGCGGCCTATAGCCCCCCATGAGAGAAAAGGAAGACACCGTTGGTTTTGCGTGGGATTGTTGGGGAGATGAGCTGAGCTGAACTTTGGAACTTGTTCAACTTTGCAACTTTTGTCCTTTTGATGTGCCATGGCCCAAGCGCCCAAGCCACCTCTTTTCTTGGTCAAAGGAATCAATCTCTCTCTGTCTCTCTCTCTGTGCTGTGTGTGTGTGTTGCTCGGTTTCTTCCCTGTGTCGATCAGAACGCTGTAAGTGTCAGGTGTAGTTATGGCTAGGATATGTGATACAGTATTTCCCACAGATCTTGTTCATTCTCTTCGGTTAAAATAATGCTGGTCCGATTTGAAATTTTGATTCCAATCTTCTTCGGTGTGCAGCCTGCTCAACTAATCTAGTGTAATGTGCATAAAGCAACAGCTGAAAGCAGTTTTGAAAATCTGTGAGCGTTTTGAAAGTCTGAATACTACAATGTCGTATATCCACATTCTGAAATCAGTTGCAAGGCTCCGTAGGCTTGTTTATTTAGCTATAATGTATACTAGCAATTTATGCTATCTCACAATTCCTTGCTACTTAATTTATGGTAATTCGTGCGCCACATACTTCTCTTAAATCTTACTCCCTCAGTATAAAAATAGCGTATATGTTGTTGATATGGTATTCAATAATATACTTCGATTTTTAATTACTTTTATAATGCATTATCAACAACTATGAAATTAACATCATATGAAAGCATTTTTAAATACAAATCTAATGCCATAACATATGTGACACAAAAAATAAATATTATTAGTCTAATAGTTAATTAAATGCTACTAATGTTGATTTAAAAAAATAAGGATGTCCTACATTTTTATATATGGAGAGTGTACTAATCTAGTGTATTATGCAATAGCTAGGACTAGCAGGATACGCAACATTTTGACCTGATATTAGCGATCGAACTAGTGAGCAGCAGGGTGAGCCAAACCATCCGGTTACCGTACAAACCGTTGGGATATGGTATCGGTTATTAGTGGTTTGGTTTGAATAAATTTTATCTAAATTTAAATTTTTTTAAAAAAATCTAAAAAAGATATAATACTTTAATTATAGAGCACTATGATGAAGAAAGTTTATGAAAATAACAAAATTTACTTTATATTTTAGAGCTCTATCGAAATTAAAAAAATAAAAGATGGGTTGGGATATAATTTCACTTTATTTAAGTGTAAAAATGATAGCAAGGGCTATGCAAAAAAATTATACAATATTACATTATTTTTTAGAGATATCCATAATTTTTTTTCTGAATTTTCTATAATTTTTTAGAATTTTTACTACGTTTTACAATTTTTTCCGTAATTTTTTCTTTTTAGCTTCAACATACCGTGATTTACCGTGCGGTTATAATTTTTTTCCGTAATTTTTTCTTTTTAACTTCAACATACCGTAGCGTGTGAGATTTGAAATTTTTTAATTCAAATTTTTAGAGATGAATTTCATACGGTTTTAGATGGTTACCGCGGTAACCGCTATACCATGGAGGAGCGGTAACCCCACTATACGATGGAGGAGTGGTAACCCAAAACGATCCGGTAAACACCTTTGAGCAGTACTTACCCATTGAGATAAGGGCATGCATCTTTCTAGTTCTACTACTAGGAAGAACTTGATTAGTTCCAAACACCAAGGTTTTCGGAGCAGGTTTTGCAACTTAAGGCCTCCTTTAAAATGCATAAATTTCATACTAGATTTTTGTAGGGATTGATTTAATAGTCATAAAACCCTCCAAATTTTCTATGCTCCATACAAGGCCTAAAAATGAAAACAAGGTTAATAAACTACACTTTGTTGTTTCTTTTTTTGCTCTAATCATATAGTATGTTTTAAGCATGAAAACAGGCGTTACCATGCCATCTCGTTTAACTGAACCACACTGGTATTTTTTTATGGCTCCAGCAAAAGTTAAGCCCTAATGGAAGTGTTCGAATCAGTTTTTACATGTGACTTATAAGCCGTACGTAACCCGAGAAATATCATTAGCATGTGGTTAATTAAGTATTAGCTATTACAAATTTAAAAAATAGATCTATTTGATTTTTTAGATATATTTTCATATATAAAGTTTTTTAAAAAATATATCGTTTATGTTTTAAGAAACATGCTAACGAAAAACGAGCAAGAAGCCAGAAGCACAAGTATATCGAACGGCACCTTATTTTAGATTCGATAACTTCAGTGAAAAATAGAAATGCTACTGGTACTTGCTACTAAGTAGTTGCTACGATCAACGCAATACTGGGAACAAGCTCCTTGATTTAAGCATAAAATACTGCCTTCGTATGTCTTGCGGTAATAGCTTGCAGATCCTTGTAAGAGTCCAGAGTAGAGCGATTCTGGGAGTAATTCAGGCGGTTTAGTTAATCTAAAATTGGAGAAGATTCAATTTTTTTAATATTAAATGATCACTCTCGTACAATGAAAATATAATTGAGAAACATTTGTATGCCCCTGTCGTGGCTGTGAACAGTGCTCTAACTGTCGATGTTTAAGAGGAATGGAAGCAGACAATACTCATGTTTTCATTGAGAAATATTTTTACATAGAATTCTCCATTCGTCTATCTATGTACAATTATCTGATGTGAAAATTCGAAGGTGCGGTTAACCTAACCTAGCCACATGCATGCGGTTCTCCATTCACATTGATTGCTTTCTGCGTTTCTTGTCTAGACTACTGCAGGTGTTCCTTTTTTTTTTTTGCCTGAATTTGTACTGTCTACAGGCTTAGGCACGATCACTCGGTAGTTCGTACACTGGCACTAGCATTATTTGCTGAACATGTTTTCACTGTATGGTACCGGCGAACTTGACTGTGTAGGGTACCTTAGCCACTGGCTAGGGGTGTTTGAATCAGATACGCTGTAAGCCTTACGTAAAACGAGAAATATTATTAGTATGTGATTAGTTATGTATTAACTATTATAAACTTTAAAAATGAATCTTTGATTTTTTAAGATATTTTTTTATATAAAGTTTTTATAAAAAATACACCGTTTTACGTTTTAGGAAGCGTGCTAATGGAAAACGAGGAAGAAACAAAAGCAAAGAAGCTAAAACGAACACAACGGCTTATGGTTTAGGCTTATTTCTCGAACTGCTAAACAGTGTGTTTTTTAAATATTTTATATATACAAGTTTTTTTAAAAAAACAGATAAATCTATTTTTTAAGTTTGCAATAGCTGATACTTAATTAATCATGTACTAATGGTTTATCTCGTTTTATGTGTCACTGATAAACTAAAGTCATAAACTCTTTCAAACGGTACCTTACTCCTTCGGTTACTACTCCTTTCCTACCAAAATAACTTTGGCCCTATTTGGGGGAGTTGGAGATTTGAGAAGTTGAGGGGGGTATGTTTGGAGGAGCTTCTATTGGTTTGCTGGCTGGCGTGCTGAGAGACTGAATTGTCTAAAATACCCCTGAGTAGATGGTGCTTCTGATTGTTTGTTAATTATTTGCTGTATAGACTACACCCATGCCCATATTTTTTTAATGAAACAAGGAAGGTTAAATCAACCATGTAATAGAAGTCAGTACATGTTAGCTTGCCACTACAACGTGTTCATCAAGCACATACAAAAGATTACTTTGCCACTAACATGTGCTCATGAAGCACATAGCAAAACACTACTTTGCCACTAGCATACATTAAGCACATAGCAAAACACAACCCGAACTGCCTTCATATTTCTATGTATCACGTCCTCTATTCGCCATCAAAGAGTTTGAATAAAAATCCCGAAATGCGCACATATCACCATTATCGGATACTGTGCCAATATAACCTTCTTCTCCTTCAGGTGAATTGATTGGTGGCATATAATCCTCATCATTGTCACATCTCGCAAAATGAACGTCAGCCAAAGCACTATGTCGAATGAAATTATGAAGTGATATGCAAGCAATTATGATAAACTATTGCTTCTCAACAGGGTAGCTAGGCATGTGCAACAAAATTCATCATTTCATCTTCAACACACCAAATGCATGTTCAATCACATTACGAAGAGAGGAGTGGGCATGACTGAATACCTCCTTTCGACCTCTTGAACGTTGGCCTTGTTGAAATTCCTGTAGGTGATACTTTTCTCCTTTGTATGGAGCTAAGTAACCATTCCTATTAGGATACTCAGCATCAACAAGATAGAATTTACCTGCAAATTTTATAGAAAAATAAGTCCATGAATAACAATGAGAAGAACATTTTGTGTAGTAGACAAGTACATTACCATATTGGGGATATGGAAAATAATCAGAATATCGAGATAGTGAATCATTGAATATGCATGAGTCAGGCGCTGAACAAGGCCATCCAGCCACAACAAAAGTGAACCTCGTGTCGAAGCCACAGATAGCCATGACATTCTGGGTAGGATATCCATGACGACCAATGTGAGCAATTTGTTGTTTTGCAGGCACAACCACAGGTATATGTGTGCCATCTATTGCACCAATACAATTGTTGAAATAAGGATAAAAGTGAGAATCTTGAAGCCTTGGGTGCAATGTGGATGACTCTTTGGGTTTTATATTGTGCTCTGCTAATCCATTGATAGCTTTAAGGACCTCATTGAATTTCCTACTAAGTGTTTCAGTTGACCACTTGAAATGGTTCTCGGCTTGCCTGAAGGACTGAGAACCACCACACATCCACAAGAACATACCTAGAGCTTCAACAAAATTCATCTCTCTGGTGGACTGAAGACCATAATTTTCGACCAATGTATCATGCAACTTATGAAAAATAAGAGGAGTCATACGACACATACGATAGCAATCCTTTGTAGTACTCAAGTTGTCAATAACCCATTGATAACCTGATTGCCGTGGAGGTGGTCTCCTCTTTTTGCCTAGGTAAGTTTCACCATAATCCAAAGCAATGAGAGCAACAGTTGTTGCAACCTGGAGGATCAATTTTTGACGCTTAAAATTAATGGATGCACCATCACTCTCACTTGAACAATCACTCTCACTTGTAGATGGGCTCTCACTTGATGAGCTCATCAACATAAAGAAAACATAAGTAAAAGTCACACATAGTACATATACATGATCTCAAAACATAAGTATGCATGGCATGTATTAGAATAAGTGCTGCAATTAAATAAACATGTTCTTGGGTACACCATGTCACACCCTAATTTTCCTCCTTAAATATAGCCACACAAAATATACCTAAGAAAATGTCCTGAGAAAAATAATTTAAATTGGTCAAATGAATTAATTAAATGTAAAAATACAAAATAATAAATTGTCGTGGCTGGAAATATTTTTCTTATATTTCTCTTGCCAAAATACATTAATGGGATTTTTAATGGAATTTTTAGAGCACTGGAAGTACTCTTAATAAATCAAAAACTCTTATTGGGATTAAAAGAGCACTGGAAATTCTTTTTCCTTTCTTTTCTCTCTTTCTCCTTTTTCTTTTCTTTACCCTCCCGCTGGGCCGCCGACCCAGTGTTGTGCCGGCCTACTTGCACGGCCAGCACGCCGCACGTCCCTCACCCCCCTCGCTGACACGTGGGCCCGAGACCCCACACATCAGCTTCGTCCTCAACCTCCGGCCGACTCGGCCGGAGGGGATCGAGTTGCCCCGTTCGTCGGATTACACCGTTCCCGCTCCCCGTGTCTTGGCCCTTGATTCAAACGCCGCGGACCGAGTCCCCGTCTGTTTCCCCCACCTTCTCCGCCCTTTTCGCCCACGACCGCGGTTGAATCGCGCCCACTAGCCGCCGTGGCCGCCGCCCTCAATCTCGTCAAATTTGGCCAACTCGACCACGATCTCTCCAGCCCGAGCCCTTAAAAACCTTCGCCGTCCTCCCCTCTCTCTTTCCCCTCATTTGCCCACACCTGCCGAGTACCCAAACCTCCTCCGCGCTGAGCTCCCGAATCGCCTCCACGCTCCGCCGACTCTAGTCGTTGCTACAGCCGTTGCCAACTACCGCGATCGCGCTCGCTAGCTTCACCACACCCCACTGCATCTTGTCCGGCAGTCGGCCACCTCGGATTTCCGCCGGAATTCCGTCCTCTCCGTCATCCCCTTTCGATAAGTCTCTCCGTCGGCAGTCGGCCATGGATTCCCGTTGACCCACTCGGTCTTTTTCCCTCCTAACACGTTCAACACCTTCGCCAAGTCCTCCCGTATCTCGTCCGCGCCTCGTTGCCCCTCTGCGCCGCCGGAACCCAGTCGACGTCGCCATCCCGAACCTCGGCCGCCGCCAACTCCCTCTGTTCGCCGTCGTTCGCAGCACTCCGGTCGCCGCAAGCCCTCAGTGAGCACTCGGCCGCATTCCTCACCTCCTCCACCGCTCGCCGCTACCCTCGGCCGCACCGGATGGTCTCGTTCCCGACTAGGTCTGAGTCGTCCGATCTGTCTTGGTAGATCCGGGCTGCTCGTGTGCCTATGTCCGTGGTCGCACGCGTGTGACTACGTCCACCGTGCGCCGTCCTCTTATGCGCCACAGACCCGTGGGTCCCGCCGGTCGGCGCCGGCTCCCCATGGTCCGCTGACGCATTAATTCGTTTACATTGCGCATTAAATCGGTTAATAATTAATTTTGTATAGGAAATCACAGTGAAATTTCTAAATTCATAACTAATCCATGGAAACTCCGATTAAGTCCATTCAAATTTCATTAAATCTAGAAAAATGCCAAGAATTCATTAAAAATATTTTCAGCTCACGTTTGGCTGCCTTCATGTACTGTTTTTAATTGTTTGTGCATTGTCTGTATTAGAATCTGACGCCGTTGATTCTCCCGTGTACTACGAGGTCGTAGCCGAGTATGTCGAGCCGGAGCAAGGTAAGTCACACTGTAATCTTGATCATTTTGTACCTACTTTTGCTAAAATGTTTTGTTTATTTAAACAAACCTGCATGTTTTTATTATTTCATGTGGGATGGGTTATGACCTTTATATAGAAAAGATTATGTCTTAGTTGTTGAACCTTGTTCCTTGTCACCTGGGTAACAACATGATTAGAATGTTATTCTTAGAATGCTTTGCCATGCTTAGAAACTATTAGTTCATCTAGGAATTAAATATTATCATTTACATTCATGTTTCGACTCTATGTCGGGAAGTGTAACATTGGATATATTACCTTTAAATTACTAAAATTGGACCCAAATGGTGGGCTGTGGGTGCATGGTTTTGCTGGTCGCACCCATGGCAATTAAGGACCGGTTCGCGGGAACCACTTCGGCAAATACTCGTACTTTCCACAAGCCAGTGTAGGCAACGACTGGGCTTGTAGCGTCTCTTCTCCCTCTCCTAGACACCGATGGTGAGGATGGGCGTGATGGAGTTTGGTCGGCCCGGGGAAGGGTTGATCGGCTTCCGGATCCATTGTGGCACAAGGGGGGTAGCCTGGCCGATATGGGGTGTTCTGTTGGCAGGTGCAACCTCAGCGTGGTGTGGATGGTTTGGGAGAGGTTGCGTGAACGGTCTTGTCACAGCCTCTCACCGGGTGTCGTGGTAATACGTCGGCACACGGGAATGTGTGTGGGGCTGTGTCTTGTGGGTACAGTTGTACACCTCTGATCAGAGTTAAATCTATTCGAATAGCCGCGCCCGCGGATATGGGCGATTGGTCAAGACTCACTGTGATTAGTCACATCTTATTTAATTAATTTGACTTAATGGAACTGGTGTGGTTCAAATGGCTTGTTGGGCCTGGTTAACGTGGTGTAACGTTAATCTGTGGAGAATTAATATTGTTCAATTAATCAACCTTTTACCGTTTAGGAATTACTACTGTTTGAAACTGCTTTACGCAAATAAACCCCTAGCCTACCTTCGATTCCCGTGCATTGTGCATATTTGCGGGTGTGGTTTGTTGAGTACTGTGGGTGGTACTCAGTCTTGCTCCTTTTCATGGAGTACCTGTCCGACGAGGATCGTCAAGAGGACTAGGCTGGCATCGCCGTCAAGATGCCTGTGGAATGGAAGCCTTTGCTTGGCTGGTTGTATATAGACTTTATTTATTTTTGCCGCTGCATTTATGTAAGATAATTTTATTCTGTGGACGCACTCTGTATGGCAACTTGATATTATGTACCCTGGCTTTCCTGGACAGGGATTTAATACACATAAATGTTCAGAATTTCGGTGGTGAAATTCCGGGCATTACAAAGTTGGTATCAGAGCTAGCTTTGACCGTAGGACCAGCCAAATGGAAACCCTAAGAGCCCTCTGAAATTCTCATTTGCATATGCTTCTTGCACTTGGAGTTATTTCAGGAAAAGTGAGAATTTGTTCTCAGATTGGGATAAAATCTTGACCTTTTATTTGACTGAAATTTTCTAGTTAGGTCAAGTTTGGGGTGGAAATTTCATTCAAGGGTTATGGCATAGGTGTCCAAATTTTGAGAAAAACAATGGTTATCGGGGTGGTGTACGATTTTAAGCATGCATAAATTGTTTTTTACTTGCTTTGCCTTTATTATTTAAAATTAAATTTGCTACTATATGGTTCTGTTATACTAATACGCTGGATTCTCAATAAAGTTTATATGCAAAATTATTTCATTCATAAAATTGTTGTTTATTTCCAAATTATTTATTGTTCACTCTATTTGGATCTGAGCATACATTGATTCCCTCTCCTTGCCTTCTATAGATGGACAGTCTTCCCAACCAACGTGGTGCAGACATGGGTGGATTCGTTGAAGAGCTTCGTATGATGAATTTCACTTTGGGGTACAGCCATGCCTCATAGTACACTGCAGTGGAGGCTATGGAGGGTGAGCTCCCCCACCATGTTCGCTTGGAGTTGCCAGGCGAACTATACCTCCTACCAACCATGGAGGTTGAGATCGGGGGGCGTACCTACGACCACGCTTGCCAAGAGGCAGCTTTCTGTCTGATCGGAGAGCTATGCTAGAGGCACCACTCCACCCTCCGCACCACCGCCTACCGCTACCTCCCTAGCCGGACTCATTACCAGGTCTACAGCACCTTCCAACCGGCGAACAACGAGAACGACACCACCATCGTCCACATGAGGCGGGCGATGTGGGCTATGGACTACATGCACGCCAACTGGGTGCGTGCAGCCCACGACTGGGAGGACGCTAACAGGATGACCATCATTGGTCTCCAGAACTAGATCGACCGTCTGAAGAAGGAGGTCGCAGAGTTGAAGGGACAACCGGCCACCCGGTGGGGCTAGGATTCGTCTGACCCCGAGAAAGAGGATCCTTCCTCCAGTGCGCATTTAGTTGGCCCCCAGGAACGGGCTACACGCACCGCTAGCCCCACCAGCACCTGCTCCAGTTCCAGCACCAGCACCAATAGCGCCAGCTCCACCAGCACTGATGGGCGGCATGATCAGCGCGTCATCGAGCGACGACAGCTCTCAGGGAGGCACCAGTATCCACTGGGGCTTCACTTCCACTGACAACAACAGCTCCTTCAGCGGATCTCACACCCGCAGTGAGGCCAGTTCCTCGGCTCACGGTAGTGAGGACTACGTGAGCGGATCTAGGAGCCGCACCGACGATGAGGTGGGCGATGAGCAGGAGCCGGAGTACAACTCAGACCACTGCAGGAGCCATTCAGAGCACTAGTGTCACGTCCAGATTTTTCGTTTTCTGTTCTTTTTGTCCAATTACGAAAATCCATCTCTGGTTTACTCGCCTAAAATCAGCTTAATGAAAAATTTCGTAATAAAAAGGATTTAATATGATTAAATAATTAATTACGGTGTGATTTGTTTCTGTTTTCTTAATCGGGTTTATTTGGATTTCGGAAGTGGAGCTCGTTTCCCAATTTATTTTTCCTTAGATTCAAAGACTCTAATTTTTGCATCCGTACCAATTTCTAATTCCCCAGAGATTCAATTTCATTCCCTAATTCTCCAAATAATTTCAACAAATTCAAAGGGTCCGAATTCAGCAATTTTCCTCAAAACCCCTGCAATTCTTTCTTTTGTTTTTTTCTTCCTTCCTCTTCTTTTATCTATTTCCACTCAGCCCCCTGCCTTTCTTTCTTTTTCTCTTTTTCTCCCTTCTCCTACCTTCGGTAGGGAGGCCGAAGCCTCCCTCCTCCTCCCGTGGCTGGCCTAGCTGCTACAGGCCCACGCCGAGCCATAGCCTGGCCCGTGCTGAGCCACCGTGCCGCCCTAACTACCTCCGCCCGCCCTAACCGCCGCGAGCCGTCCCTATATATATGCAAAGCTGGCATCACTTTTTCCTCTTCTTCCGAAGCCGACGCCGCCACCATCTTCCTCCGCTGCCGCTCGCCGATGACGCGTCGCCTCTGCCCACCCTAGCCGCCGTCGTCACCGGTGAGCATCGCCACCCCTGCGCCGTCTTCCCTCCTCGTTCTCGCCTGCATCCTGCCTTGCCGCTGAACCCGCCGCCTCCGGTTCCGCCGGCCAGCGCCGCCGCCAGGCTCGCCCCCTCTTCCTGACCCTAGTGCCACCGCTGCCCGGTCCACCGCCGCTCACTGACACCGTCGCCGCCCCTGTGCCACCCCTGCGCCGCCGCCCGGCCATGGCCGAAGAAGCCGACAGTGGCAGTGCCTGTGTTTCCCCCTTGGTGACATTGACATGTGGGTCCCACGACTGAAAAATTACCCTTGATCTACACCGTCGGATCTCCTAGATTTAATCTCAGCCGTAGGAATTCTTTAGTCCAATCTTGCCATGTCACCTCGCCACGTCAGCCCTAGATCTCGCCCTGTCATCGCCACATCATCGTCACATCGTCCAATCTAGTACACGTGTCGCCCCGTGGCGTCCACGTCATCATGTCCACCGAACCTCTTACTCTTCTGGTCCGTAGACCGAGTCCATCATGAACCATTTCACTGACCAAGTGGGTCCCGCTCCTTTTCCTTAACAAAAATAAATCAATTTTTGAATTTAAATTCCAAAGAATATTCTTAGAATATTCCTTTTTCTTTTCTCCTAGGATTTTCCCTGTTCTCAAACTTCTGGAGTTCATATCTCATCCATCCGGACTTCGATTCAACCCGTTCTTTTTCCTAAATTGTTCTAAAATCGAGCTTTACCTCCTAGTTCTGTTGGTTATTTTAATTGATGTTATTTAGGCTATTTTCTTGTTATTTATTTGTTTTCTGTTACGAACGTATAGACGTGGGAGCCGAGGAGCAGTTCGCCGCAGAAGACGCAGGGCAAGGACAATACCTAGAGCAAGGCAAGTACACCCTTTGAACATATTGGACCCAATTTATAAACTGTTTTATTGCGAAACATGCATTATTTTTATTTATAAATTATCGATGGGTAGTATGACCTAATTGTTGTTATTCCATGCCTTAGATTATTGAATGTCCTGTGATACCTTGTCACCCTAGTCTTTGTGAGTTGAACATAGGGGTCAACTCAGGATAGACTACTAATTGCTTAGCCCCGCTCAAAGTCGTTTTACAAGCAAAATATAATAAGGAATAATGATATACTTATCACTATTTTATTTGAGCTGTGTGGCTGTGTGCTATCTTTCTGGTAACATGTGTTGCATCGTGTAGTAAACAATGGGCGGATAAAATGTTTTGGACCGGGGTGATAGGTGGTTCTGTGTGAACCTAGTAATGGGGGTAAGGTATCTGTGTGATCCTTACCAGGTTAGGTCTCTGTGTGAGCCTAATGTTGGGATGTGTGCTACCATAGTAATCCAAAAGGCCAACAACGTGCTCTTAAGTTCTATCTTATACCGAGGAAGAAGCTGTGTGCTATTGTAGATTTGGCAAGTTGCCCTGGTCAATTAAGGACTTCACTTCATAAGTCAATGATCTGAGCCTAACGTAGAACCACATGCCCTAATGGGAAGGATCTGGCCCAGTAGGATTCCGAGTCTTAGCACTGCCGGCCCAGGTGGTTAGATGATAGGTTTTATGGTTAGCCATGGGTACTTTCTTGTCTATGTAAGGGAAAGGTGTCTCATGGGGGAAGGCAGTGTTGAGGCAGAGTTTCCAAAAAGCCTTGTTATAGATTCCTTGGCTGCACACAATGAGAAGTGTGACATTTGCGCATGGCCGTTAGAGGATGATGTATCTTGTGGGTAAAGCTGTACAACCTCTGCAGAGTGTTTAACTAATCTATTTGAATAGCCGTGTCCGTGGTCATGGACATGCTCGGTGAATTCAAATGAGGGGTAGTTTGCGAAAACAAGGGATGGTAATGATGCTGTGTGCAGGAAAATGTATTTAGCTATGTGATCCTGTGTGGATGGTTGGATAGTAACACCCGTTAATTAAAATGTTGTTTTCGATTTCTGTTTATAAATTGTTTATAACTGCAACTGCTGTGTTATGCAAAATAGCCTTAGCCTTTCTTTGTCAACTGTGCATATGCATATTTCCGTGCACTTGCTGAGTATTACATGTACTCACCTTGCAATTCCCCCAATTCTAGAAGAAATGTTTCCACTGTTTCCGGAGGAGTTTGCTACTGAAGACGACGAATAGGCCATGTGCCCCAGTTGACTGCCTGTGGCATGTTAAATGGAGCTTCCACGTATTTATTTTATTTCCGCTGCTATCTTGTTTTCTTTAGGCCCTTCGTGGCATAATAAATATAAACTTTAGCCATAAGGCTTTTCACAGTTAATTTATTAATAAATAGTTTGGTTTCCTTCGTGATGTTGGTTGTGATATTATTCTTGTGACTATGTGTGCTAGCGTGATCCTAGGGCTAGTACGTGTACACAGAGGGTCCTATTTTGGGGTCCCACAACTAGGCGCGCCGTCTTTAGTTTTCATCGTTTTTCTTAGTTTGATCTCATGAGTAGTTGTAATGTTAGGATGTTTGTTTGGGGTTAGTTGGTGGCATACCATCTGTTGTGGTGTGTCCGCCTTAATTAGGAGTTGATCTGCTTTTTCCTCATGTTTCCAACTATGGATTTTAGTTAATCTAATCCAGGCACTTAATTATCACTCTTGTTTCTGAGCCACCTGTTTTCCTCCTTTCCTCCTATTTCCATCTCCTCCTTTAGATGGTGAACATAAGGAATGGTAACCGTGCTGCTAGTGACACCAGCGCTACCAACCAGTAGGATGGAGCACCCTAGAATCCCGGAGCTCCCAATCACATGCCACCTCTGCTACTAGAAAACTCGACACTTGCACAGGTTCTGGCCAACCAGAACCAGATGTTGGCAATCATGATGCAGCAGATGCAGCAAAACAATCTGCAGTAGCAGCACCAGCAACCTCACATCCTGGCCATAGCTCCTCAGTCAAAACTGCCTGAGTTCTTGAGGGTTAGGCCGCCAACCTTCTCCAGCACCACTAACCCCATGGACGCCAACGACTGGCTATGGGCAATTGAGAACAAGCTCAACCTCCTCCAATGCAACGACCAGGAAAAGGTCGCCTTCGCCACGCACCAGCTCCAAGGTCCCGCATCAGCTTGGTGGGACAACTTCCTTATGACCCGCACTGCTACCACCGGGGTCACCTGGGCTGAATTCTGCCATAACTTTCGGAAGTCTCAAATTCCGGTAGGAATCATGTCACAGAAGAAGAGGGAGTTTAGGGATTTGGTGCAGGGAAACAAGACAGTCACGGAGTACCTCCATGACTTCAACCGCTTGGCGCGCTACGCGCTTGAGGATGTCCGCACCGATGCAGAGAGACAGGAGAAGTTCCTGGACAGACTGGACGACGAGCTGACTAACCAGCTCCTCTCAAGTGACTATCCAAACTTCGAGAAGCTGGTGGATAAGGCAATCCACCAGGAAGATCAGCGTAACAAGATGGACCGCAAGAGAAAAGCGGCCCAGTTCTGAGCCCACCAGGGGCAGCACCAGAGGCAGCACCAGAGGCTAAGAGTGATGCTGGGGCATCAGGGTGGACCTTCCACCATGATCGTCCGCCAGCAACGTCCGTTTCACTCAGGGCATTTCGGAGGCAACGACAGCAACAGTGGGCAGCACCACCGTCATCCCACTCTGCGCCCACCAATGGCACTAGCACAACAGAGTCTGCCATGGAAAGACAGCAGGGGCAAGACCCTCACCTGCTTCAACTGCAATGAACCGGGCCACTTCGCCGACAAGTGCCCGAAGCCAAAGCGCATGGGACCCAGGCCTGCAGCTCCCCAGAACCCCAACGCCAATCAGTAGGTGATAAAGGGGCGTGTTAATCATGTCTCCACGGAAGAGGCGCAAGCTGCACCGGAAGTGGTACTGGGTAAGTTCCTCGTAAACTCAATATCTGCAACAGTACTTTTTGATTCTGGTGCAACGCATTCTTTCATATCGAAGAAATTTGTGGGGACACATGGGATAAAAATAGTGGAACTTAAGATCCCCATGCAGATTCATACACCTGGGAACCGCATGACCACAGCTCACTATAGCCCTTTAGTGAGCCTAGAAATCCAAGGAACACCCTTTCTAGTCAATCTCATCCTCCTAGAATCCAAAGACCTAGATGTCATCCTAGGAATAGACTGGTTGACCTGACACAAAGAAGTGATCAACTGCGCCGACCGCGCCGTTACAGTAACCAGCCCGGAAGGAAAAGCAGTTACCTTCAAATCACTAGTGCCACAGAGACAGGAAGCAGGCTTGAATCAGGTCGCAGCAAAGCAACATTCGGAAAGTGGGAAGAAACCAGATCGGAAAATAGAGGAAATTTCGATAGTGAGGGAATACCTAGATGTGTTTCCGGAAGATCTACCGGGGATGCCACCAGAAAGGGAAATCAAGTTCAGAATCGTTTTGGCACCAGGAACATTGCCAATATACAAAAGGCCGTACAGAATTACACCGAATGAGATGGCAGAAGTCAAGAAGCAAGTCGACGACCTGCTACAGAAGGGTTACATCCGACCAAGCACATCGCCTTGGGGTGCACCAGTCATCTTCGTGGAAAAGAAAGACAAAACAAAATAGATGTGCATGGACTATTGCGCACTAAATGATGTCACCATCAAGAACAAGTATCCCTTGCCAAGGATTGATGATCTTTTCAATCAATTGAAGGGTGCCACTTCTTCTCCAAGATAGACCTGCGATCGGGCTATCATCAGCTGAGGATACGAGAGGAGGACATCCCAAAAACGGCCTTTACCACTCGGTATGGGTTGTATGAGTGCATTGTTATGTCCTTCAGACTGACAAATGCACCGGCTTTCTTCATGAATCTGATGAACAAGGTGTTCATGGAGTTTCTAGACAAGTTTGTGGTGGTTTTCATCGACGATATCCTAATCTACTCAAAATCAACAGAAGAGCATGAGCAACATCTCCGTTTGGTTCTCGAGAAATTGAGAGAGCACAAGTTATACGCCAAGTATAGCAAATATGACTTCTGGTTGAGAGAAGTGCAATTCCTCGGGCACATCATCACCGCCCAGGGAGTTGTTGTGGATCCAACAAACGTGGAGTCTGTTACCAATTGGAAACCATCCAAAACAGTGATACAAGTGCGCAGTTTTCTTGGACTTGCGGGCTATTACCACCGGTTCATCGAGAACTTCTCAAGGATTGCAAGACCCATGACACAATTATTGAAGAAAGATGTGAAGTTTGTTTGGACGACCGAGTGCAATCGCAGCTTTGAAGAACTCAAAAGGAAGTTAGTTTTAGCACCTGTCCTGATCTTGCCAGATCCCAAGAAAGACTTACAGGCATATTGTGATGCATCTCGCCAAGGGCTAGGATGCATATTGATACAAGAAGGTAGAGTTGTGGCCTATGCATCACGTCAGTTACGCCCCCATGAGGGCAACTATCCGACACATGACCTGGAATTGGCTGCAGTGGTCCATGCCTTGAAGATTTGGCAACATTACCTCATCAGTAACTGTAGTGAGATCTATATGGACCACAAGAGTCTGAAGTATATCTTTACCCAGCCTGACTTGAACCTCCGTCAAAGAAGGTGGCTAGAGTTGATTAAAGATTATGATGTGGGAATACACTACCACTCGGATAAAGCCAACGTCGTGGCAGACGCTTTGAGCAGGAAAAGTTACTGCAACACTGCTCGAGCAGAGATATTGTGCAAGGAAATGCAGCAGGAATTCAAACACTTGAATCTGGGCATTGACGATCATGGATTCGTGGCAGCCCTAGAGGCCCAGCCTACACTCTTCAATCAAGTTCGCAAGGCCCAAGCGAATGATCTAGAGATCAAAGAACTTAAGAAGAACATGAGAGTTGGAAAAGCTCAAGGATCTATTGTGCGTCCATTTGTGATGTGTGCGTCCCATATAACAAGGAACTCAAAGACTTAATACTCTGGAAAGCTCATAAGACTTAGTACTCCATTCACTCTGGAAGTACCAAGATGTACCAAGACCTCAAGACAAAATTTTGGTGGGCCAGTATGAGGAGAGAAATCGTAGAATTCATGGCACTTTCTGATGTGTGCCAGCGAGTCAAAGCAGAATACCAACGGCCTGCCAGACTTTTACAGCCGGTCAGAGTCCTAGAGTGGAAGTGGGAAGCGATCGGGATAGACTTCATCACCGGTTTGCCACGCACATCTTCAGGATATGACTCAATCTGGGTGATCGTTGACCGATTCACCAAGGTTGCTCATTTCATCCTCTTGCATACAACATACTCAGGTAAAAGATTGGCAGAACATTACATGTCTCGTATAATGTGTCTACACGGAGTACCCAAGAGGATTGTATCCGACCATGGTAGCCAGTTCACTTCCAAGTTTTGGCAGAAGTTACAAGCAGAACTGGGAACTCAACTAAACTTCAGCACAGCCTATCATTCACAAACCGATAGCCAGATTGAAAGAGTCAATCAGATACTGGAGGATATGCTAAAGGCTTGTGCGTTGGACTTCGGAGGGACATGGCATAAGAACCTACCCTATGCCGAGTTCTCGTACAACAACAGTTACCAAGCTAGCTTACAGATGGCACCATTCGAAGCTCTGTATGGCAGGAAGTGCCGTACACCCCTTTTCTGGAATCAGACGGGTGAACGCCAGGTGTTCGGAACCGACACACTCAAAGAGGCAGAAGAGAAAGTGGCTATAATACGGGAGCGCTTAAAGACAGCTCAGTCCAGACAGAATAGTTATGCCAACCACCGTCGCAGAGATCTAAGTTTCGAGGAAGGAGACTATGTGTATCTTTGTGTCACACCACTCTGAGGAGTACATAGGTTTCAAACCAAAGGGAAGCTAGCACCTCGTTTCGTGGGACCCTACCAAGTGCTAGCTCCTAAAGGCGAAGTTGCATACCAGTTCGGCCTCCCAGCTTCAATGGCAGGTATACACAACGTGTTTCACATGTCACAACTAAAGAAATGTCTGAGGATACCCGCAGAACAGGCCGATCCGGAGCAAATCGAGATCCAGGAAGACCTCACCTATGTGGAAAAGCCAATTCGGATATTAGAGATCAATGAAAGGAACACCCGATGCCGAGTAACTAGGTTCTGCAAGGTACAGTGGAGTCACCATTCAGAGGAGGAAGCCACATGGGAACGAGAGGATGAACTGAAGTCTGCCTATCCAAACCTCTTCACCAACACGTCCGAATCTCGAGGACGAGATTCCGTTTAAGGGGGGGGTAGGTTTGTCACACCTTGATTTTTCCCCTTAAATATAGCCACACAAAATATACCTAAGAAAATGTCTCGAGAAAAATAATTTAAATTGGTCAAATAAATTAATTAAATATGAAAATGCAAAATAATAAATTGTCATGGATGGGAGTATTTTTCTCATATTCCTCTTGCCAAAATACATTAACAGGATTTTTATTGGAATTTTTAGAGCACTGGAAGTATTCTTAATAAATCAAAAACTCTTATCGGGATTAAAAGAGCACTGGAAATCCTTTTTCCTTTCTTTTCTCTCTTTCTCCTTTTTCTTTTCTTTACCCTCCCGCTGGGATGTCGGCCTAGTGCTGTGCCGGCCTGCTTGCACGGCCAGCACGCCGCAGTCCCTCACCCCTCTCGCTGACACGTGGGCCCGGGACCCCACACGTCAGCTTCGTCCTCAACCTCCGGCCGACTTGGCCGGAGGGGATCAAGCTACCCCGTCCGTCGGATTACGCCGTTCCTGCTCCCCGTGTCTTGGCCCTTGATTCAAACGCCGCGGACCGAGTCCTCGTCCGTTTCCCCCACCTTCTCCACCCTTCTCGCCCACGACCGTGGTTGAATCGCGCCCACTAGCCATCGTGGCCGCCGCCCTCAATCCCGTGAAATTTGGCCAACTCGACCACAATCTCTCCAGCCTGAGCCCTTAAAAACCTTCGCCGTCCTCCCCTCTCTCTTTCCCCTCATTTGCCCATGCCTGCTGAGTACCCAAACCTCCTCCACGCCGAGCTCCCGAATCGCCTCTATGCTCTGCCAACTCTAGTCATCGTTACAGTCGTCGCTGACTACCGTGATCGCACTCGCTAGCTTTGCCGCACCACGCTGCATCTTGTCTAGCGGTCGGCCGCCTCGGATTTCTGCCGGAACTCCATCCTCTCCGTCATCCCCTATTGGTAAGTCTCTCTGCCGGCAGTCGGCCGCGAATTCCCATTGACCCACTCGGTCTTTTTCCCTCCTAACACGTTCAACACCTTTGCCAGGTCCTCCCGTATCTCGTCCGTGCCCCGTCGCCCTTCTACGCCACCGGAACCCAGTCGGCGTCGCCATCCCGAACCTCGGCCGCTGCCAACTCCCTCTATTCGCCGTTGTTCGCCATACTCCGATCGCCGTGAGCCCTCAGTGAGCACTCGGCCGCATTCCTCACCCCCTCCGCCGCTCGCTGCTACCCTTCGTCACGCCGGATGGTCACCGGTGGTGACCATCAAGCCACGTGCGCCATTGCCGCGCTGCACGCGCTGGCGGGTCTTGTTCCCGACTAGGCCTGAGTCGTCCAATCTGTCTCGGCAGATCAGGGCCGCTCGTGTGCCTATGTCCGTGGTCGCACACGCATGGACTACGTCCACCTTACGCTGTCCTCTTATGCTCCACTGACCCGTGGGTCCCGCTGGTCGGCATCGGCGTCGGCTCCCCGTGGTCTGCTGGCACATTAATTCGTTTAAATTGCGTATTAAATCGGTTAATAATTGATTTTGTATAGGAAATCACAGTGAAACTTCTAAATTCATAACTAATCCATGCGAACTCCGATTAAGTCCATTTAAATTTTATTATATCCAGAAAAATGCCAAGAATTCATTAAAAATATTTTCAGCTCACGTTTGGCTGCCCTCATGTACTATTTTTAATTGTTGTGCATTGTCCGTATTAGAATCCGACGCCGTCAATTCTCCTGTGTACTACGAGGTTATAGCCGAGTACGTCGAGCCGGAGCAAGGCAAGTCACACTGTAATCTTGATCATTTTGTACCTACTTTTGCTAAAATATTTTGTTTATTTAAACAAACCTTCATGTTTTTATTATTTCATGTGGGATGGGTTATGACCTTTATATAGAAAAGATTATGCCTTAGTTGTTGAATCTTGTTCCTTGTCACCTAGGTAACAACATGATTAGAATGTTATTCTTAAGATGCTTAGCCACGCTTAGAAACTATTAGTTCATCTAGTAATTAAATATTATCATTTACATTCATGTTTCGACTCTATGTCGGGAAGTGTAACATTGGACATATTACCCTTAAATTACTAAAATTGGACCCAAATGGTGGGCTGTGGGTGCATGGTTTTGCTGGTCGCATCCATGGCAATTAAGGACCGGTTCGCAGGAACCACTTGGGCAAATACTCGTACTTTCCACAAGCCAGCGTGGGCAATGGCTGGGCTTGTAGCGTCTCTTCTCCCTCTCCTAGGCACCGATGGTGAGGATGAGCGTGATGGAGTTGGGTTGGCTCGGGGTAGGGTTGATCGGCTTCCGGATCCATTGTGGCGCAACAGGGTAACCTAGCCAATATGGGGTGTCCTGTTGGCAGGTGCAACCTCAGCGTGGTGTAGATGGTTTGGGAGCCTCTCACGGGGTGTCGTGGTGATACGCCGGCATATGGGAATGTGTGTGGGGCTGTGTCTTGTGGGTACAGTTGTACACCTCTGATCAGAGTTAAATCTATTTGAATAGCCGTGCCCGCGGATATGGGCGATTGGTCAAGACTCACCGTGATTAGTCACATCTTATTTAATTAATTTGACTTAATGGAACTGGTGTGGTTCAAATGGCTTGTTGGGCCTGGTTAACGTGGTGTAACGTTAATTAGTGGAGGATTAATATTCAATTAATCAACCTTTTACCGTTTGCGAATTACTACTGTTTGAAACTGCTTTACGCAAATAAACCCTTAGCCTACCTTCGATTCCTGTGCATTGTGCATATTTGATGGTGTGGTTTGTTGAGTACTGTGGGTGGTACTCAGTCTTGCTCATTTTCCCCCCCTCAATGATGGAGTACCTGTCTAACGAGGATCGCCAAGAGGACTAGGCTAGCACCGCCGTCAAGATACCTGTGGAATGGAAGCATTCGCTTGGCTGGTTGTATATAGGCTTTGTTTGTTTTTACCGCTGCATTTATGTAAGACAATTTTATTCTATTTATAAGACGCACTCTATATGGTAACTTGGTATTGTGTACCCTGACTTTCCTGTACTTGAATTTAATATACATGAACATTCAGAATTTCGGTGGTGAAATTCCAGGCGTTACACACCATACCATATAGACATACAACAAAGTTCAGACAATAATTAAAAGTACATGATGAGTAATAATAAATAATGTCTTAGGATACAATGTGTTCATACAACTAGTTCTTCTTCCTGTCCTCATACATCCTCCTCAGCCAAGACATCCTTCCTTCATTGGTCTTAAAGGAACGAAACACTGCACGATACTGTTGCTTGATAAACAACTTGGTTGCAATGTAGTGTTCATCACTTCCTTCTGCAGCTCCACATCTAACTGCTAACCGCTAGACGTATGTGCTCTATGATCTTATCATCAGCTTTACTAGTTTGTTTTGATGTCACAGAATTGCTACTTTCGAGGTTATGAATTTTATCAACTAGTCGTCTCACTTCCTTGACCATAGGATTTCTTCTCCTCTTAGGACTAGGAGCAATAGTAGCAGCCCTTCGCTTTCCGCTACTATGCTCTTCAAGAACAGCAAGAACATCATCATCGTCATCAACATTATGGACCGGGGCCTTATCTTTAGAAACAAACACCGGGAATAACCGAAGAGGCACCGGAGACATGAATGTTTTGAAACATAACTTCCAATTCATTAAGGTTCTCAATAGGTAAGTGTAACGCCCTGAAAATCATTTTAATTAAAAACTATCGTGGGTAAATGAAAATACAAGAATACACTAGAAAATTTTTTGTTTGAGAAAAGAGTTTGAATAAAATTTTGAAATTTCCAATATTAAAAATCCCGAGTTTAAATCTTTAAATAAATACTTGGATGCTTTTATATTCCAGGGGTTTTGTCGGAGTATTTTAAGCGTTTGAGTATTTACAATAATAAATTCTTTGTGTTTCGTGGTGGCATTTACTTCTGGTAAATTCCCCGTGATTTAATAAACTCTCTGAAATTTTCTCGGATTTTTTCGGAGCTACAGAATTAATTTTAATGCTATAAAGATCACTAAAGTAATTAAATAAATATAAACAAATTCCTTTTCCTTTTCCCTGTTTGGGTTGTTCCTGATTCAGTCCTTTGAAGTCTCATCGTTCATCGTGAACTCTGACTCCCTTTTCCTTCTAGAGTTTTGTGTCGTTTCCAGAACCCTAAAGTTACCTCGGAAACATAAATCCGAAGTTACCGGATTAATTCATTTTTGAAACCCTAGAACTCTTTTGGACTCCTAATCCGAGATCCTCTGTATTCGAAATATCTATATTTCCCTTTGAGATAAATCCTAGATATTTCTTTAAACCCCTTTTCTGTCAAAATAAATCCAAATCCCCAATCGTCTGAGATTTCTTCAAATTTCAGTCTCAATAAAACACTCTTGTTAGTTCTTTAGTCCCAAAATATTTTATTCGGAATATTTCATTTCCCAGTTCCCGGAAAATCTCCTTGGGTCCCCAACCCGAAGAATAATTTGATATTTTATTCCCCAAATATTCCTCGAATATTTCGATATTCTACTCCCCAAAATTCCCTCGAGAAAATATTCTTCATTCTCTGAATCCTACAAAATATTCCGTTTCCTGGACCCCACTAAATATACTTTTGTTTTCTAAATTCGTACAAATACCCTTCGATCCCCAATATATATATATATATATATATATATATATATATATCCTCGTACCCAGATAATTCCAATGTCCCGAATATTTCCAAAATTTCTAAATTCCAGAACGCGACTCAGATTCCACAATTATCCTCCTAAAATTCCAAATTTCCCAAATTTAGAATTTTTTGCAAAGAAGACTCCTATTTTTCCTTTCCAATCTTACACTTTTATTTCTTTTTCTTCCCCTTCTTTTTCTTTTTCTCCCTTCTTTTCTTTATCTCTCCTTCAGCGCTGTTCTTCTCCCCGGCCTGCCTCCACGCCTTGGCCCTGCCTGCGTCGCGTCGCCCCAGCCCCGGCCTGCTTGCCCTCGGCCTGCCGGCCTATCGCCGCCACTGCCGCCGCTGGCCCTGGCCCAGTGCCTGCCACCTCAGTCTGCCGCCTCCCTCGGGCTCGGCCTTCCTTGGCCCACGCTGCGCCAGCCGCCGCCTGCGCCTCCTCTCCGTGCCCGCCGCCGCGAAACTCGGCGCTGCCACCCCGTGCCGAGGTCGGACTCCTGCGCCGCCACACCTGCCTGCCCTATCTCCTCCTTCCCATATAAATACTAGCCGCTGCCACCCCGTGCACCGCCCCTCTGCTGCTCCCGTGCGCCGTCGCCATTCTCTGTGCCGCGCCGTTGCCCCTGCTCCCGTGCGCCGTCGCCGCTGCCCCTGCATCCCGAGTGTTGCCGCCTTCGCCCCTGTCGCCGTCTCGCCAACTGCCTCGCGCCGTCCTGTTGTCGCCAGCGCCGCCGCCGCATGGCATCTAGCCGCCACCGCCAGCTCGTCCTCGAGCCGCCGTCATCGCTCGGCCTCTCCCCTGCTCGCCGCCGTCCCACGCCGCCGCCGAAGGTCGTCGTCGTCTTCGCGACCACCGGTCGCCACTGGTGAGCATCCGGACCGAAGCCGCCCTTCCTTGATTCATCGCCACCATCGTTCCTTTCCAATAGGCATCGTCGCCCATCCTCCTCTGCCTGTTGTTTCCGTCGCATAGGTGCGCCGCCCCGAGCCGCTGCTAGCGCTAGATCGTCGCCGCTGCCGAGCCGTCACCGGACACCATCACTGAAGCTGTGAGAGGATTGGAATTAGTGAGTGTATTCCATATTGTGTACAAGAGTACATATACGGCCGGGGGATGTAAGCCTAACCACACAGGCTCTACAATCAAGGGGAACCTCCTATAATTACATTAGTCTAACACTCCCCTGCAGTCTGATCGGGAGCATGATGAACGTTCAGGCTGGATCGAAACTCCTGGAAGACAGTGGTCGGAAGGCCCTTGGTGAAGACGTCGGCGTACTAGGATGTCGTAGGAACATGGAGTACCCGAACGTGACCGAGGGCGACCCGCTCACGAACAAAATGGAGATCAATCTCAATATGCTTTGTCCGCTGATGCTGTACGGGGTTGCTGGAGAGGTAAACAGCACTAATGTTATCACAATAAACCAAAGTGGCACGACGAGGCGGGTGGCGAAGCTCCATGAGCAACTGGCGCAGCCAGGTGGCTTCAGCGACACCATTGGCAACAGCTCTGTATTCGGCCTCTGCACTAGACCGGGACACTGTATGCTGACGTTTGGATGACCAGGACACCAAATTGTCCCCGAGGAACACTGCATACCCAGATGTGGAGCGATGAGTGTCGGGACAGCCAGCCCAGTCGGCATCAGTGTAAACAACCAGCTCAGTAGGCGAAGAACGGCGTAGAGTCAAGCTGAGAGAAAGAGTGCCCTGTAGGTAGCGAAGAATCCGCTTGAGGGTAGCAAGGTGTGGCTCGCGTGGATCATGCATATATAAACAAATCTGCTGAACGGCATAGGCAATGTCTGGGCGGGTGAACGTCAGATACTGCAGTGCACCGGCCAAGCTGCGGTACTGAGTGGAGTCGGCAACAGGAGGACCATCTGCAGACAATTTGGAGTGCAAGTCAACAGGGGTGGTACAAGGTTTGCACGCGCCCATTCCTGCACGCTCCAAAATGTCAAGAGTGTACTGTCGCTGAGAGAGAAACAGACCATCGGTGCAATGTGAGACTGAAATGCCCAGAAAGTGATGAAGTTGACCCATGTCTGTCATCGCAAACTCATGCTGAAGGGCTGCAATAATATGGTGGAGAAATCCAGCTGACGAGGCAGTGAGAACGATATCATCCACATACAACAGCAGATAGGCGGTGTCGGATCCCTGGTGGTATGTGAAGAGCGAAGTGTCGGACTTGGCCTCAACAAAACCGAGAGACACGAGATGAGTGGCGAACTTGGTGTGCCAGGCGCGGGGAGCCTGCTTCAGACCATAAAGAGACTTATTGAGCCGACAGACAAAATCCGGATGTGACGGGTCAACAAAACCAGTGGGTTGTACACAGTATACCGTCTCCGTCAGAGTGCCATGTAAAAAAGCATTCTTGACATCCAGCTGGTGTATGGGCCAGTGCTGAGCAAGAGCCAAGGACAGGACCACCCGAACTGTCGCGGGCTTGACCACTGGACTGAAAGTCTCATCATAATCAACACCTGGTCGCTGTGTAAAAACCCCGCAAAACCCAGCGAGCCTTATACCGATCAAGTGAGCCATCTGCGAGTAGCTTGTGACGATAAATCCACTTGCCAGTCACCAGATTAACTCCAGGGGGCGAGGAACAAGGACTCCAGGTTATCATTGGCAAGAAGTGCATCAAACTCAGTTTGCATAGCAGAGCGCCAATTGGGGTCTGACAAAGTATCACGAACAGAGCGCGGCAGGGGCGACATGGGCACGGCGTGGAGGTTGAGACGGTCCACAGGGTGCGCGATGCCGGCTTTGCCACGCGTGCGCATAGAATGCGCATTGGTGACCGGGACAATAGAAACCGGTCGAGTAGTAGTGGTACGGCCGGTGCCGCTGGCAACAGCCTGTGCACGAGCAACAGGGGCAGCAGAACCGGCAGTACGGACGAGCTCCGTGGGGACGGAGGCGCTACTGGCAGCAGCCTGCGCATGGGGCACAGGGGCAGCAGCGCCTGGTGATGGGGGCCCGTGCGACCACGACCCAGGTGACGGAGGCGCAGAAGTAGCAGCACCCTGTGGGGACTGGCGCAGAAGCAGCAGCACTGTGCGCGGGACTAGCAACTCGGCTCGGTGCTGTGTGGCGCATGCCGGGGTGGGGCAACAGGCCCATGCACGGGCACAGTGCCATGCACACTTGGCGACGCCGGGGTAACCGAGACGATCAGCGGAGTACCTGCACGAACAAGACGAGCTCCAAGCTGTGGCGGAGCAGTAAGATTCATGATCATCAATTAAAAAAATCAAGGGCAGCGCGCCGTGCCATGGGTGTGGTCGACATGTCGGAGAAAGGAAAAAAAAAAAGATTCATCAAAAACAACATGTCGAGAGATGAGGATGCGATTCGACTGAAGCTCGAGACATCGGTATCCCTTGTGTTCGAGGAGTAGCCAAGGAAGACGCCACAAAGAAGAGCGAGGGGCGAGTTTGTGGGGTGCTGTGGAGGGACATATTGGATAGCAAGCACACCCAAAAACACGGAGGTGGGGCGTAAGAGGGCTGAGAGGATGAAGGGCGGTGTATGGTGTCGAGAAGGTGAGGGTTTTAGTGGGTAGGCGGTTCACAAGATATGTCGCAGTGTGAAGAGCCTCAACCCAATAAACCGGAGGAAGACTCGCCTGAAACAAAAGGGAACGCAGAATGTTGTTAATGGTACGAATAGAACGTTCGGCTTTCCCATTTTGTTGAGAGGTATATGGACACGACATGCGGAGTGCAACACCATGAGAGAGGAAGAACGTGCGGGCCTGAGAGTTGACGACGGCAGTAGCTTGCGCCCAGAGGGCCTCATGGGCACGCTCGTACTCGTCGAGGGCGGCGGCGCGAAGTCGAGCCTCCTCAGCCCGACGGGCCGCGTCGGCGCGAGCAGCGGCCTCGGCTGCGAGACGACGGTCTTCGGCCTCCTTGGCAGCAGTTGTGGCGGCGTCATCATCATCGGCCATCGGAGACAGGCCGGCGGCCACGCGACCACGCCCGGTGACGAAGTCACAACGGGGATGGGCGAGCAGTTGCGGGCAGATCAGACCAGCGTCCGCGCTCGGCGATGAGACAGCACGAGGCGGGCGATCGGATCAGGATGAGATCGGCGGCACTCCCGGCAACGGAGTCGGCGGCGGGTTGGCGATCGGATCGGATCGGCGACGGCGCTGGTTCAGGTTGCGCGATGAGACGATGGCGGCGGAGGAACTGGCGAGCAGACCGGCGACCGCACCCGGTGACAAGGTCAGCTACGGGACGGGCGATCTGGTCAGCGGCAGGTGTGAGAGATGGACGATCGGATCAGCAGCACGTCCGGCGACGGAGTCAGCGGCGAAGCGGCGATCGGATCGGCAGCGGAATTGGTTGCGGAACGGAACCGTCTGATACCATGTGAGAGGATTGGAATTAGTGAGTGTATTCCATATTGTGTACAAGAGTACATATACGGCCGGGGGATGTAAGCCTAACCACACAGGCTCTACAATCAAGGGGAACCTCCTATAATTACATTAGTCTAACAGAAGCCCCAGCCACCGTTGGTCGCTTTCGCCTGCCGCTGGTGAGCACCTGCCATGCCACCCTTTGTCTTCCCCCATCTGCCGCCGTCGCCACCGCCACCGACCCGCCCCTCTCCTGTGCGCCAGCTGCGCCGCCGCCAGAGGTCACCATCGTCATCATCGTCTCCCGACCTCCCCTGTCTCGCCGCGTGCCGACAATGCACCATGGCAGGGACTGGTCTTCCTCCTATGATTGACATGCAGGGCCCTCGTGCAGCCTTTTCTTCTCCGTCAATGACGTGTGTACCCCAATGATCACACGTCTAACCAATCTCGGCCTTCTGACATATTTTGATAAAATCCCCGCCGATCTGTGTCGCCGTTTTCATCCTCTCCCTTCCCGGCGTTTCCTGACTCGGCGTCACCAGCGTTCGTTGTCGCCATCTCAGGAGCCGAGCATTGTAGATTGATAGTCCTAGCAGTTCATTTTATTCTAACCCGTTCAAGCCTTCGGATTCAGTTCCGATTTAGACCATTGGATTACCCGAGAATCCGTTGAATCCCAATCTTAGCCGTTCAATACATATAAAATCCCCATTATCTCGTCCGTCCAATTTTCCTGAGACCTAGTCCTAGCCGTTGGACCTTTTTAATTCAGTCAACAGTCACCTCAGCCCTAATTTCCATGTAGGTATCCACTTCAGTGCCATCTCATCACCGCGTGTCGCCAAGACATCGGTCTTCCATTCCAACCCATCCTCTGGTCCATGGACCTAGTCCGTGTGAACCTAGCCGCTGACAAGGGGCCCCACAACCAATACTCATCCAAAGTAATTCCATTATTAATTAATTTTCGAGAGAATATCCTTTTCTATTTCTTTTCGGATTTATTCTGAATTCAATCTTCCAAAAGCCGTATCTTTTCCGTTCGAACTCCGATTCGACCTATTCTTCTTCCTAAATTCACCTAAAATCATAATTTACTTGTTTATGTGTTTTTATGTACTGTTTATTGGGAGTTTATTAGGATTTATTATCGTTTTACGTGTAGTTACGTAAATATCATCGTTTCGGAAGATTGCAAAGTCTACGAAAAGAGTTCGGAAGATTATTTGAAGACTTTTGCGATTACAAGGCAAGTCACACGATAATCTCCTTGAGCATGTTGATCCCATTTGTGAAATCTATTTTATTTTAAAGTTATTGCATGAAATGTTTTTGAATGTCATTATATGGGTATTTATTTATTATCCTATGATCCTTGAATATTATGGCCATATCGATATTGATTCCTTTACCTTGATACCCTGGGTAATAATATTGACTAGCTGGATGTTTAATTATTTATCTGGTTAGATTATTTAGGAGTTGCTTAGCCATGCCTAGAAACTGTAGCGTCATTTTATGTGGGAAACTATTCATTCATTCTAATTAATTAATGGATACTAGTTATTATTTTCACGACAGTGCATCGTGGTTGATTAATTAAATGTGACAACTAAAACTTGGCTGAATGGTAGGTTGTGAGCACCAGGGTTGTGATTGTTGCTAGCCGTGCTCATGACAGTTAAGGACCAGTTCGCAGACTACTTGTTGCGAAGCATTTATCGTGCTAACCACAAGCTAGAATGGGATAGCAGGAGTTTGAAGTGTGCCGAGTTCAATAGGAGGCACCAGGGCGTGTTTGTGGCTGGTATAAGTCCACACATGGCAGTGACAATAAGTCCAAGCATTTGGGCGTCAAGCCGTCTTACGGGAAGGTACTTGATCACCCCTACCAGAGACCGGAGGTTCGGCGGGAGGCTCTCCTATTGTGCGAGTTACATGGATAAACCTGTCACAATTCCTTTTTGAGATACCATGGTGGTATTAAGGCGCACAGTGATGTGTTGTGAAGTTGTGTCTTGTGGGTAAATGGGTACACCTCTGGCCAGAGTAAAACTATTCGAATAGCCATGCTCGCGGTTAATGAGCGGGCCTAGCAATGTTTTCTGTGATTAGTCCCACACTATTTAATAATGATGATAAATGATGAAATATTGATAGCTCTAGTTTGGAGAAGTTATGGTTTGGGCCTAAACTGCGTTGGAGCGTTGTTCAGAGATGGATCTAATGTTGATATTAATTAAACTATACGGTTTTCAATGATTTTAAATGCAAAGGTTTTAAATGCTGTTTTACGCAAATGAACCATATTATGCCTTTCCTTTGGATTCCTATTGCATTATTTTGCATTCCCTAGTGTGGCTTGTTGAGTACGGTGGGTGGTACTCAGTCTTGCATTATTGTAATCTTTAGAGTGAAGCCTTAGCGAGGAGGAGAAGTTTGGTGTTTGGCTTATACCCCAATTGAGCTGCCTGTGGCTTGGAGCTGAAGCTACGCTAGTTGCCGTTCCGCTGCTATTTCTTCTGTGTGAAGACTAAGTGCCTCTGTTGTAAACATTTATCGTTATTTCGTTTTGGTTATGTTTATCAAATTGTCAATGTATACCTCGGCTGATTCCTGGACGAGGATTTATTGTACAAATTAGCTTTAGAAATTCTGGTGAATTTCTGGGCGTGATAGTAAGTAGCAAAATTTGCCATATTCTTTGTTAATCTGAAAAATAAGGGAATGCATGAAACAAATTAAAAAAACTTGTATGCATAAATGCAAAGAAGATTCACACTTGTTAAAAAAATGGTATTGTACCTCTATTTTCCTGTTTCCACCAATCATCATCCGCTACTATTAATCCCTCTGTAACATCAAAACCAAGACCGGTTGCTGCGTGCTTAAGCTCTTTCCATAAGCTATACTGTGTCTTCAAAGTATCCCATCGGTTCTTTAATTTTGTACGGTCATATTGACAGCCAGTCTTTTACAAAGAATTCTTCTTCCAAGTTTTTGTAGCCAAGGGGACTCAATGCATCTGTTGGTCTATTTCCTACTAGAACCTCATCCCTACATATCTCACAGAACACTTTAGTTGCAAATGCATCCCAATGAGCTTTTGGGACCTTCCCTCTCTCATATATTCATCGAATAATTGTCAACAGAGAGTATACTTGTAACTCATTAAAGTAAATTTGCTACCAAACTATTAGAATGTATATGTGCAGTAGTTAAACTATAGGAGTATATGCAAAACGGGCATACATGCAAGACATCCAAATCTGAACAAGTCTATTTCAATCATTTCAACAAGTACCAAATATGTGATTAGCCAAACCAGCTCAAGAACTATCACATCCCACCTAGATCTGAGCCAACTATACAAGAACCCTAGAAAACATGGATGAAAGGGGAAGAAACTCCCTTACCACGTGCAACACGGTGCAGGGGGCAGAGGGCGGCATAGCTCGGCGGGGAGGAGGGGATGCCCTCACGGCGACAAGGGAAGGTTGCACAGGGAAGCTGGCAGGGAGGGAAGGGGCATCGGCTTCTAGGGGGGAAGGGACGCCGGCCTACGGGGAAGGGGTGCTGGCCGCTGGCGGGGAAGGGGCGTAGGAGGAGTTGCACGGCGTCGTCACCTGTCTCCCATATCGTGAAGGGGTAATGAGGAGGAGGAAAATATCCAGTGGCATGGTGGGTAATTACCTAGCAAGTCTAATGGGCTCATCCCTCAGAATCTCGGGAAGCTGGAAATCTTAGCTTCTAGCCCGTAGTTCATTTTGCAAGCGAGCTTTTTCAGATTGTCCAAGAAGCTGGCCTATTTGGGAGGGCTTATGTCTTTTGGGACCAGCTGGAGAAGCTAGGGGCCCTTAGAAGCCCTCCCAAACAGGCCCTTCATATTTTGTGTATCTCATTTGTCCCATAAAGACTTCATCTTTGGAGCAACTAATATATTATAAAGACAAACGCATCGAGATTTGCTAAAGTGGGAAACAAATGTATTAGAGTTTGTTAAAGTGAGGGATAAATGCGTTGAAGTTTACTAATGTGAAGGGTATTTTAGTCTTTTAGCTTTCTATTGGCATGAGTGAGATAAGCTAAAAATGAAGTCTGTTGGAAGGAGGTAGTACGAACTTTTAGAGTTAGATAGAGGTACTCCCTTTATCCCATAGAAAAACCAACTCCTAATTAAAATCTCAATAAGAAATTAAAGAGAAGAAGAAAAGATCAAAATACCCCTTGCCAATAGTACAATAGTATTGGTGGATGGGTTGGTAAGAGATATTGAAGTGATAAAATTTCTCGATTTATGGACAAAGGATATGTAAGAAAGTAGAAATTAATTTATTTTGATATAAAGTCTGAACTATAGGAATTGGTAAGGAAGTACTGCCTCCATCCGTAAATAAGTGTATTTCTACCATTCAAATTTTGTTTCAAAATAAGTGTACTTCTAGAGTAATGCTTTTGCCTCTACCACCTCTATTTAAATTTCTTCTCATTTTAACCCCAACTACTCTCCCACTCTCAGCCACCCTTTATTTAATAAGGAGCATCTACACCACTTTCCTTCCCTACTAGTTTGCCCTTTGAGTACTAGAAATACACTTATTTAGGGTTCAACTTATTTAGGGATGAGTGTTGTAATTGGTTGAGAATAGGAAGTAGGTGAAGAAACTATACGGAAGATGTTTATGATTGGTTAATATGATAGAATAGGTGAAGAAATTGCTATATTCTGTACAAATTTTAAATGCTAAAAATTATTATATTTCGAGACTGAGGGGATACTAATTATTGGCTTGGATTTTTATATATGTGATGATTCATTGATTCTTATGTTAGTTGTAGAACAGACTAGTTAGCTAGAGATGTATTCCCTTGGTTGTTAAATACATGGACTTCAATGATTCAAATTTTTCACAAAATAAGTGTATTTTTAGAGTACCGTTTTTCCCTTAAACCACTTTTCATTTAATAAGGGATATTTAGGTCATTTTGCTTCCTTTGTAATTGTGTATTATTATAAAATTACTATTTTAAAAAAATTGCAAATAGCCTGCACATAAGTAAATTTGTACTCCCTCTATTCTAAACTATTAAGTTGTACACTTACTTCCTCATCTCAATCAATCAATCCTATTTCATTTAATTTTTATACCTACGTTTACATCTCAACCAATGACAACCATTCTATATTTAATTTTACCTCTCTTCTTAATACCCATGAAAACTTACTTATATTTTAGGATGGAGGAAGTAATTCATAAGACAATGATAGTTCAGTAAACTGAGGACAGAAGAAATAATATCGGCATATAGTTGACGGCTCATCTAGAACTCATGAATTTGCAGCACAATCATTATTTTCGTAAACAAATGGTTTGTTGTGATTTCCATAAACAAATTGCAAAAATAATACATATTACATCCAACAATTTTGTCATTTGAGAGAATATCGAATCAAATAACTTAATCCCTCTATCCTAATATATATCAACTTCTAGCATTCAAATTTTATTCTAAAATATAGTAATTTCTAGCTTCTAAAGTGTACGTTTTGTGGTATAGTACCCAAAATACCCCTACATCTAGTGATGGCCACATGGGTCGTGCCTTAACGGGCCGGTCCGGGCACGGTGCTATAGTAACCTTGCCGGGCCGGCACGGCCCGTTTGGCCGTGTCATGCTTGGACCGGCGCCTTAGCCCATGGGCCAGCCTGGCACGGCAGGGCCCGGTCGGCCCATCATTTTTTTTCCATAATTTTTCTTTTTTTCCCTATTTTTTCTTTTTTTTTCTAATTAATTTACTATTTTTTTCCATTTTTTCTAATTTTCCCTAATATTTTCCTTTAGTTTTCTATTTTTTTGCTTTTTTTTTCTTGTTCCCGCCACATATTTTTAAATTTTATTGGCCAAATGTGCTAATGCGCCGACGGCCAACCCACGTGTCGATTTAGGCCCGTGCAGGCATGGCACGGCCTAGCACCTTCATGGGCCGTGCCTGGGTCAATGCCTCGGCACGTGGGCTAGCACGGCATGACCCGCTACTAGAGCCTTGCCCTAATGGGCCCAGGAGGCCCATTTGGCCACTTATACCTACATCCTATGCCTTGCTTTCTGTACCAAGCCAAGAAACCAAATCCAAGACATATTAATAGGGGTAGTATAATCTTTTTACCCCTCTCCTTAATACGTGTGTCCAGCTCTAAAAATTATTTTAGGACGAAGGGAGTATATATCAAAGCTTTGACTGATTAACCCCATGCAGGGCCTTAGGACAGTACAACAGAGACTCTAAAAGCATCTCCAACAGCATGACTAAATCAAGCTTTACACTCTCCAACAGACTCTCCAAATCCCACTATCTATATTCCAACGGCCAGACAAAGGTCCCACCTGCCAATCTCCTCCCCCTCTTTCTTCTTCCTCACCTCCCCCTCTGTCGTTCCAGATCTGCCGACCGCCTCCATCGTCGAGCTCCTGGCCGCCGCCTCTACCACCACTCCAATGGCCGCCACCACCGTGCGCAGGTGGGCAGGATGCGACGGAGCGTGCGCGGGGAGGACAGGGGGTGGCGACGGAGACGGCGGAGATGGCGGCGACGATGGCCTCCAGGCGCCGGCGACGACGCCCACCAGACGAAGGCGGGGACAAGCAGAGGGAGGGGACGTGGGCGGCTGCTCGGGAGGCGGCAGCGCAGGAGGAGTCAACGCTGGGGTGGAGTCATCGTCGGTAGCGCTGGGTCTAAGGAGTCATCGCCGGCGCTGGATCTGCTGCTTGCGCCAGCAGAGGCGGCAGTGACGGCGCTGCTGCTCCTCTCTCGACACCGCAGCGGAGTGCGAGGCCGGCGATCCCCTGCCATGAGCGAATCGTGGTAGCCCGGAGGCCGGCGATACCCTGCTTCTGTGCTGCTCGAGAGAGGGATGGGGAGTGGGGAAAGAAGGTGGGACTGTGAGACCCACCGTTTAGCTAGTGGCTTCGGCTTGCTAGGTTAGGACAATGCGGTGGGTGGTTTGGCCAGTCGGATGGCTTCACAATCCAGCTGGAAAGTTTGTATTTTTTTTTTTTGCTAGAATTGCTAAAATTTAGTTTGGAGAATCGTTTGGAGACTCTGGTGGAGTTGCTCTGATCTTTATCAACAAGACAAATTTTACTAACATGGAGAGAGAAGAGAGGAGAGAAAAACATGCATGAAACATCCGTTTAACATTGACTCCTAGCCTATTAAAAAGGAATTTTTCTGTATGAGTGTGGAGAAAAGGAAAGAAGAGTAATAAAAAATAATTTGGTAGGTTAATGGTTAAAGTATTTGTTGTCTCAACTGTTATAAGAGGATGTCTAAGTCTAAATAACATATATTGCTTAAAAGCTTATATTGGGCTCTATCTTTGAACACATCCTTAGAGATTGGACCCATATATAGGACTTTGGCAATTATGGTTTTGCCTTTTTTCTGATAGCAATTTTATTACTAAGTTTTATCAAGACTGCCATGTTCTTTTCAACTATTTCATCAAATTATTGCCACAGATTATTTGCTCTACATCTCTAAAATATGTTTCCTCAAAATAGTTAATTTATTCATACAATTAAGTAGATAACCCGTGTCACGAGCTTCGACGAGCGGAATATACGGCAAAAAATGCAAGGCGTAGCCGTGGTTGGCGGAAGGATGAGGGCATTTGGCTCCTTGTTGTCCTGACTTAGTGGCAAAAACAGGAAGATAGTAGATTGTAAATTTCCTTCTGTCTTTACTGATCGTTGCCAAGTCCTTATATATAGGATAGGTTTACATCCTAACACACGGGATAACTTAACAAACCAGCTGACAAAACATCCAAATTAGCTAAGAGATAAAAAGGAAACAACTCGATGTAGTTACGATGTAGTAGGCGCAGCCGGCGCAGGGCAATGGCGTTGATATGTGCGGCCCTACATGACATCTTGCCCCCCTTGAAGAAGCAGCTCGTCTGCAAGCTGGAACGAAGGGAAACGCTGCACAAACTCATCATAGGGCAGCCATGATGCGTCACCCGAATCAGCGTTCTCCCATTAAACCAATAACTTCAAACGATCGAAGGCGCGACGGGACTTGAGGACGACGACTAGTTAAGGACACACATGGCCATTGATGGTGTGTGGCAGAGGAGGCGGTGAAGACGGCGGCTCTCCATGGAACGACTTCAAAAGGCCAATATAGAAAACATCGTGAATCTGAGCAGACAACGGTAGTTGTAACTTGTAGGCAACATTGCCAATCTTTTGCATGATTTGATAGGGCCCAAAATACCATGGTCCCAGCTTGTTGTGTTCGTGAGGCGAAATCCCAGTGGCATGACGATGTAACAGGCGCAGCCAAACCCACTGGCTGATGTTGTAGCTGATGTCATGATGATTACCATCATATTGATGCTTGTAGTACTGCTGAGACTGCTCTAGGCGGTCCTGTACCTCCGCCAAAAAGTCATCCCGGTCCTGTAGGAGATGATCCACTGCTGGTACATGTGTTGTCCCATGGTAATAATGAAGTAGCGCCGGTGGAGGTTGACCATAAACCACCTCAAATGGTGATGTCTTGAGAGATGTTTGAAACGAGGTATTGTAGGCGAATTCCGCCAACGCAATCATTGCCATGGCCTATCTCTAGTAAGTCCCCATAGATACATCACGATAATATTGTTAACTACTTCAGATTGACCATCAGACTGAGGATGGTAGGGGGAGGTAAGAAGTAGCTTTACACTGGTGAGTCGAAATAATTCCGACGAGAAGTTGCTTCTAAAGACTGGGTCACGGTCACTGATGATGGAAGTTGGGATGCCGTGCAGCCTTACCACTTCAGCAAAGAATACTTGAGCCACTAAGCACGCCGTGTATGGATGGCTGAGGGGTATAAAATGCGCCATTTTAGAAAACCGATCAACCACTGCTTAGAATGACTGATTTGCCATGAACACGTGGGAGGCCTTTGACAAAATCCATTGCTATCTCAGACCATGTAGTCGTTGGCACGCCGAGCGGCTGGAGCAGGCCAGCCGGTTGGAGCTGTTCACCTTTGTTGCGCTCACAAGTCACACAGGCCCGGACGAAATCTTGCACAACAGTGCACGCATGGGGCATGTGAAGTCTGCTCGCAGCCGGTGCAAGGTCTTCAGGACGCTCTCATGTCCTACAGCATGGGCCACGGCAAGGGCGGCATGCAGTAGGTGCGACGATGGTGGCAAGTAGATGCGGTTGCCGAATGTGACGAGGCCGTCCGTGATGCCCCATGGCGGTCTACTCTCGCCCGCCACGAGCTTACCGCGGCGCGAGTCGTCTTCAGCTGTCTCCCGTCGGATGGCATCGAGGAGCTCGAATTGCGGCATAGAGATGGCTGAGATAGCCATGAGCCCATCCGTGTCACAGCGCGACAGTGCGTCGGCCACCACATTAGAGCGGCCTGTATTGTACTCCACCGCGAAGTTGAACTTGAGAAGTTTAATAACCCAGTGATGCTGCGGGATAGTGTGTACCAAGAAGTGGCGGCCCTATAAATATAAATAGGGACGCCAATGGCACACGGCATGCACCAACCCAATTAGCTCGCGTTAGTACACAACAAGCTGAGTGTGGCGAGGGGCGACTAGCTTGCTGAAGAAAGTGATGGCGCCTTGACCCTGGTGTAGGACCGCCCCGAAACTGTGGCCTGATGCATCACACTCGACGATGAAGGGCCTGGAGAAGTCCGGCAGGAGTAGAACGAGAGCTGATGTCAGCGCTGCCTTTAGTCGGCCAAATGTTGTGGCTGCCTCGCTATTCCAGGAAAAGGCCTCCCGTTTGAGGAGGCTGGTGAGGGGGGCGGCAAGTTCGCCGAACCCGCGGATGAACCTGCGGTAGTAACCGGTGAGGCCCAAAAAGCCGCGAACAACACGTGGGGATCGGGGAGGTGGCCAATCGAGGACGCTTGTACTTTCTGTCTATCCATGGCGACGCTATCCGCCGAGACCACATGACCAAGATAGGGCATGGATGTCCCACCGAAGGAGCAGTTCTGACGAAGAGGTGGTGGGCACGCAATATCGATAGGACAGTGCGAACATGGCGTAGATGGTCTGACCACGTCGCGCTGTAAATGAGGATGTCGTCGAAGAAGACGAGGACGAAGCAGCGGAGGTATGCGCGGAGCACCTCGTTCATCAAAGCTTGGAATGTAGCTAGTGCATTCTTGAGACAAAAGGGCATAATGAGGAACTCGAACAGACCTTCGTGCGTGCGGAATGCTGTCTTGGCAATGTCGTCCGGATGCATGCGCACTTGGTGATATCCGGAGCAGAGATCGAGCTTGGTGAAGAAGGCGGCGACGCGTAGTTCGTCCAATAGCTCGTCGATGACAGGGATCGAAAACTTGTCTTTGATTGTCGCATCATTGAGGGTCCGGTAGTCGATGCAGAAGCGCCACGCCCCGTCCTTTTTCTTGATGAGGAGGACGGGGGGCAGAGAAAGCGGAGTCGCTGGGCCTAATCAGCCCCTGTGCCAACATGTCATGGCATTGTCTCTCAATCTCCGTCTTCTGTATGTGTGCATACCGATATGGGCGCACGGCGACGGCGTCAACCCTGGCCTTGAGGTAGATGCTGTGGGCGCGCGCCTGGGCCGGCGGCAAGCCCCGGGGCTCCAGGAAGACATCGAAGAACTCATCGAGGAGGGCGGGCAGCGGGTTGTTGACATCATTGGCGAGGGTGCGCGGTGGTGGTGCCAGCTAACCAGGTGGCCATTGTGGACGAAGGTCATCGGCAGTGTGTTGAAATCCTACACGGTCGGTTCCAGCGCGCCAAGCCACTGGACGCCAAGCACCAGGTCATATCCTCCGAGGGGCATGGCAACACAGTCAAGGACAAAGTGCTCAGAGTTGATGACGACGGGAACGGCGCGGCAAAGGCCTGGGCTTGTCACGCGGTCCCCATTGGCGACTGTCACCCGAAGGCCGTGGTGCTGCTACATGTCCAGGCCGGCCGCCGAAACCACCGTGGAGTCGATGAAGTTATGTGTGCTGCCCGAATCGAGCAACGCGACGAGTGTAGTGTCTCCAATCGTGGCGTTGACAGTCATGGTCTTGCTTGTCCGGGTCATGATGCCAGTAAGAGCGGCCAGGGAGATCGTGGGGTCGTCGTTCGACTGATCGGCTGGTGGCGTGGTATCATCGTGGAGGAAGGGGTCGATCTCCATGAGGAAGAGGTGCTTGCACTGCTTGTTGTGGCCTGGGATGTACTTCTTGTTGCAATTGAAGCAGAGACCCTTCTCGCTGCGAGTCTGCATCTCTGGCTGCGACAGGGTGCGACGGGGGAGTGGTGGTGTGGCGTCGGCGATGGCCGCGGGCGTGGATGCGGCGCGGGCAGATGAGGACGTGCGGCTGGTGGCGCGCGGTGGTGGTGCCGATTGTCCCGCGCAACGCTCGTAGGCCCGAGCCAAACCGATGGCCTCCTCCAGCGAGGCAGGATCCCATAACTCGACGTCGGTCCTCAACGGCTCCTGCAACGCATGGGTGAACAAATGAATTTGTTGCTGTTCGGTGAGGGAATCATCACGACAGAGTAAGCGCATAAATTGCATGCAGAAGTCGTCGACGGGGCCGGTGTGGGACAAACTGGCAAGTTCTCTGAGTGGGTTGTGCCGCGCCAGCAGACCGAATCGAGTATTGATGAGGGCAACAAAACACGGCCAGGACGGCGTGCCGTTGTCGTGTTCATAGCGGTAGTACCATAGCTGTGCATCATCGAGCAAGTGGTAGGAGGCGAGCCACACTTTTTCTTCTTCGGGAGTATGCTGGCCTCGGAAGAATTGATAGCATCTGTTGAGCCATGGAAGTGGGTCACCGATGCTATCGAATGTTTGGAAGTTGAGCTTGTGGAAGCGAGGAGCGCCGCCCTGGTGCTGGCCACGGCTGTCGCCGCCCCCATTGGAATGCAGTGGAGGTGGTGGGGGAAGGGGTCGCTTGCCGGACGCCGCTGTAATCCCCTATGTCCAAAGCGGCATGGAGGGCCTCCTGCTGGTGGAGGATCGCGCCATCGATGAGTTTGTTGGTGCGAACAATCTGGTCGCGCAGGTCCTGATGGCCGAGAAGAATTTCCTTTAGCATGTCTTCGACTGATCGCGCGATAGAGGTGGAGTCTTGTGAAATGGCCGGCGGTAGTGTGTTGCGACGGCCACGGACGAGGAAGGTGGTCTCTCATACCAAGTTGTCACGAGCTTCGACACGCAAGGCATAGCCGTGGCTGGCGGAAGGACGAGGGCGCTCGGCTCCTCATCGTCCCAACGCCGTGGCGGAAACAGGAAGATAGTAGATTGTAAATTTCCTTCTGTTTGCCAAGTCCTTATATATAGGAGAGGCTTACATCCTAACACACGGGATAACTTAACACATCAGCTGACAAAACATCTAAATCAGCTAAGAGATAAAAACGGGAACAACTCGATGTAGTTACGACGTGGTAGGCGCAGCTCGCGAAAGTTGCTACGCACGCATGTTGCCAGCGCGCGCCTAGCAGCGCGCCCGGCTGTGACGGCTACAGTAAAAAAAATAATAATATTAAAAAAATTAAAATATTAAAAAATCGAGTAAACTTTATACTACTAATTTAAAATTTTCATCTTTAATTTTAAACTGTTCAATTTAATTTTCAAAACTTTCAACTCAAATTAAAAAATTATCATCTGAGAATTTAAAAAAATCTACTCAAAATTTAAAATTTTCAACCCAAAATTTGAAATTTTAATTAGGTTTTTGAAACTTTCAACTGAAATCTAAAACTTTTAACTCTGCTTATTTATGTATTATTTTATAATTAAAAATTATTAAGTACTAATGATAATAATTAGGGAGGGCGATTAGTGCCTAATGAGAGGGTTTGGGCGTATGGCCGTACGCTAGCCAGTCCCGGCGCAAGGCGACAGCGTTGATATGTACGGCCCCACATGACAACCCGCAATAATAATTCGGTAATCCTTCACCTTTCAGCATTTCCATCTATCTGAGTAGTCAACATTTTGTCAAGTTTTCACCTCTTTACCCGCCCACAGCCACGGCACACAGGCCACAGCCACAGCACAGCTGAAACTCCACTTTGAGTTCATACTTCTGTGATGGTTTTCTCTTAATTTGGCTTTCTCGTTGTTTTTATTCTTAGGCTTTTGAACCGCTAAGATAAAAGTATATGAGGTTTATATCAAGTAGGGCCACAATCATGTTTTGATGCCTTACCAACAGGGTTTATCTTACCGTGCAGGAGAGATTTACTGGCGTTAGAATGGTTATCAAGGAAAAACACATAAAATTAATCTTCAAAATTTTAAACTAAAAAGTTTCCAAGTACCTCAATAAGCCCGGTAAAGGCGCAGTTATGTGCGAAAGCACATGGTAACACACTCGAGGTAACTGCCACGTATTATGTAGAAAACAAAAAAAGGAAAAAAGATTATGAGAAACTTAGGAAAAGTTTAGGAAAATTGTGGAATACTGCAGAATATTTTGGCAACCACAAAGTTGTATTTTTCGTATTTGTTGATTCCTTCTGTTAGGCTCCAAAATATACAGTTAACTTACGATTTTTCATAAACTCTTTAGCAGATAGCGCTACAAATCATGTACTACTTCTAGGATTTTTTTTCTCAATTCTCATTTTTTCCGAATTTGAATTCAAATAAAATTTGGTAAACCCTATCGGAGGTTACCCCTAGTGCACCCCCGCACTAAGCAATAGGGGGAACCCTGCTTGGCAAACACGAATCAAAACAATATTTCAGTGGGCATGACATTTCTTATTCCTATTTTTTCCCATCCTACATATTACTTGAAAAATAGTAATATTCCTTGAAAAAATAGTTTCTACACCACCTTTGTTAGTTACTTCAGTCCATTTTACTCCAAGCAAAAATAATAACATGCAGTGACCAAAGCAAGCTTATAAGTTTTATCTGCAGCAAGTAGTAACATAAATGCTTCCCAGCCAGGCTTCACGATTTGTAAATTGATAACCATGAAGTGTGCATAGTTTGAATTTGTCAACACAAGTTTTCTGCGCGTCCACAATTTCACATGAATCATCTTTCTAGCAACGTATCATGAATTTGAGACCTACAAAACAATACCGATCTGCTGCTTTGATTGAGTAGCCACAATTATCAACTTTGTGCTTTAGAGTGCAGCTCTTGGTACTGACGATGAAGTAGCCGAAGAACTGTCACCTGCTTGTCCCAGATATAGTCAATCGGTCTTGTCTTCCTGTGCTCCAATCTCCTGTAGGTAGTGCTCCGCATCCAACGCGGCCATGCAACCTGCAATCAGGCATGACCGTATCGTAAATTTTGTTCACTGAAATTACATATATCACTGGAATAAGCTAATTCCCAGAAGTGCATTTTCAAGCTTTTGGCCTAAATAGATCACAGATTCAAGGTAACAGCTAACAGGATGGAGAAAGTTGAATAGTTCTTGTTAGAGACCATGTCAATGTAAACTATTGCTTGGTCAATCAACAAAAGGAAAGGACATAACACTCATTATCGTCTTTTACTTTTAAGTGATCTAAGCAGGTCAGTTTTGGACATTCAACTCATCAATGGCCTTTTGACTCAATCTTCTGAAGCAATTGATTCGAAAATTTTTAAACATCGTAATGCTTTTATCCTACATTTTTGGATTAGGATACTATTACTTTACCTCTTTTAATTAAGAACCGTAGATATGCAGCCACAGAGGTGGTTATACAAACTTCATTGTGCCCTTCTAGCCTTGTGTACATTTCACTATAAAATTCATTCACTTCAATATTTTGTCTGTTGTTAAATGTAGAGTATTTTATTCGAGCACTCAAAATTTCTTGGTTTACCATTCTACTTTTTGTTTGCTACCAATGTTTAAAATAATCATTCACCACAGTATTACAGAGAAGTTAATCTTGGTATCTTATTTACTCTAGTGTCTCAGTTATTCAGTTACTATAAAGCATGGGACCATCAAAATATATAGCAATGGAAAAACACAGTTGCCAAGGTGATGCAATTAGGTCATGCTTAACAAATTCGATCAAAACAAATACAAAGAAACATGTTCATGCTGTCCTATACATATCAACACCTGATTATTGAGTACTATATCTTGAAAAAAAAAACTGATAGAAATAGTTAAGGTGAACCCCTAATAATTCCCTCAGACTCAATCCTCAAGGAGAACCAAAGTGGAACCTAGATCTCTACCCATCCACCAATGATTCATATAATCTAGATATTTTAGTATAGCAGCTTCCAACAGATGACTTCCAATTTCAGAGAGAATACACGCTTTTTCCAAATTCAAAGTGATAATGTGTAGCCTTTGTAGTAGCCATACAATCAGCTGCAAACAAGTAATGGATGCCCCTAACTGCTACCACATAATCAGGTGAGTTAGGCCATATGATTACAAGCCCCAAACAGAAGTTGCATAGTAGTTTCTTTTCAGCCTGTGTATGAGAATTGCCCTTGGTACAGAATCCATATGTTCTTTAATTGTCCAACTACTTCATCTTTTATATGACAAATTAGCAGCGTTGTTTAGTCCTAACTGCATGTGTAGCGAGTTAATGATAGACTTCTTTAAGTCAAACTACTGCCTGTGCAATAGTTTCATGATCCTATGTTTCTAAATTAGGGTGTTGTTGAGGTTAAATGTTACCGTTAGCTGAAACACTCCAAGGAATTCGAACTTTTGAATGTTATTTGCAAACAACAGCACAGAGAAGGAATCTCATGACTTCAACAATGAGCAAGTAGATGCTTTCAAGATCCTGTTTGGTAAGAAGGCTTATCCTGTTCTCAAGTTTAAGCCACAGATTTAAATTCCAATCAGCCAGTAACATAATTAAAAAAACATTTCCCACAATTCCTAAGAATCCGAAAGGAGAGTAACATTTGTCATATAAACATTTGAGATGCAGATAGAATCAAACGTGCTCTTCACTTTCTTTTTGGTAATGTAGTGTTTGTACATGCTAATTGTAAAATTTACTTACCCAGTACATATGTACACTGGTTATCTTGGACACCACATCAAAGGTTCATTGTGTAATTAAATAATTCTGTAAAATTGTTGTGTGGGTGGCAGATGCACCACAAGCACAACCATTACCTTCTTTTAAAAGGAAAATGTATGGATACTATGCCATTCTACTATTGCTCCACAAATTCCCATATGAAGCATTAAAATTAATAAATTTCCAACCACCATGTTGCCAGCTTATATTCCTCAATCAACTTCATTCACAACCCCTAGGCCCTAGCACAAACCAATAGTAGAGCATGTCAAGGTAGTACAACATTGTAACACCAAAGTTACCACAGCTAGCAGTCTATCTGAAAACCCCTGTAAAGGATGCAGAATTGAGTCAGCTCAAACTTGCATCTGATTCCTATATACCCCTTTAAAAAACAAGGTAGCAGTCACGGTGGCAGTGGATCAGCTATCTCACCACCACCACAGTACACACTACACTTTTTATGGATTGCTCCCTGAATTTCTGTAAAATTATATATAATCTTTTCCATAAGTTATTCTCTTCTTATTTGGATTTGTAAAAAAGATAATCTAGGGCAAATTCTGTTTATGCCACCAAGACAAATCCCATTCTCATATACCACTACCTTTTTTGCGCTTCTCATTTATATTATTGTTCCATTAGACACTTCTAATTGTTGTCACTTTCACAACAATCCATCAGTTCGGTATTTTAGTGAAGCAACAACAACCAACATAGCATATTATATCCTCACCTTCTTCCCCATAGTACCCGTACCAATCTGTGATGTGCAAATGTGGCTGCTGCAATGACCTCTCTCACACTCTCTCAGGCTTATAACCAGAACTATGCTAAGTTCCATTTGCTCAAATAGTTAGGTCCGTGGGAGGCGATGATGAAGTCAGCCGATGAGCAGGGGGCGTTGTCAGACCTCACCATAGCAGCCATGCTGCGCAAGAATCCCCAGAACGGGGAAACAATAGGACTGATTTCACGATATTAAGTCGCTCACCAAATACCGAATAATAGTGCTTAATTTGCTCCCACCGTCCATCCCTCCTTCCTAAACTGTTGAAATTCCTCTCCTCAATAGTCACCGGAATTATGGTCGATTGTATCAAAGGGATGCAGGACAACACCTGGCAAAAGTGTGGGTGGGTGGGTGTAATACCTCTTTGCTCTCAAGTGGCAAGTCATGTTGTGGCCTTCAGGTCGTGCTCTTTGGCTGACATGTCCACTAGTCCATGATAGTCGCGTAGCTTGACAACAGTGGCACATGAACACACACACTACTTATCTATACTACTTTAAAAGGGGCTAGTGGTGGTGGTGAGTGGTGAATCTGCCACTGCCACCACCAACTCCCTACTTTTTGTGGGAAGGAAAAAATAACAATATGGAGTCAGAGGGCCCACATGTCAACCACCCCACCACCAACTTCCTATTTTTTGTGGGAAGGAAAAAGGACATCGTGGAGCCACAGATGTATGCAAAAATTAAGAGATAATATATGCACAAAGTTATGGTAATAACGGTTTAATTATGATTTTCTTTAATTAAAATCTCATTACAACGTGCGGACAATATGCTAGTATTCATAGATGATCCCACCCACTCAAGAGGTGGTGCTGGGATGGCAGATTCACCACCACCACCACTAGATTCTTTTTATCTCTATCTATGGTATATAAAAGAACCTAGCAATGGTGGTGGTGATTGTGAGTCTGCTATCTGACCACCACTTCTAGAGTTGGTGGGATCTTCTAAGGGTGGATAATTATATATTTTGTGCATGTGGCTTCGCTATCTGCATATTGATGTCCACTTCAAGCTATAAATTTGAAGTTTAGAGCTTACGATATATTTGTCGAAATTAATTGCCAAGAATGGGTATTTTGCTAGTATAGTAGAGCTATAAGTGTTCTTTAAATTATTCTTTTCTTATTTTTCTTTGTAAAATCACAACTTACCATGGTTAAGTCTAAGTTGTTTAAATTTTCATCTATAATGCAATTTATGAGTTAATTTCACAATTGACATTCATGAAAAAAGGGTGAGGACATGTTCAACGCATAAACCATATTATTTGTTTTGAACAATATAAGAAGATAGATTATTCATTTTTCCCATAGCAAATGCACCTGCATTCTGCTAGTATCACTGCAAAGAAACACATATCAGTTACTCCCCACCCTTTGCTCAGACTAGCCGTGAGTTTGTGAAAGTAGTTGCAGTGCAGAATTATCAAAAGGAAACATGTTCCCAATCCCCCAGAGATGCTCATCACAATCTGGTATATATATTAAGCAAAATTGCAGAAAAAATAGCTTTGAGTAGTATACCTGATCCTGCGGCAGTAATGGCCTGGCGATACTTTTTGTCCTGAACGTCACCGGCAGCGAAGACCCCCTTAACGCTGGTATGAGTGGACCCAGGCTTGGTCACGACATAGCCATCGGAGTCCAGCTCGAGCTGTCCACCGAGAAACTTTGTCGCTGGCTCGTGTCCAATGGCGAAGAAGAGCCCGGCGACCTGGAGGTCGGAGACGTCGCCGCTCACCACGTTCTTGACCTTGACCCCGGCCAACGGACCGCCATTGGCGGCCGCCATACGCCTCCACGACCTCAGAGTCCCAGACGACCTGAATCTTGGGGTTGGAGAGGGCTCGGGCCTGCATGATCTTGGACGCGCGGAAGGCGTTGCGGCGGTGGATGATGTAGACGCGCGAGCCGTACTTGGTGAGGAAATTGGCCTCCTCCATGGCGGAGTCCCCGCCGCCGACGACGGCGATGGGCTTGTTCCGGAAGATGGGCGCGGCGCCGTCACAGACGGCGCAGGCGGAGATGCCGCGGTTCCAGAACGCGTCGGAGCCGGCGAAATGGAGGCGGCGCGCGACGGCGCCTGTGGCCAAGACGACCGCGTCGGCGTGAACGACGGTGTCGTCGGAGGCGACGCGGAAGGGGCGCGAGGAGAAGTCGACAGAGGTGACGGTCTCGGAGAGGATCCTGGTCCCGAACCGCACGGACTGCGCGCGGCATCGATCCATGAGCTCGGCGCCGAGGATGCCCTCGGGGAACCCCGGGAAGTTCTCGACGTCGGTGGTGGTGGTGAGCTGCCCGCCCGCGGCGATGTCGTTGGCGAGGAATCCCTCGAAGAGCACGGGCTTCAGTTCGGCGCGCGCCGCGTAAACCGCCGCAGTGTGCGCCGCCGGCCCGCTCCCGATGATGCACACGCGCGTGCGCAGCGGGCCCGCGGCCGCCTCCTCCATCCCGTTCGCGGACGCGGCGGCAGCCGTCGCTGACCCGAGCGGCGGCGGCTGCGGGAACGAGCTGGCGGGACCTCCGGAGCAGCGCCGCGAGCTTGGAGCAGAGGCGCATCAAGAACAGCGGCGGCGGCGGCGGCGGTAACCGCCCCAGGTGGAGGGTTTCCTTGGCGGCTTCGGGCTCGGTTCGGGCCGTGCGGAAGTTGGGCTCGAACGGGCCGACGCGCGCGTGGCTGGATCTTCTTCTGGCTGTGGCTCCCGAGAGGGAGAGATTTTATGGCATTTTATGCGTGGTGTGTATATGTGTGGCCGTCAGCTCTGTGCAGAGCAAATGTTGGACACGGTTGTGTTGCTTGCTACTTTGCGTCTAGATTGTACAGATGTGATGTTGAATTTTGAAGCTTTTCCTGCTTGGTTGGTTTTACACTGCATGTGTGACCTAGGCTGTCCGGTTTGATTTAGAATATTGAACGAATTATTACTCTATTTAATTATAAGAATAAATTAAATATTTTAAGAAATGAACTTAATAACTAAACTTAAAACAAGTGATTTAAGCAATGTGTTAGAAGAAATTTTTTTAAAAAACCGTATTTTTCAAAGTGTGGAGCAAATAATTCGCTTTAATAATTTGATAAATAATCTGAAAAGAATATAGCCTTCTTTAGGGAAGGAAGAAAAGTATAGGTTAGGCTAAATTTATAGGGAGGACAACTATTTGTGGTGGCTTTGTTAGGCTCACTAGGCTTCACAATTTTTTTTGGCATCGACACTACAACACGTATAAAATACTTGCATTTCAAAATAGTCTAAACGACTCATATATATTCCTGCACAAGTGAATTGCTTATGTAGTGGGTTTGTGATTGTCTGGTGTGAAAGTTATGCTCTACTTTGGGGGTGTTTGAGATGGCTTATTTTTCTGACTTATAAGTCGCACACAAAACAAAGGACGTCATTAACTCATGATTAATTAAGTATTAACTATCAAAAATATAAAAAATAGATTTATTTGATTTTTTAGAGATACTTTCATATAGAAAATTTTTAAAAAAACATATCGTTTAACAGTTTAAAAAACGTGCTTATGAAAAACGAGGGAAAAAATGGCTGGCTTAAGCCCTTGCGAACAGGCCTTTGATGGACAGATGGGAGAAACTTGTATGCTTTTCTTTGGTTGAATGGAAAAGCAATCCACATAAGCTTCCATTGAGAATATGCTAGTACTATGAAGTTAGGCCATTTATATTGTTGTCAAAGTTCGTTGTCGGGTCGACATGTACAGGCCAAACCGGAAAAGGGACCTGTAGTTTTTTATTTTGATCTTTGTTATCATGTTCAGTACCCCAATGATTACGATGTTATTAATACTATTTTTTCATTAATCAACGTTTGAGTTTGCCTGCTTTGGGTGATTGTTTTTCTCAAGTTGGGAAAGAGAGAAGCAGGAAGCCATACAAGGGAGAGAGACATGCTACTGAATTCCCTCTTGCCAGCTTTTCCTTGTCAGATCTGCGCCTACATTTACTAGAAGGTTTTCTACTGAGATTGGGGGGCACTAGAATTTGTTCAATTAGATCTTCTGAGAGGATGAAACCTGACTAAAATAAAAGAAGGTAGGTACTGCACTACTGCACATTGTTTGGCCCATTGTAGATTTGTGATTGCAAATTCCACAATGATAACTAATGAGAATGGGCCTCCTCTGTTGCTTGTGACAACCCTTTTATTTTGCTTGGTTATGTGGTTGTTACCTTTTATGGCAAGAAACTTTTCATTGGATGTTTTATCATAAAAAATCACTTCTTTGTACAAGTAGTACAGCCGTTTATTTTAGTTATAATAATCTTCACAATATCTTCAGACATCTCTAAAAGTCTGTTTGCACATGATATTGAAGTTTTCTGATTGCCATAAGGATTCTTTAGAGTAAATTGCGTCGTAGGTACAAGAACTTGGTAGCTGGATGTATTTCAGTACAACAAATTGAACATTGAGCATATGAATATTAACTTTTGGGTATATTCAAGTACACAACTAGATCATTGAGCTAGGTGGGCACGTTCTTAGTTTCGAGAAATAACTAACTGTGTCACCTATATCAATGAGCCATGTCAGCAAAGCAGACATATCAGCTACGTGGAGCAGTCCTGATAAGGATATCCCTTCCATGGATACAACTCCTTCATCACAAGGACCACTTACTCGAGCTCGTGTTCGTCAACTTAATTACCAGGTGAATTCCTTCCTAAGTTCATATATTATTGAGAATAGTCCGCTACCTAATGCAAATGATTTAATTGTGATTAAGAATCTGGGAAAGGATGAAGGAAAGGGACCAAGTCAAGCAAGAATTCGAGATGGACTTGTTCTGGAATCAGATTCGGACTGCTGCAATGGTACCAAGTTCAAACTACCATAACTGTCTCATACGGACTCCGTTTGGGATGTTCTTGTACTTCATGAAAAGCTTATTGGAAGTCTAACTTTCCAACGGATCCAACCTCATCTTCAAATTCCATCCGAGCCGGCCGCAATCATCAAAACAATCCACGTTGGTTCCTGAGTCCAAGTCAAACGGGTGCTGCACCATCCCTACTTGGGCCCATGGGCCTTGTAACCCTAGGCGTGCGCGTGAGACGTCCCTCCCTAGTCGTATCCCTATTTAAGAGCCGCCGCCTCCCTTGTTACGACTTGGATTTCGTTGAGTTTAGGTTTAGCCCTTGTGCAAACTTCTGTTCTTCAGTTGTGTCGGACGACCACCTGTCAAGACACCTTCGTGATCCCAACATTGTGTTCGTAATACAATTTATACTTCATTCATATTCCAATATCAGATTGCCTACGTCCTATTCTTACTAGTTCTTCGATTGCTCGCAGGGATTGAACCTCGTGTTCAGGTTGATCGCGCCGCCAGCGGGATCAATAACATCTCGGAGTTGGTTCAGCGATTGCTAAGGCGCAAGCGACGTCGCGCGTTTGTAGTCGGATTGCCAGGGTCATCTCCACCCACAAATCGATAGCTATCAATCTCATCGAAAGATCGGGCACCTCGTCCCCATCAAGTCCCTTAAGCTTCCATATAGTTTCGAGAAATAACTACCTGTGCCGTATTAGCAAACAATGTCACCAAAGTAGACACGTTATTAGCCATGTAGACTGTTACTTACATATCCATGTATACTGTCCAATGTGGAAATAAGAGGGGTTCATAGGTTCATTAAGGCTAGTTATATCTCCGATTTAAAATATAAGCACTTTCTAATCATTTAAAATTTGTAAAAAATATAAGCACTCCTAAAGTACTACTTCTCCTGTCTACCACTCTCTCATTAAAATTTTTTTCTATGTTACCCACTCTCCCACTCCAAACCACATCTCATTTATTGAGGAACACCATTGTTTTTTTCTTTCAATCTTTACATCTACTACGTAACATAGAAATGTTTATATTTTAGAATGGAATGAGTATATTGGAGGAGGCTTTAGAGGTGAGACTACGGCTGTGTATAAGCTTATGTGCTGGGCATGAGAAATAAAAAATCAATAATTTTCTTATTGTGACATGAAATTAAAATTAAAAGAGGAGAGAGAAGAAAAAGACAATGATTTTTTTTAAAATATGGGTCCTGGGTGACATGGATCTTAAGTATTGTGGTTATTTTCATAAGGCTAGATATGGTATATCTGTTCCACCTTTAGAGCATTTCTAATAGAATGACTATTTTTTCTAAATATTTAACTGGCTAAAAAAAATCTCTCTTCATATTTTTTTACTCCAAGGGTCTTTTTATAAATCTCACCAATATCACAGTGGTTCCACGTCATCCTCCCAATCCCCTTCTTCCCTTGGTTTCCCCTTGTTCATTCCCCTTTCGATCTCTCCACGTATGTGCAAGCTAGATGGAGGAGGAAGCAACGGGTAATGCTGCCCCCAGCTGGATGATGCAACAGGTAGGATGGAGCTGACATGGAGGAGGAGGTGGCAGACCTAAGGAGACGGCGGCGGCGGCACTGAGGTCGAGTACGTGTTGTGGAGGTCGAGCCCAGAGTTCATGCGTCGAAGTCCTAGCTTCTCCTCCCCCTCTCCGCTCATAAAAGGAGGCCCATGGTTGCCGCGGGACCTCACCGTGTCAGATGAGGGGAGGAGATGGCGGAGGCAGGGATCTGCCCATGGCCTCGTGAGACCCCACCGAGAGCCTCCTCTCCAGCGGCGGCGGCAGAGGCCCTGGTGTAGCTGCTCTCTGCGCGGCTCGAGGTCACCACGGCCGGTAGGACATGCTGCCGCCGGAGGGGTGCAGGGCTGGAGGCGGTGCACCTCGGGCGGCGTGGCAAGATCCGGCAGACACGCGAGCCGGATGGCTGAGGGAGTCGGCAGCAGTGGCGCTTGGCGGAGGGAAGAAGCGGCTGGTAGGGGGGGAGGTGACACCGAGAAAGATCCGAAGAGAGCTGCAGCTGGCGGGGAGATTGAAGGGAGGAGTCAGCGGCGTTGTGATCGGAGCCTGCTGTGCTATTTTGTGCAGGAGTCGGCGCGTGGGAGGTGGCATGTGGGCACACGCAAACGAATAGCCAGCTAAACTTGACATTTGGCTAGGGCTTAGCCATCTTTTTTTTACATAATGAGTAATCCTAACCTTTACTTTAACAGAAGCTACAACCAATTATTTCATTGTTCATAGACACAACCAATTATTGTATTATTCACAGACATGAACATGTACCCAAAAGGTCATTAAATGGAAAGATATTATTCAGGAAGTAATGCTATTATTAAATCTACATCCATGATTAACAAATTTTTACATAACCGTCGTCTCCAGATTTCGGCATACTAGATGGATGCTTTCCTTGTCCTCTTTACACCTTTGCAACTAGGTCCAAAATTGAATCTAGTATGTTGCCTATAAAGTACCTGTATGTAAATTGGAGAATTATCAAACACCAAATTGTTCCTACTGTTTCAAAGTATCGACGGATTGATACCCGACCGCAGTATCTGTGTATATACGATGTATTTTAGGACGTAAGGTAAGGCTGATATGAAGATGCAAACAAAGATGCAAGGAGATAGGGATTTTTATATAGGTTCGGGCCCCTTAGAGGTAATAGCCCTACTCCTGTTTGGCCGGGAAGTATGGAGAAGAAACCCTAATCTAATTTGTCAGTATGTCAGCGTAGAGCTTGGGTATAGTGGTCGGTGGCTAGGTGTCATCGTGATCCTCCAATGGCAACACCATGAGATTGGGCATATGTGGCTTCTATTGGCTTCTCCTTAGATTCTATTGGCTTGTCTTGGCTTGTCCCTTCCCCATAGGGGTCTTGTATTTATACCCTTGGATGTCCCTTGTCCAAGCAGAACTAGGGAGGCATATTAGAATACAAATCCAAGTAGTCCTGGTAGAACCTGAGTAGAACTCTTTGTTTCTTTCCTTATCGGGGAATCTGTCCTTCTCTGCTCCGGACTCTATCGATGTGTATGGGTTTTTTTCGTCTAGAACTTGGTATGTTGTACTCCATCGATGTATGTGCATATCTGTGGGACATCTCACATTTAATATATTGATAGTAGCTCCCGAACCCTAGTCAAATGAAGATGTCGGCTAGTCCAATTGCTACGAGAAGTCAACCTTGTCGGAGTAAATAAACGTAGGTGGCGTTCTACCCATCTAGGTTAGGTCCGACTTTTTTGATTTTTTTTGTCCAAGCAATCTGTCAATATAGCGTGGCAATCAAATTTCGAGCAGAGCTTGAAACTTCATCCGTCTAGTATGTGCATAGAATCTCGGTAGGCAGTATATTTATTGTCTATTCTTTCTTTCACTTTGAATACTCGAATATAATCATATCAGCAAACATTAAAGTCCCCGAGCAGTGTCGGATAGCTCTACATAGGTGTTAAGCATAAGTAAATAAATGCATATATTAAACACCTAATAAAAACTTTGTATCCAGATGTAATTTGTCCATGGCCACAAACTCCTACATTTTGTTGCTGCCGGACCAGGCATTAGGTTGCTTCTTCCTTACATATCTCATTCCGACTACAAACCCTTCAACGTGTTCCGGGCATATCCTAGATTTATATCTCGTGGGTTACATTTAGTCAGAATAAGATATTCGAGAATATGCCTTGACAGTTTAAGAGACAAGAAAATTTACAACTTGTCTAGTATCGGACAATATGTACCCATTACCCATAATTTGACAGTATGAAAGTCCCCTAACCTTTGACTAATCAGGTTAATTAGAGCGATATCTAGACATGTGAGTAGTTCAACTAAGCACGAATATTGGGAAAAATATATTTGCCCAACATAGGGAATAGCAAGGTAGCAATAAAGATTATGTAAAAACTTAATATATGTCGCTGTCGTGAGTGGAAAATGGAACCAGGGTCCCCATCGCCGGCGGCCTAGGATGGCCTAAAAGCCGCGTCACCACGTTGGCGTGGCCGCCCTCGATTCATGGTGAGATCACGCAGGGGCTCCCCCAACATAGACCCGAGCTCGTGCCCCCGCGGGGTAGGTGTAATGCCCTATACGTTGATTTAGAGTGTTCTAGTGGTTAATCTCTAAAAAAATAGAAATAATTATGCCCAATGTGGATTAAGAGGGAATTTGGGCTGGCCTATGGTCGAGCCCAAGGCCCAGCCGCACCCTCCTTAACCTCCCCAACCCTAGGGAGGGCGCCCCACTCCCTCTAGCCATCCTTCTCATGTCCTTTCCCCCCTCCTCTGGTCGCCACCCCTGCCCCTGGCTGAGTCCCCTCTGGTGCCCTGCTGTTGGTGCTGCTAAAGGAGGGAAGAAGAAGGGGAAGCGGAAGGGAAGGGAAGAAACGGGAAGAAGGAAGAGGAGTTTTCCCATTGCCGCTCCTTGTGGAGACCTAGGTAACAATCCTATGATCTCTTCCCCCTGTATGGCTTGTGTTCTAGGTTTAGATCAGCATTGGAGGCAAGAAAGTTTGGGACGAACTGATTATTTATCAGCCTAGGGTTTGGGGTGCGATAATCCGCAATTTTGGCCAGAAGCTGCTTCAGCTTGTCTGTTTGGTGATGTAAATGTTTTTTTGTAAAAATGTTTCGTATATAAAGTGTTGGATCCAACATCTTGATCTAGTTTCTGGTTTAATTTCCATTTAAATGGCCAAGTAGCTTAGGCAGTGGATTGATCTGAACTTGACTGTCTGAATATCAGTGTTATTTTTTGTAGTCAAAGTTCAGAGGGTATTTAGAGGGGGCTTAATGACGGAATCACAGAATCTTGTAATTACAAAAGTTGTAGAATATGTTGTGATCTATCTACTGGATAAAAATGGTTACCTTTTCACTTATGTTTTGTCATCAGTGTCCTTTTGATTGGGTGCAGCGTAGTTTTCTGGGCAGATGTACTTATCTGTTTTGTGCCATGTTTTAGGCCATCTAAGTGAAAGAACTGAATTTTGATGTCTATATGAAGGGTTCGGTAGTGGTTTATATTTCTATAGGATTTTAGAAACACTTTTTTTACTATGTTTTGTGGTGTAAAATTAAGATACAAATTGAGGTAAGCCACGCTGCTCCTTTGGGCAGATTCTTAGTTTTCAGTTTGTAGTGTTTAGGATGGATTTCTGCGTAGGAAGCGGTGTATATATTGTATGAAATGTTGTTGGAGTTTTGCATGTGGCTAAAGTGGCTCTTATACAGGTGGTTCTACTTCGGGTCACAGCTAGAGCCCGTAGTCTTCGTCGGTGAAGGCAAGTGGATGTAGCGTTGTTGCTACTCTTTGCCTTGTTATTGGTTGCCTTCACTTAATGTATACTGCAGCATATCACCACATCTCAACATATTAAGTTTGATCCTTATACTTGCTATTCATGTCATGATTATTCATCTTTTATACTCATACTTTGGTCTTTAATCATGAGATAGAGTAAAAGAGTGAAATGTTAATTGTGGAAGTTATGCCATCATCGCACATGGAGCATGTATTGCATATCTTGCATTGGAAGTTATGTCACGCAGTGTCGTGACCGTATCGATATAGCACTGTATGTTCACAAGAAGGGGTACGGTGAGGAAGAGCATGTCATGGCATGTGCATTCATAAGAAAGTTATGGTGTGACTTATGTGAAAGTGTTCTTTATAATATGCGATGATCTTATTCAATTGATCTTATCAACCCATGCCTTCATCGATCCATCACATGAACCGACTGATCTGGACTGCAATAGATCTAATCTACCGCTCCGCATATCAACATATGCGATTGATCCAGAGTCGGCGAATCTGTTCGGCAAGATGGCTCTGATACCACTGTAGGAGTACGCGTAGGCTACGTTAGCAGAAAATAAAAATTTCTAAATCGCTGGGCACACGCCCAGGACATCATGCGAGAGAGGGATCATGGTTATCGGGTTTACCCTAGACCGCAGCGCAGCGGGAAGAAGTGTTGGAGAAGCGGTCCAACCACGCGCGCGTCGAGGTAGTAGTGGAAGTAGTCGATCTCCGGCCGATCAAACGCCGCAACAAGCAGCGCCTCTACGGGTATCCACACATCCAGGGCTGGAACACCGATCGTCGAGTGTACTAGCACTCGTGAGCGGCTAGGGTTTGGCTCGAAAGGTGGCGGCTAGGGTTTTGCTCGAGGCTAACAGAAAACACCTACGTAAAACTCCTCAGCCCCTCGCCTCCCTATATATATAGACCTCCTCACTCGGGCCTCGTGGACTGAGGCCCAGTAAGAGTCTACTCGGATCTCTATCCGAATCGAGCCCATATTCAAATCACATTCGAATAAGTGTTCTAACCCATTAAGTGTGCGACCCTGTAGGTTCACGTATATTTTGTAGTCGAAGTTCAAAGGGTATTTAGAGGGGGCTTAAATGATGGTAATCGGAGTATCTTGTAATTAAAAAAGTTGTAGAATATGTTGTGATATATCTAATGGATAAAAATGGTTAGCTTTTCAGTTATAGTTTGTCGTCAGTGTCCTTTTGATTGGGTTTGCAGTTTTCTCGGCAGATGCAGTTATCTGTTTCGTGCCATGTTTCAGGCCATCTAAATTAAAGAATTGAATTTTGGTGTCTACATGAAAGTTGTAGTTATATTTCTGTAGATTTCAGAAACGCTTTTTTTTACTATGTTTTGTGGTCTAAAATTAAAGATACAAAATTGATAAGCCACTCTCCTCCTTTGGGCAGATTCTCAGTTTTCCAGTTTGTAGTTTTTACGATGGGTTTCCGACGTAGGAAGCGAGTGTATATATCTCGTATGAAATTGGATTTTTGCATGTGGCTAAAGTGGCTCTTATACTGGTGGTTCTACTTCGGGTCGCAGCTAGAGCCTGTAGTCTTCGTCGGTGAAGGTAAGTGGATGTAGCGTTGTTGCTACTCTTTGCCTTGTTATTGGTTGCCTCCACTTAATGTATACTGCAGCGTATCACCACATCTCAACATATTAAGTTTGAACCTTATACTTGCTGTTCATGTCATGATTATTCATCTTTCATACTCATACTTTGGTCTTTAATCATGAGATAGAGTAAAAGAGTGAGAATGTTAATTGTGGAAGTTATGCCATCATCGCACATGGAGCATGTATTGCATATCTTGCATTGGAAGTTATGTCACGCAGTGTCATGACCGTACCGGTACAAAGCACTGTATAACGTTCGCGAGAAGGGTACAGTGAGGAAGAGCATGTCATGGGGCATGTGGGCATTCATTTGCATTCATAAGAAAGTTATGGTGTGATTTATGTGAAAGCGTTCTTTATAATATCCGTGGATGAATTTTGGAAGTGTTGAGAGCTACTTTTATTAACTTTGGATGGTAATTTTTCTGCATTCCAATAGCTTGATAAATAATTCACTTGCTGAGATTACCCAATCTCACCCCTTGTTTTTCTACCCAAGTGTATCGTGATGCATTGGCGAGCATGCGGGAGGGGATTTAGTCACACAATGTCTTCACCACACAATAACTAATGGAACTTTAATGCTTAGTTATCCTTTGAGATGAATATTTGTAATCAGACTTGGATGTTTTAAGCACCAATCAATTATCTTATTGTTAAAATTGATGCTTTCCGCATCTTTGTTTCTATTCTTTTTTAAAAAATATCTAGCTAACCCTTATATATCATATTCATGCTTTATTGTGCCATATTCTCTGTTCTGAAGTTGTATAAAGTGTTGTTGTAGTAATACTCTGATGTGTGTAGTAACGGGGTGTTACAGTAAGGTCGGGGCGACTCTCTGGCTCCGGCTTCCCAGCAAGCTCGGGGCGCCACCTCACTCTGCCCCTAAGCTCAGCTCCTCCCAGACGGCTTGAGGAGCGCATGGGGACAGGGGCTTTAATGAGGATGCGATAGAGCCCATCTCGTCGCTTCGATCTCCCCGCATCTCACCCATTAAGGGCGATGGGACATATACCTATTCGGCGTGAGGCGTGGGCGACAGGATAGCTCGGTACCCACGTCCTAGGCCATCATTGCCCTTTTTCTGACAAGGGGTGTGTGTCGATGTTTTATATCGGCAATAATAATATGGGGCTACTCATGAGACCTAAACTTGATGGACTGCAAAGGAACACGGAACAATTTATACTGATTTAGGCCCTCAAGATGAGGTAATACCCTACGTCCAGTTGTGGTGTATTGCCTTTGAGGTTTCTCTGGTGAGATTTCCATATGCCCTCAGGGGGTGCCTTGCCTCCCCTTATATACCAGGGGACAGGGTTATAGAGTAGGAATCCCAGTCAGAATCCAACCAAGGGATTTCCTTCTAGGAATACAACATGCCTGACTAGGACTATATCTTTTCCTTGTCGTGTAAGGTAATGTATGCCGAGTTCTATTGTACCCCTAATTATAAGGTTAGGCCCATCCTTTATCCGAGTGGCTCTAATACTTCTCATGAGGTACCCGGGGCCCATGGCCTCCACAGCGTGGGATGGCAGGTGGCGTGATGGATTACTGCGCCGCCTACTTTGTCTCGCCCAGCCCCTATGCCTTTGATGAGAAGCAAGCGAGCAGCCCCACGGTCAGCATGGCAAGCCCAGCCTACCTTTGCAAGCCCCAGGTGGCCACAACGGACGTGTGGCCTTTCGCCATTGCTCCTCTCCTCTTTAGCTTGAGGAGGACCCTAGAAGGAAGGGCAGCCAGACCCACCGGCTTGCGCAAGACAAGACATAGTATACCTAATTCTTTAAACTCCCACTGATGCGGCGGGGGTGTGCGCTGTGGTATTCCCCAAATGTTAGTTAAGGGGAGAGCCAAGGCCAAGGAGGGCGGGGGAGGGGTGGCGGGTAGAAGAAAGACAGACACAACCCAACACTTGTAAGCTCTCTCGAAAGAGGAAGAACCAAGAACACAACAGGAGTAGGGTATTACACCTCCGGGTGCCCTGAACATGTATAAACCCCTTGTGTCTCTTTTACTGTCGAACGATAATCTACAACCGATCAAAACACATTTATTCCCCCAGCCGAACTCACAAAGAGGGTCCCTCTGGATCCCTGCTATAGGTGTTTCCACACTGACATCTGGCACGCCAGGTAGGGGGATTGTCGTGCTTTGATAGATTTTCTTATTGTTTTTTCCTGCCTTGGAGTAGGATGGCTGGAGAGCATCACCGGTGTCAATCCGACTCTAAAGGTGGAAGTGAAGAGCCGGTGGCTACTGAGTAGCATCTGGCTCCGCCTCCGCAGCACCGCGCCGAGGCTAGCAGGACCATCCCCGCCCGGCGCTTCACCATCACCTCACGCAAGGCAGACCATACTCTACACCCTCAGTACCAACGATGAGCTGCGCTCATGCCACCAGATATTCAGCACAAGCAAAGCCTGAAGCGCTATCATCGTGTAATGTCCGAGGCCCGGTCACTCAGGTCAGGGACTTGGTTCTCATTCGCTGTGCCTTTCACGGCGTCGGAAAGAAAAAAATTTCCCCCCATTTGGGAAGCCCCTTTCCTCCGTGACCGGGGTAAGGCCCTGACCAGGCTCAGTAATACTGGCCACGGAGAGTGGGACCCCACTCCCAAAACCGTGGAACATCGGGCACCTGCGCAAGCTCTACCCTTGACAAGCTATGTAAGTAAAGGTCAAGCTTGGTCAACCTAGGGAGACCCCTGTCTTTTCCAGGTTGGCCAGGGGGCTACTATTCCATACATCTTTTCAACATGTTACTCTTTCTCGCTAGTTGCAGCTGCCTAGCTGCTCTTTTTTCAAGCTTTTCCGAGGTCTCTTCCCCCCGCTTGTCTTCCCACGAGTAGTCTTATCACGCGAGGCCTCTCTCACTCGCTTTCCAAGCGCAAACGGGCAGCGACTGGTGCATGTTGCTTGGGTAACCACGCTTGGCTAGGCTCTTGGTGTTGGGCACGGTGCTCGGCCCAGTGGATAGCACCCCAAGCATTGTCGATGTCCTGACGGTTCTGACTTCGATGTTGGGCAACAGTGTTCGGCCTGGCCAGCTCCACCACCGAACGCACAGTCCTCATGGCCCGATGGATAGTGCCGAGCATTGTCGTATGTCCCGACGGTTCTGACTTTGCAGTGTTCGTCTGTCCCGATCCACCCGAGCACCGCAAAGGCCTGAACACTACGAGCCACTTGATCATGCCCTCACGTTGCTAAGGTCTGCAGCCCAAGAGGCGGCGGGTAAAATGGTGAGCGCTCACCAATAGCGTGCTGATGAGACAACCCTCACGGGCAGACAACTATTCTTGTTCGCATGCAGGACCATGCAGGGACGTTGCTGAAGCGGCATGCGGCCGCAGCCAGCTCGGGGTCCTGGGCACATCGCCTTACATGCTCGAGGGATGTTCCCCCTAGGCGGAATTGATACCGCCCCATGGGTTGAAGGAATGAACCGTGGCGTTGGCGATGGATCGTCCGCAGGTGGGCTCGAGGGCTGGACTGCTTTGACCCCCACTAGCCGAATAGTTGAACATCGCAAAGGTCGGCACATTCCCCCATTTTTCTGGTTAGGTTACCAGTTCTCGGGAATTCTTTCCCTTTACCTGCTCGCTGGAATGTCTTATCATGCAAGGCTATGCTCATTAGCTTCCCAAACGCAAATGGGAGACGGTCTGTGCAAAACGTTCGGGTGACCAGGGAAGTTTGCCCTCAGTGTCGGGCACGGTGTTCGGCCCGGTGGACAGTGCCCCTGCATCGTCGATGTCCCAAAGGTTCCAATCTCGACAATGGGCAGCGGTGTTCGGCCTGGCCAGATCCACCCCGAGCACCGCGAAGGCTTGGGCGCTGTAAGCTACCCAGTCACCCCCTCGTGTTGCTAAGATCTATAACCCAAGGGGCAGCGGGTAAAGCGATAAGTACCTGCCGGTAGAGTGCTTATGGACAACCCCCATGAGCGGATGTCTACACTTGTTGTTGTCCAGGATCATGCTGCCATGAGCCAAGTCTGGTGGCCCTCAAGACGTTACGTCCTCGCGCAAGATGAGGAAGCATCAGGGCGGGTCCACGGAAGTCTATAATTGCCTCAAGGCCGCGGGCTCAGGGAGTTGTTCGCCCAGGTACATACTACCTGAACGGGCGCTGCCCCAGCCCAAGGGAGCTAGCAGTCTGCCCCGGCGTGGGCGGGCTCGCAGGTCCCCACCGCTGCTTTGAGCTCACCCGTGCATGGGCGGGCCCGGAGGCATTTACGGCGACTTCGAAGACCTACCATGTGCTCAGGGGCCACCGCTAATGCCCCCTTGAGTAAAACGCAGTACTCACCCAGGAGCTCGAAAGAGAAAGTGCAGCTAAGTTGACGGAACCTGTTCAGGTGCTGCCTCTGCCCCCCTCCCCTCCCGAATAGGAGTGGTCCTACCAAAGGGACTAGAAGAGTGACTATAGCAACAAACCTTGCTCAACCATGGGCAAGTACATGAGCTATGTTATTTTGGTTCTCATCAAACAAATACAGCGAGCTGGCAAATACACGTTAAGTTTCTCCAAGAAGCCTTAAGTACGGAGAGGCATAGAGGCATACAATTGCTTTATTGTACAACAAGCTTGACGTCACAGCCCCAGCTATAGTGTGAGGCACAACGCCCTTGTGGCATCTCACGGGCCATTGACAGTCTTGCTCCACCGGACGACCGCGTCATCTTCATCCCACACACGCAGTTCACTGGCGGGAAGGCGGTGCAATGATAACGAGGCGTGCCCCGCGCTGATTTCCCGTGCACCATGATGCGTCACTCCCTGGCAGCTGCTTCATCCGATGGGGCCCCCCGCCAGAGAAGGACAACCTCACCGGGCTGTGGGTTGGTGCCTCGTGCAGCGTTGGTGGGGCTGCTGCGCGCAGCACAGCAGGCTGCAAGCCCACACGACACCGGCTAGGGACTAGCAGCGCATCTACGGCCGAGCAGGGATGCTAGTTCAAACTCCGACGTGAAGTTGGAGTCCCTGCTGTCCCCGGTGGCAACATGGGAGCTGCCGCCGGAGCGCAACGTGGTGGGTTAGGCCCATGAAGGGCCTCCTAGGGGAGGATGCCAGAGCTGAGAAGGCGCAAGAGCAGCTGCGGGGTGATGCATCAATACATCCCCGCTGCTCACTTCTGCACCAGCTCCAGCATGAAGTTGGAATCCTTGATGCCATTGGGATTGCCAAAGGAAATGCCTCTGACTTGCAATCTGGCAAGCCATGCTCGCCCATCTATCAACAAGGATCATTTCTCGCTGCCTTAGCTCGAGTGCTTCTTGCCCAGGCTCATGCTGCACAAAGCGCGATGAGGGGTAGGGGGCTTGAGCTGTAGTGGAAGGAGAAGAAACGGGCAAGTGAAGCGTCTAAGGAGTGAAGAAAGCAAGTTGGGTGTGGAATGCGTGCCACTTCCCCCTGTGCTACTTATAGGCGGCGTTGCCCAATGGCTTGGTCCTCTTAAGCGTACGAGTCGAGAGAGATTCCACTTGGAAGGGGGCGAAGCGCTGATCTTGTCACTCCCAAGGCAGCATCCGTGCCCAGTCTCGTCAACCGGGGTGGCATGTTCATCCTCCCCACTCTCAAGACACGTGCAGCACTAAGTCTTGTCACTCTGAGCAGGGAATCAATTTCCCTGCTCTCCGGACGACTACTGCACCAAGTCTCATCGGCTTAGCCGGGGTATCAATTCCTCTACCCCCAAGTTGGCTGTCGCGCCAAGTCTCATTGGCCTGGGAGGGGCATTGACCCTAGCCCTCAAGATGGGATTGCGGGCATGGTAGCGGTGATGATATATTCCACCATGGACTAGGCCAGCTCGCACCCTTCTTTGATAGCCACATCTTGGACGTGAGCCGGGAGTTCCTTGTGTCCGCTGTCTTGGAGAACTCTAGAACCAAATGTCCCAAAGTGCTGGTGTGCTTGTCCACCGTCCCAGGGTCAAACCCAACAGCCCGCATGGAGCACCGCACGCTGGTCGTCACGTCATTGCTCGGTTCTCATGACCTCGTTGTGCCACTCCGCCGCCGCGGCTCGGTTATTCAACCGCTGGATCTCGGCAGCTGTGGCCTCGGCCTACAAGGCCACTGTCTTCTACTCGGAGTCGAGGACCTATTCCAGGCCTCTGCGTAGTTGGCGGAGTCTACTCCTAGGCTAGTCACTTGCGGCTCAGCCCTGACGATGGCCTGCTCCCACGCATCCAGGGCAGCTTCAGCCCTCTCGAATGCCTCAACGCGGAAGTCCATCACGGTGGTGGAGTCACGTAGCTCCACACACTAGAGCACCAGTTGCTCCTCATGCTTATGCACGTCCTCATAGGACTGGCGCACTCTAGCCTCGGCCGTGCGGAGGACACCCTCACGCTGTGTGCAGCCTCCTCCTGTGCGGTCATCACCGCCTCGGGGCGTGTGAGCTCCAGTTCGCAGCCCTTTTCCCGCCTTGAGGATGGTGAGGGCCTTCCGTTGGTCGTCGAGCTCTCTCAAGGCTTTCGGGGCATCCTCCCTTGCTGCGACGGCCTCAACACATTCAGCGTCCAGGGTGTATTGTTCCCGCTCCACCTTAGCCACGTCGCGGTCATAAACTGCCTTGGCGACGTGGACGAGTGACTCCAGCTGTTGGCGCCCCTTCTGGAGGTGGGCCTCCTCTACGGTGAGGGCAGAGCACATCTCGTCGAGCTCCGCCCACCTAGCAAGGGTGGCCTCTCGGAGCTCCTCCACCAGGTCCCAGGCGCCACTCAGTGATGCTAGAAAGGACGCTCGGGGCCCCCTGCCTCGGGGCCCTGAGCTGTAGTGCGTGCTTGGGTTGTGGGAATGGCGTGGTCGAGGACATGTCGACTCGATGACTTGAGCCATGATCTTGTCCCTCGGTTCGACCAACCTCCCTTGGTGTGGTGGGGACCTGGGGGCTACCCCCTCTGGGGGGTATGTTGGCTTCTGACGACGCCGCTACTGCCTCAGTCTCTCCGACCCTGAGGGAGCTCGGGGCCTCTGGGCCCAGAGCAGGGCCCACCTCCTTGGGTTGCCTGGAGCATGCAGGGTAAAATGAGGAGGGGGGAAGGAAGAACTGACAAGAATCCGAAGAGGAAGAGACGAGCATGGAACCACACAAATTGAGAGGGTCATGAGGGTTTCACTAGGGCTTGGGACTAGTAAAGCCCAACGGCGCGCTTGCAAATGGGCGCCTCTCGAGCGTCAATGTATCTTCTTCTTCTTCCTTGCTAGGGGCTTGCGATCATCTCCCTCCCTCGGCACGGGCCATGCCTCGGGGCCGGTCTTTCCTGCTCAAGGCCCCAGGCCTCTAGAGGCCTCCCCGTTGCACGGCCGACTCGACCTGCTGGCCTCTGCGTCGTGCACCATGCGTTGCAGCATGGCGACCCATGGCGGCGATAGGGGTGACTGCGAGCGGTATGATTTCGGGAGACTCGGGCTCCGAGGGTGCTTGCCTGCCCTTTTTGAGTGCCAGGAGTTTGTAGCAGCACCGCTATCTTGGCGGGCCACATCACCGTCATCTCTTGGGATTCGCACCGGCCCGGGGGCCGTTCCGGGCATGCGCTCTAGGATTCCCTTGGCATCGCACTTGGGGAGGCTACTTTGCATGGAACTAGCACGCCTTGCAGCTATGAACTAGCTCGGATGCATCCTGGAGAGCTGTCAGCTAGTAGAAACCTTGCCAAAAGGCTCTCTTGACCAGGGTGCGGAACGATGCATGGCTACCGCACTCACCCACGTGAATATCAGCGAGGAGCTCACTGCCTTCTTCTTGCGTGATGCACTTCAGGAGGACACCGTTCGAGCCACGTCGGTAGAGGTCCCCATCCACCAAAACATAGTGCTTCAACTAACGTGTAATCCTCTCTGCAATGGTGTCGTCGTCGAGAAGGGAATCTTCTTTCAAGTACCCCCAGATCTTATCGATCCACGAGGATTACTGAGAACTCCCCGCAAGCACAGTGAACTCACTGGGCGGCGGCCCCTTGATGGTTTCCCCCACTGAAGGGGTCGCCTAGGTTGTCTCACCTAGGCGTGAGGTACCCCCTTGCCTCAGTAGGCAGTCGAGACGGATGGCCGTGTGAGCCTTTCTTCAAAGGTTCCAGCCTGGACTGGCGCATGAGATGACGCCAGCCGTGAGAGCTCGTCAGTGGGTATGTTGTCATAGTGGGGCACGTGGTGCAGCTCCAAGCTGTTGAAGTGCTGCTCCATTCTTCTGACTTCATCCACATATGCCGCCATTTGTCGATCGGTGCGTTGGCGCGGAAGTGAAGTTGAATGACGTACCGGAGTACTTCACCCGTGGGAGAGGTGAGTACCACTCTAACCCCCACACCTTGAAGCGTGAGGGAACCGTCAAAGTTCATCACCCAGTGCCTAATCCTTTTCCTGCGCTCCCCGTCATCGGGGTTCTCGGACAAGTGCTCGTCGTCGGAGTCCACTCGGCCACGAAATCAGCCAAGGCTTAGCTCTTAATGGCGTGACGACCCATGAAGTGCAACTCGAACTCTATGAGCTCGATCGCCCACTTGACGATGCACCCAGTGCCCTCATGGTTGTGAAGGATCTGGCCCGGGGGTACGAGGTTACCACCAAGACCCTGTGAGCCTAGAAGTAGTGGCGAAGTTTCATCGACGCGATTAGCACAACGTACAACATCTTTTAGGCCTATGGGTATCGAGTTTTGGTGTCCCGTAGGACCTCGCTAATGAAGTAGACAGGGCATTGCACCTTATGGCCCTGTCTGGCACCGAGCTCTCCTGCCTGCTCAGGGCCGGTTGGGAGCTCGGACCCAACAGACTACTCGGGAATGGGTGCCACTCGTTGCTCGGGCACCAGGTCCCCGAGCTCACCCTCTAGCCCGGCCATGGTCCAAGGTGCACCGGGAACTTAGACTTGACGCTGTCCGCAATTTTTTCAAGGTCGTGCTTGAGCACCAGCGCCATACTCACAACTTGTGGCATGGCAGCGATGTATAGCAACATCAACTCATCTTGCCTTGGCGCCACGAGGACGGACGATGAGGTAAAGTACTGCTTGAGGCCTTGCAGGGCCTACTCGGCCTCGGGCGTCCAATCGAAACACCTGGTCTTCTTTAGCAGCTTAAAGAACGGAAGACCACGCTCCTCAAGCTTGGAGATGAATCGCCCCAAGGCTACCATGCAACCCATGAGGCACTGCACGTCTTTGAGACGTGCAGGGGGACGCATCTGCTCGATGTTGGCCTCGATGCCCCAGTTGGAGATGAGGAACCCAAGGAGCTTGCCCGCGGACACATTGAAGATGCACTTCTCAGGGTTTAGCTTCATGCACGGGTGCGGAGACTGTCGAAAGTCTCCGCCAAGTCCTCGAGCAGCGTGGCCCGGTTGCATGATTTCACCACCAAATCGTCGATGTAGGCCTCCACGTTGCAACCTAACTGCGATTTAAGAGTGATGTGCATCAAACGTTGATACGTAGGACCAGCGTTCTTCAACCCAAAAGGCAAACACAGATAGCAATAAGTCCCAACGGGGGTTATAAAAAAAGTTTTTTCTTGATCTTCCAGTGCCATGCGAATTTGATGGTAGCTAGAGTATGCATCTAAGAAGTACTAGAGGTCACACGCCACAATGGAGTCGACAATTTGATCTATGCGTGGCATAGGAAAAGGGTCCTTGGGGCATGTCTTATTTGGGTTGGTGTAATCGACGCACATCCATAGTTTGCCGTTCCACTTGGGGATGACAACAGGATTCGCGAGCCACTCCGGGTGGATGACTTTGCAGATGAAGCCGGCAGCGAGCAGCTTGTCCACCTCGTCACAGATGAACACTTGGCGATCGGGGGCTTGTCGTCGTACCTTCTATCGCACGTGCCGCGTGCCCAGCACATGGCATGGCGGTGCTCGATCACCTCCCTAGGGACCCCGAGCATATCCGATGGTTGCCAGGCAAAGATGTTGGCATTAGCCCGAATGAAGGCGACGAGCGCGCTTTCCTATTTGGCGCCAGGCAAAGATGTCGGCATTCTTCATGGCGAGGTACACATAGTGCGTGAGCGTGACTGCCATGAACTTGGCAAGCATGGGGCGACCCAGAATGGCACTGTATGGGAGCTTGTAGGTCGCCATGTCAAACATGATGCGCTCGGTCTAGAAGTTTTCTCAATCCCCAAATGTGACGGGCAACCAGGTGTGCCCAAGGGAGCTAGGCATGTCCCGGGGTGATGCCGTGGTACAGGAGCGACGGCTTTAGGCACTTCACCACAACCTTAGCTTGTCATAGACCTCGGGGGACATGAGGTTTAACCCCCACACCCCCATCGATGAGGACACGGCCCACCTTGATGTTGCAGATGGTGGGAGCGATGATGAGCGCTAGGCGCCCATCCCCGGTAGCGCTCTCAGGGTGGTCGGCCTGGATGAAGGTGATCTAGGCCTCGGACCACTTGAAGCCGCCTGGCGGTCTCCGTGCTCGGGGTGGCCGAGAGCAGCTCGCGCTTCATCGCCTTGAAGCTATGAAGCAATGGGTGAGTGTAGGTGCCACCCTCAAGAGTAGCGACCATGTGCTTGGGCTCTTGGAATCTGAGGTCAAGGTTCTTGTCATCGTCATTGTCTTGCCACCGGAGCTCCCTGGCAAACTCTTCTAGCATTCGGCAAGGTTCTTCACCTCCCGGCACTCCGTGAGGTCGTGCCAGTCAGTCTCATGGACCGAGCACCACTTGCCAGGCTTCTTCTCAACTGATGCAGGGGCGTTCTTCTTCTTCTTCCTGCTGCTACCAGCGTCATCGTGTGGCGGTTTGCACGGCTTGTCGCCCATGGCCTGGATGAATTCCACGGCGTGGTTCCTCTCCTTTGTCCACTTCCTCCTTTCTCATCTTTCGGCGGAGCGGGAGGAACCGACGCCGTCGGCGGGGGCCTGATTAGGGTGCGGCACGTGCCTTCTTAGTGCATTTGTTGGCCAGCACAAAACAGCTGCGCGGTGATCTCGACGTCATGGGTGTTCAGCTTCTCGAGCATGCGCTCGTCATGGACACCCTGTTGGAATGCAAGGATCACAACATGTCGGGGGATCCGTGAATTATGTTGCAGACCTGGCTGAAGCGTTGAATATACTGCCTTAGTTACTCACCCTCTCGTTGCACGATAGCGTGGAGGTCAGATTGCATCCCAAGGCACGGGAACGTGCCCTGTAAGTTGGCCATGAATTGGTGGCACAAGTCATCCCACTAGAAGATGGAGCTCGGGGGAGATTCATGAGGCAGGAGTGAGCCTGGGCCTTAAAGGCCAAAGGAATAATTAGCCATCACCTTCTCGCTCCCGTCTGCTGCCTAGATGGCGGAGGTGTAGATCTAGAGGAACTCGATGGGGTCGATGGAGCCATCGTAGTTTTTGGGATATCCGGGAGAAATTTGACGGGCCAGCAAACCAGACGGAGTTCCTAGGTGAAAGCATGGCAACCGACCCTATATGGCACGACGCGGTGGGTGAGGTGTCAGGGTGATGCCTGCAGGGTGGAGACCTGCGGCCCCTAGATGATGTTTGGTCCTCCGCGAGCTCAGCAGCGTCACGACGCCTCTTGCGCTTGCGCTCAAGTGTGACACACGTTTCCTCATGGGCCCGCTGCTTGTTGACACAAACGCGTAGGTCCTGTTCCTCGCCCCTAGCTGGGGGAGCTGCATATTGGCCTGCGGGCCTCGCAGCCAGTCACCGTTCAGCTTCGGTGCAAGGGGCTTGTTGCAGCAATGTTGTAACGCCCCGAAAATCGCCTTAATTAAAAATTATCGTGGGTAAATGGAAAGGCAAGAATACACTAGAAATTTTGTTTGAGAAAAGAGTTTGAATAAAATTTTGAAATTTCCAATATTAAAAATCCCAAGGTTAAATCTTTAAATAAATACTTGGATGCTTTTATATTCCAGGGGTTCTGTCGGAGTATTTTAAGCATTTGAGTATTTATAATATTAAATTCTTCGTGTTTCATGGTGGCATTTACTTCTGGTAAATTCCCCGTGATTTAATAAACTCTCTGAAATATTCTCGGATTTTTCGGAGCTACAGAATTAATTTTAATGCTATAAAGATCACTAAAGTAAAGTAATTAAATATAAATAAATTCCTTTTCCTTTTCCCTGTTTGGGTCGTTTTTGATTCAGTCCTTTGAAGTCTCCCCGTCATCATGAACTCTGACTCCCTTTTCCTCTAGGGTTTTGTGTCGTTCCCAGAACCCTAAAGTCGCCTCGAAAACCTAAATTCGGAGTTACCGGATTTATTCATTTTTGAAACTCTAGAACTCTTTTGGACTCCCAATTCGAGATCCTTTGTATTCGAAATATTTATATTTCCCTTTAAGATAAATCCCAGATATTCCCTTAAACTCTTTTTCCGTCGAAACAAATCCAAATCTCCAATTGTGTTAGATTTCTCCAAATTCCTGTTCCAATAAAACATCCTCGTCAATTCCCTAATCCTAAAATATTTTACTTGGAATATTCCATTTTCCTGTTCCCGGGAAAATATTATAATTTCCCGCATCTCCAAAATATCCACATATTTTGGGAAGTTCAATTATGCTTGAATAATTCGAACTATTGATCTCTGCAAAATAATTCCCAATTTTATCGGATTCCTGAATTATTCCGAGATCCGGTTTCCCCAAATATTCTTTGATAAAATACCCTTCTTTTTCGAATCCCGCCAAATATTCTCCCTTTTGAATTCTCCAAAATATTCATCTATTTTGGACATATAAATGTTTCCCAGAAAATCCCCTCTAGTTCCTAACCCGATGAATAATCCGATATTTGTTTTCCCAAATATTCCTCGAATATCCCGATATTCTACTCCCCAAATTTCCATCGGGAAAATATTCTTCATTCTCTGAATCCCACAATATATTCCGTCTCCCGGACCCCCACTACATATATTCTTTTTCTAATTACTTCCAAATACTGTTTGATTCCCAATATATATATTTATACCTATGTATATATACGTATGTATATATATGTATGAATGTATATACCCTCAATATTCCAAATATTTGTTTCACCCCAAAATTCCTTTGACTCGACATTTTAATCATCTCTGGTAATCCGAGGTTTTCCCCAAATCCCAGATTTGACAAAATATCCTTGAGCTTCCAATTTCTAAAATATCCCATATATATATGTATAGATTCTGATTATCAGAATATTCCGACCTCTGAATATTTCTACAAATCTTCAATTCAGAAATATATCTCGAATTTATAAATTCCAATTTTCCAAATTTGGAATTTTATCAGAAGACCCCTCTCCTTTCTCCTTTTTCCCCTTTCCTCTTTTCTTCCTTCTTCTGTCCTTCTTCCTGGTCGAGCTCCCGGCCCAGGCCGCCACGCCGCACCCCGAGACTCCCTGCCCGGCCCGCGCCTCTCGCTCGCCCGTGCCCGCGCCCTCTCCTCGGCCCGGCCTGCGCCCCGGCGCCGCCCCTCCCCTCGGCCTGCGCCCGACCTCGGCCCAAGCTAGCCGCCGGTCCAGCCCAGCACCACCCCCTACGCCTCCGCCCCGCAACTGCCGCCGCCGAATCCGCCGCGTCGCCGCTCCCGTGCTGCCGTCGGAGCCAAGCCCCATATATATAGCCGCCGCCTGCCCCCCGTGCCCTAGCCGGCTCTGCTCCTCTCCACGCCGCCAGGCCGCCGCCGCCACCCCGTCGCGCCGCCCTGCTGTCTCCATCTACCGCCGCCCAGCGCCGCTCTCTCCCGTGCGCCGCTGTCTACACCCGCCGCCGCGCCGGCGTCCTGCGCTGCCTCAGCCGCCGCCCTGCTGGCTGTCTCTGCCTAGCCGCCGGTGAGCATCCTCGTATCCGCTTCCTCCCTCCTCTGCCTGTTGTCGCCATGGTCGTCGTCATCCCCATCTGCCGTGCGTTGCCGGTGAGCATCTGCCCCGTCGCCTCCATCTTCTCTGCCAGGCGCCGTGCTGTTCCCCGCTCGGCCTCGTCGTCGCCGGCATCTACCTGTCCGCCGGAGCCGCCTCCCTCCTCCTCTGCCTGTTGATGCGTCGCCGTCGCACCGAAGCCGCCTCGCGTCGCTCCTGCGAGAACGCCGCCACACTGCATCTAGCTACCGCCTCTCTTCCTCATCTCCCTCCGCTCTGGTGCCCCTCGGCGTCCGCTGCCGTCCGTCGCCCCGACGCCGATGCGCCGCCCCGAGGACGTCGCCTCCTCTCGGCCTCCGCCCTGTGCCATCAACCCATCACCGTCGGTGCCGCATCGTCGTCGCCCTCGCCTCGGCTCCGCGCCAACCTCGCCGCCGGCGTCTTTTCTCCCCTGTCTCGGTCTCCCGTCGCCGCATCCTGCCATGGGGCAGGAGCTTGCCCTCGCCTTGAGTCACTGCTGGGTGGCCCTCATCTGTGTATGCCATGCAAGGCCCAAGCAGTTTCCTCTCCTTTGTTTCGTATGACAAATGGGCCCCACTCAATTATCCCTCCAAAAACAATTCCTCTATTAATTAACTTCCGAGAGAATATTCCTTTTCAATTCTTTTCGGATTCATTCTGAATACAATCTTCCAAAAGCCATAAATTTTCCGTTTGAAGTCCGAATCGACCCGTTATTCTTCCTAAATTATCTAAAATCATAATTCACTTGTTTATGTATTTTTATGTATTGTTTATTTGGAGTTTCTTAGGGTTTGTTATCGTTTTACGTGTAGTTGCGTACTATCGTCGATTCGGAAGACTTCGGAGTCTGCGGAAGAGTTCGGAAAAGTATTTGAAGACTTTTGCGATTGCAAGGCAAGTCACACGACAATCTCCTTAAGCATGTTGATCCTAGTTGTGAAACCTATTTTATTTTCAAGTTATTGCATGAAATGTTTTCGAATGACATTATTGTGGGTATTTACTTATTATCCAATATCCATTGATAATTATGGCCATTTTGATGTTGATATCTATACCTTGACACTCCGGGTAATAATATTGACTAGCCAGATGTTTAATTATTTATCTGGCTAGATTATTTAGGATTTTGCTTAGCCATGCCTAGAAACTATAGTGTCATTTTATGTGGGTAATTAATGACTCATTTATGACTAATTGTGGATTAATAGCTATATTTTCACGACAGTGAGTCGTGCTTGATTAATTAACTATGTCAACTAAAACTTGATTGATGGTGGGTTGTGAGCACCAGGTTGGAATGTTGCTAGCGGTGCTCATGACAGTTAAGGACCGGTTCGCGGACTACTTGTTGCGAAGCAATACTCGTGCTAACCACAAGCCAGCATGGGTAATGGTAGGATCCAATGTGTAGTACGTTCAACCGGGGTCCACCATGGTGTGTTATGGCTGTGTCAATAAGACCACCATGGCTGCGTCAATAAGTCCATGTCTTGGGCGTTGGATCGTTTCCCTGTTGGGGGCCTGATCAGCTCCTGCCGGAAACTGGTGGTCCAGCGGGTGGCTCCCTTGTTGTGCGGGTTACATGGAGGGTCTTATCACAATTCCTTTCCGAGGTACCGTGGTGGTATTAAGGCGCACAGTGATGTGTTGTGGAGTTGTGTCTTGTGGGTAAATTGGTACACCTCTGGCCAGAGTAAAACTGTTCGAATAGCCGTGCTCACGGTTAATGAGCGGCCTAGCAATGTTTCTGTGATTAGTCCCACACTACTCATTAATGGAAATAAATGATGGAATATTGATAGCTCCTGTTTGGAGGAGTTATGGTTTGGGCCTGAACTGCGTTGGAGCGTTGTTCAGTGGTTGATTCAATACTGATTAATAATTAAACTATACTGTTTTTAATGATTTCGAATGCAAATGTTTTAAATGCTGTTTTATGCAAATAAGCCATATTATGCCTTTCCTTTGGTATCCTGTTGCATTACATTGCATTCCCTAGTGTGGCTTGTTGAGTACAGTGGGTGGTACTCAGTCTTGCATTATTGCAATCTTTAGAGTGAAGTTTTGCGTGGAGGAGAAGATGGTGTTTGGCTTATACCCCAGTTGAGCTGCCTGTGGCTTGGTGCTGAAGCTACGCTAGTTGCCGTTCCGCTGCTGTTTTCTCCTGTGTGAGGACTAAGTGCCTCTGTTGTAAGTATTTATCATTATTTCGTATTTGGTTATGTTTATCAAATTGTCAATTTGTGTACCTCGGCTGATTCCTGGACGAGGATTTATTGCACAAATTAGCTTTGGAAATTCTGGTAAATTTCTGGGCGTGACAAATGTCGAGACTGACGGCGAGGTCGACTTAGATGCCGACTTGGAGATTGTGCAGGAGCTAGTGGCCACCACCTTGCAGTGCACCGTGCCAACCAGGTCGGTGATTTTCTTCAACCAACGGCCCTCTGGGGTCTCCCCAGTGGCTTGAAGAGGAGGATGGCAGAGGAGTGCCTGTGCAACTAGCAAGGCGCTCCCTTGGTTGGTTGAACCAAAGTCCAGCTGGCGACAGGCCGGTGCACGGCGCGCGCGCTCTCGTTGCATGTTGGAGGCACAGTGGTGCCATTAGGGCCCTCACCACCTCCCTCAACACGCGGAGACGCCTAGTTCGCTTGCCCTGCATGGGGGCGTTGATATGGCGCTGGCTGGGGTCAGTCCTGCCGTGTCGGCGGGTGCTGTGGAGGTGGAGTTGGGCACTGCCCTGCAGCCACAAGCTCCTCCCCTCCATCCTCGAAGTTAGACTCATGCAGCAGGGTCCACCCGCCATTCTACTCCTCCAAGGCGGGAAAATAGCAAGAAACCAAATCAAACGCAGCAGCCCCCTACCAGGCGCGCCAGCTGTCAGTCTGGATACACCGTCTGTAGGGATCCGGTGGGATCCCCTTTGTGAGTTCGGCCGGGGGTTGAATGCGTTCGACTTGTCGTTTGATACGAGGCGTCCGACCTTCTCAACGTAGAATCTGGATACACCGTGTAATCAATGAAGAGGATGAACAATGTGCTACCCTTGCAGCACATCTTTCACCATGAATTCACAAAACCACATGCAAGAGATGACCCACTTGACCACACAAAAGTGGCTCTATTGCTCTCTCAATTCCTTGAATGAAAAAGCAAGAACAATCCACGGCAAAAACTCCCAATTCCCCTCTCTACTTTGGCGGCGGCGGCACAAACCCTAGGAGAAGAACAAGAGAAATATTGCTGTGAAAATATGTGTATACTAAATGTGATCTACCCTTCTGGGTCATTTACAAAGGCTTATGTAGCCATTACATAGGTTAGAAACTAACTAGGAATCATATACAACAAAATATGGAAACCTATCAGGACTGGTGATGGTTTGTTTCGGCCATTCTGATGCAATTAAAAGGAATTGGTGTCCTGGGCCCTATCCATCATGTGGGCCATAAAGTTAGCTTTCCAACAAGTACTCACACGTCCAAAACGGACTTTGGATGAGAAAGTTTTGGCAATTTTAGTATGAGCTGCTCTGACAGCCAAACCGAATCCGATTTGGGCCTTTCCCTTCTTATCTTCAAACTCCTTGTTTTGAAAGATTTGAATCCATGGGGAACTTGTAGATGGAGTCCTTGCCAACCTTAGATGGGTCTTTGAATAGTAGAACCCGGTCTAAACAAGGCAAAGCCCATGTTCATTATCAATGCTGCTGCCCGCGTGTCACCCGGTCCGCCCGTGGAGCGAGTCTTCAAATACAGGTAACTCGGTGTAGAAAGCTCCGAATCACGTGCCGTTTGTTCCGTTGAAAAGTACACATGACAAGCCTTCCATGTATGTAAGTCGTGTATGCCGAAAGTCTTCAAGTCAAACCATAATTCACCATGAACTTCGTGAACAAAACAACAACCGATCTTTTCCATGCGCGCTGCTACCTCCATCAACTCTCGCTTGGCCCACATGTTTGTGCATGCCAATTGTTCACTTCTCTCACATATAAAAACAATGTAGTGATAAATAATATGTGGCATCAAATTCTTATGTAGTCCATATATAGATTTAGAGAGAAATAAATTCACCTTATAGTTTGATTCGCATGCATAGGAGAATATCCAAAAGCATGGTGTATCCAAATCATCGTAGGTTGATCCACAAGTAAATGCAATAAGGGGATTATATAGGTTCAGGCCGCACGGTGGCGTAATACCCTACTCCTGTTGGGTTCTTGGTTTCTTAGGGATTTGTGCTAAGCGTTTACAAGACTTACGCTCTCCGGGTTGTGTTTTTCCTCCCCCCCCTCCTTTCCCTTGGCCTTGGCTCTCCCCTTATAGTTATTCTCGGGAAATACCACAGTTGCCAAACTATGGAAATAACATACACAATTACAGAATTTGGTATGGTAGGTTTCGCCACCCTCTGATCGATGGGCCAGCTCGCCGTGCTCCTATGGCCCCACTCAAGACCAACCCGGGGTGAGAGGGCTGTTGCCCACTACACGTCTTGGCGTGGCCATCGAGTGCTCACTGGGAAAGATTGGGCTTGCCACGCTAGTCATGGGCCCCTCCTATAGTCAACCGCGCCACCTGCCAGCCCACACCCCCTATCAAGAAAGTGTCATGATGGCACTCGGCGTGGGGTACAGAACCATCTATCCCCCACTCCACATGCCCGGTAGATATATGTCTTGTCGCCCTTAATGGGAGAGGCGCGGGATGACCGAAGCGAGGTAGCATGCTCCGTTGCGTCATCATTAATGCCCCTGTCTTCGTGTCTTCCCCGAGCTGGTCAGGGGATCTGAGCTTGTGGGCGGGGCAAGGTTGTGCCCCGAGCGTGGCTGCTATGGCCACAAATTCGGGGTATGCCCCGAGCTCAACCTTTGTAGCCGCGAGCTCAGGACCTTACTTCCTGGACCCAAGGGACCCCAGGTGTAGCTTTGTAGTTTCTGTGAGTTGTGCGTACGGCCCTTGGCAATGTGATGATGTGGCGCCAGGCCACCCTGAGCCACCGGTGGTGGGAGCCCTAGTTCCCAGTTCACTGACAATGTCAATGTGCCACAAGTCACCCAATAGTGCATCAGCAGGAGGAAGACTCAAAGGCAGATACAGTTTGTGGTAGAGATGGCCAGCAAGCATGATGGTAGTGTCGATGCTTTGCACCGGCAATAATATTATGGGGCTACTCCGCGACCTGGAATTCGGTGGATTGCAGAGGAACACAAGAGAATTATACTGGTTCAGGCCCTCGATGTGAGGTAATACCCTACGTCCAGTTGAGGTGTTATTCCTCTGAGGTGGTTTTGCGATCAATGATCTTGCGTGCCCTCATGGGGCGCCCTGCCTCCCTTTATATACTAGGGGACAGGGGTACATGGTAAGGATCCCAGTCGGATACGACCAAGGGATTTCCTTCTTAGAGATAGAATCCTATCCGACTAAGGCTATGTTTCCTTATTATACAAGGCACAGCCTGCCGGGTGCTATCTTATCTCTAATTACATGGTCTGGCCCATCCTCTATCCGAATGGCCCATGTGCTGGTAATGAGGTACCCGGGGCCCATGGCTCCCACAGTAGCCCCTGAGACCTTCATAGTTGAGTCACAGCTGATGCCGAGTGCTCATCCTCCACGGTGAAGGTTACCCGAGTGCGATGCTCCCGAGTACTCTTTGTCCGAGTAAGTCTTCCCGAGTCCTGCTTCATGTCAGCTGGCAGCGAGGCTATGAAGGGCTTTATGTAGATATATGAATAGTGTGCGCCGAATAGGCGCACCTATTAGGTGTAGCCCCCGACTCTGTGCTTAATTGTGAAGACAATTAAACATAAAGTCAAAGATCTTTAACCTGGAAGTCTTTCCCGAGTAGATTACTACTGGTATATGAGACTCTTCGGTATCATGTCAACCGGAATATAATTTATAGTCTTGCCGAGTAGGAGACTACTCATATATAGGACTCTTCGACTTCATGTCAGTCGGAATATGAGTTTATAGTCTTTTCCGAGTGGCGTCCCACTCAAAAGCTAGACTCTTCCGCATCATGTCAGCGGGAATAAATATTTATAGTCTCTCCCGAGTAGTGCACTACTCGAAAGTTAGACTCTTCAGCGTCATGTCGGCTGGAATAATGTTGCTCATGGCAACTGATGGCCACGCATGTAGGCCGAGTACCACTTTATGAAAATAAATCCATTACGTGGTCAGGTGTTCCCGAGAAAGATACCTGCATCCCCAATTTTAATGAAGACCAGCTTGTGATCCTTGTAAGGATATATCCTCGAGACCTGGTGGATAAAATAGATACCCAAACATATATGTTTAGCAGTAAGGCTTTCATGAAGCATATCTGTTTACCTCATCGGTTCCTGTGGGTAGCACCAGCGCTATAATTTCAACTCAGCCTGCGGGCGGCCCACATGGAGCATGCTACTGTAGGAACTCATATCTTGTCGGCCCAATACCGACTGTGCAGGCCTGGGCCCATCTAGTCGGTACAGGCTATAAAAAGATGGGGAGAGAGAAAAAGATTCCGTCGTCTTCCCCAAATCAGCCAATCTCTTCGTCTTCCACCTTTGCGCCTAGCTTTTCGCCTCCCGCCCGGCTAGGGTTAGCAGCAGCCGTTCCCCACCCGGACTCGGGCGATTTCAATCCTCTTCGTTTATTCCAAGCCCCCGATTTGCTTTCCCCCAAATCTCACCACCTCCAGTTATGCCGAAGGCGACGAATCTTGCGGGTGCGCCAGGGAGTTCTTGGCCGATCTCAGATTGTGGCTCGGTGAAGCTGAGATGGCTGGAGAGCGAGCTGAAGTTGCCCAGCCAAGAAGTGATCCCGTTGGCGGTCGGCGAGGATGAATCGATCCCAGCCCCGGCCTGGTGAACGTAGTTTCGCCTCTTTTCTTTGATCGGGCTTGTGTCTTCCGTCTTCTGATTTCTTCCGCCGCATCCTTGATTTCTACGGGCTGGAGTTGGTGCATTTAAATCCCAACTCAATCCTTCAGATCTCCATATTCGTTACTCTTTGCGAGTGCTTTCTGGGTGTTGAACCCCATTTCATCCTCTTCCGACACCTGTTCCATATCAAGCCCCAACCTTCCAAGAGTAATATCAGTGTGATGGAGGGCTGGTCTTCAACTGAGGAGCGATGGGAAAAAACGTATATCGATTTGCCCTTGAAATCTTCTCTGAAGGGCTGGCACAAGGAGTGGTTTTATTGCACCGATCTGGCTCCTTCTTGCGCCCGTTTACTGGTATGCCGCTGGCGGTGTTGCCAAGCTGGTCCTCGGAGCCAACCTTTGAAGAACTGGGCCAGGCACATATATTGCTAACGAAGATAGATGACCTCAAGAGGGCCGGCTGACGGGGCCTTGGGTGGCTCGTCGTTTTCTGACGAGGCGCGTCCAGCCGCTGAAGTTGCGAAGCGCCTTTGGCTGGGCTTCAAAGGTAAACACGATCCGACCGAGTGAGCAGCGAGACGGCGGACAAGGGGCAGTGACCGATACCTTGTTGGCTACTTCTCCGAAGGGGTGGTGCTACCGAAGATGATAACCGCCGAGTTGCTGCCTATAGCTTCATCCGCCGCGGACCAAGTAACCTTCTACTTTCTGTGGTGAACGCCTGTGAACGGTGATTGTTTAACCTTGCGTGATGGTATCTCGTCGATTGCTTGTAGTGGCATGAGGAATTGATGAAGACTCCCGTCCATTATCGGCGGTCGCGTCGAAGAAGAGACGAGAAGTCCTCTGCTGCCCAACCCGACTCCAAGAGAGCGGGGAAGAAGCCGATTTATATCGGGGCGAGGGGGCCATGACAGCGCGCGCCGTGAGCGGCAGCTTGAAATAAAGGACACCGCTGCCACAACGCCCACGCGGTCGAGTCCTAGGCTGAGACCGGCAGGTTCGGGCCCAACGTTGTCGTACTCGGCACAACGCCACCAAGGGCCGACCAGAGCAGAGGCCGATTGGGCGAAGGAACCCGAACCAACCATACCAGAGTCGGGCCGACTCGGGCTGATACGCCTCTCCATCGATGACGCGACCGAGGCGACTGCCGACGCTAGCGCTTCGCCGGGGGCGGGCAGGCTGGCAGGAAGCTGAGGTTCTCCAAGAGTGCGCTACTCCGGGTCTGCTGTAGTCGTTGTATGTTAGAATACAGTCTGATGTCTTGCTTCATCGTGCAGGAAGCGGCCGATATCGATCTCAAAAAGGTTGACCATCTGCTCCACTTGATGAGCCTGCCCAGCAAAGCCAGTGGCGGCGAACACACCTGTTGAGCCGGCGCCAGCCCGGTTGCTGAGACCGAGGTGCTCCGACTACAGGGCCACTGCCGCCACCCGACCGAGAGGTGGCTGTTGAAACTGAGGCCCCAGCCCCCAAGCACCGTACGTCGCGGAAGCGGGGGACGGAGCCCCTAAGCCGGTCCCGATGTCGTAGGGAAGGCGGTGCGAGGCCAGGACCCCGTCCCATGGGTTATCGTCATCGCCATCGCCGCCGCTGCCGCCACCGCCGGAGATCCCACATTTGCCTCGGATCGAAGCCCCCACGTGTGATGCCCCGACCTTTACGTGGACCACTCGACGGCACTAGAAAGCTTCAGGCTCGATGAAGTCGTTGCAAGGAGAGAGCGCGAGAGCCTGCTTCGTGCGCATCAGCGGGTCCCAAGGGTCGCGGTATGATTCTTGTAGTAAAGCTCCAGCAATCTTCTGTTTTGATGTTGACTCTGTCGTCGGTTTGTTCCTTGTCCCGAGCAGAAGCTCGTCGACGACGAGCGATGACGGAGATCCTGGTCGAGATGCTCCCCACCTCACGGAATTGCAACAACTCCGAGCATTGAAGGCGAGATGGAGGCGCGTCACACGAGGAGGAGGCCTGGCTGAAGAGTGGCGCGATCAGCTCAGGGCGGAGACATGGGCCTAGCCGAGAAGATCAGAGGTAAATCCTCGATTATATCTTCCCGACTGAACCGTTGATGTATTCATCCAGCCACGTCGATCCCGACTGCTCGGTGGTGTCATGACTGCACGGTTGAGCTCTTGGCTTAATCTGTGGTGCAGACCTCGAAGCGAGTTAAGACCCGAGCGGAGAGGGAGTCGCAGCTGAAGGAGGCTGAAGAAGCCAAGGCGAGCTTGAAAGTCAAGGCCGACCTGACAAAGGCCAACACCGAGCTTGACCAGGAGAATCGAGTTAGAGAAGGCCGTCGTCAAGCTCGGTAAGGAGAAGGCTGAACTGGAGAAAGACCGTGGCGGGTGGGAGGCCGACTACGAAAGTAAGTCCTCAACCCGACTGTGATCTCAGCCAAATCCATTAGTCATCCTGTGTAGCCGAATCTGACAAGCTTACTTGCCGGCCGATCTGGGCAGGCATGAGAGCCAACGTCCGGGCCCAAAGTATCGTTCTACACGGAGAGATGAGGTTGATCAGGGAGTCACGAGAGGCCCTCGTCGGGTCCGTGAAAGGGCTCCTTGACCTCGTAGATCCCTGCCAGTGGGGACCAGCTGTAGCAGAATTCCTCAAATAATGGCGTCTCGAGGACGCGCCGAGTGCCTTGAAAGGTACTCAGACGAGCGGCTTGCCGCCGGCGTGGCCCAGACCCTAGCAATGACCAAGTCCATCTACCAAGGCGGACATTGAGGCCATCGGGGAGGGATTTTCCGAAGAGACGACGCCCGAGGAAGCGCTGGAGCTGATCGCATAGGCGAAGCCGACTGCTGAAGTGATTACCCGAGACCTGGGTCTGTAAAGCACACATTATGTAGTCGTATGTATATAAGCTTTCATTACATGATCATGTGTAAATATGTGTGTCGTTGCCGCCAAGCTTATCATTCGGTTGTCATTAGCTTACCCGACCGTGTAGCATGCACCGATTAGTCTGATTAGAACATGATAAAAAACGTTCGCGAGTAAGATGCTATACTCGGCGAGCGCATCAGAAGTCGTGGCAAGCTTCATAAACCGGGGTGAAATAACTTGTATGTTATTGACAGAACACATATATACATGCAGCCCCCGCACTCACTACTCGGTTGAAACAAACGGCGTTAGTGAGTCAGAAAAAACTGTACACATGCGGAAATGTAAAAACTCAGATATAGAAAGGACATAGCTGTTCTATGTTCCATGAGTTGGTGATGAGACGCTATCTTTGGTCTTCAGTCGGTAGGCGCCCGCGTGACCTTGCTATAATGAACGGCCCTTCCTAGATGGGCGATAATTTGTGCCTGTCCTTGGTGGTTTGTGTCTTCCTTAGAACGAGATCCCGACCAAAAAAGGCTGGCCACGGACATTGCGTTGTTGTAGCGACGCAGGCCTTGAAGATACCTTGCCGACTGGATTGTGCGGCGTCTCTTGCTTCTTCCAGCTGATCTAATTCGATCAGTCGGGTGTTGTTGGAGTCGTCTTCGGAGTAAGCCCGGACTCGCGGAGAGCCGAACTGTATCTCTGTCGGTAGCATGGCCTCGGTACCGTAGACCAGGAAGAAAGGGATTGCCCCTATTGACCGACTAACTGTGGTTCTGAGAGACCAGAGAACGGATGGGAGTCTTGTACCACCGACCCCGCATATGGTTGTAGTCGGTCGAATATCCTGGCCTTGATGCCTTGTAAGACCATACCGTTGGCTCGCTCAACCTGCCCGTTGCTCCCGGGTGCCACAGATGCATAGCAGATCTTGATGCCAAAATCGTCGCAGAAATCTTGGAATAGGCCCCCGCAAACTGGAGTACCGTTGTCGGTGATTGATGCGGTTAGGGACTCCGAACGCGTATAATATACTCATGATGAAGTCCTTTGCTCGTGCCGCTGTAATTGTTGCGCGGGTTTAGCCTCAATCCACTTGGTGAACTTATCCACCGCGACGAATAAATGTGTGAACCCCCTGGCGCTTTCTTGAAGGCCCGACCATGTCGAGCCCCCATACTGCGAAATGGCCAGGAGAATAGGGATAGTTTGGATCATGGGCTAGGGAGGTTTGTTTGCCTTGCCGAAGAACTGGCAACCTTCGCAGTGCGAACGATGTCTTTGCGTCTGTGACTGCTTGTGGACCAGAAGAATCCCTGCCGGTAGGCCTTTCCGACTAACGTCCTGGATGCGGCATGTTGCCAACATATGCCCGATGTGATTGAATGCAGGATCTGCTTGCCTTCCTCGGTGGTGACGCAATGCATGAGGACGCCGGATGCGCTCCTTCGGACAGGTCTTCTCCGACTAGCAGGAAGGCTTTTGCGTTGACGCTTGACCTGCCTCGGCATGACTGCGATTCTTCTGGAGTTCATCATCCAGAAGGAATTTGGACAACAGGACTCCTCCAGTCTTGACATAGTGTGCAGCGCTTCGTTGGTAGCCGGGTAGGCTCGCCTCCCGACTGCTCTTGTGCCGGTTTCTTCTTGACTGATGGCTCCATAAGTTGACTCGACGAAGATTCCAGTTGGAACTGCTTCTCGTTTGGATCCCATGTTGCCAGCTCATCCGCCGCGTCGTTGTATTGGCGCAGGACGTGTGTGATTTCCAGCCCGTCGAACTTATTTTCCAGCTTGCGGACCTCCTGACAGTATGCCGCCATCGGTATCGTCGAGACAGGTCCAGTCTTTCATGACTGGGTTTACCACGAGTTGGGAATCTCCGCGCACAACCAGTCGACGCTATGCCGAGGTGAGGGTATGGCGATGCGGAGCCGTGAACGAGTGCCTCATACTCGGGCGACGTGTGGGAGCCGGGAAGTGGATTTGTAGAACGTACTTCAGTTTTTCGCCAGTGGGGATGTCAATATGACTCCAGCCCCGGCGCCACCGATCCGTAGGGAACCGTCGAAGTACATTGTCCAGTACTCTAGCTTTGCTGTTGGTATTGGGAGTTGAACTTCTGTCCACTCGGCCACGAAGTCGCTAGAGCTTGAGTGAGATTTGATAGCTGTCCGTGGCTGGAAAGTGATTGTCGACGCCATCAACTCGAGTGCCCATTAGCGATCCGGCCAGTGGCCTCGCGATTATGAAGGACATCCCCGAGTGGAAACGCGTTGTGACCACCGTGACTTGATGTGCTTGAAAGTAGTGCACCAGCTTTCGGACTGTGATGAGTAGGCCGTTATAGCAGCTTCTGGGACCTGCGGGGTATCTCGTTTTGGAGTCGGCAAGGACCTCGCTGACAAAATAGATTGGCCGTTGTATTTTCTGAAGATGACCCTGTTCGGATCGCTCCACTACCAGCACCGTGCTGACTACGTGAGTGGTTGCCGCCAGGTATAGCATTAGCGGTTCCTGGGTAAGGGTGAGCCAACACGGGAGGTGACGTGAGAACTATTTGAAGTCTTCGAAGGCTTGTTGAGCTTCCGGAGTCCATTTGAAGGTGTCCGCCTTTTGAGGAGCTTGAAGAAAGGCATGCCCCGTTCGCCTAGTCGGAGATAAACCGGCTGAGTGCCGCCATGCAACCTGTCAACTTCTGGACGTCTTTGAGGTTGGTCGGGGCGCCATGTTCCTGATGGCGTTAACTTCTCCGGTTGCCTCGATGCCGCGATGCGAGACGATGAAGCCGAGTAACTTTCCAGACGCACTCCGAAGTGCACTTTCCGGGTTCAACTTCATCTTGAATCTTCATCTTGAATCTGAAGGTTTTGGAAGGTTTCTTCCAAGTCGGCAATGAGATCTTCTCTGGACTTGGTCTGATCACCACGTCGTCGATGTAGCTTCCACGTTGCGCCCGATCTGGTGTGCAAACAGCGCTGAATAGCACGTTGGTAAGTTGCTCCTGCGTTTTTCAGACCGAACGCCATTGTGATATAGCAATACGCTCCAAACGGCGTGATGAAAGATGTTTTTAAACAGTCTTGTTCCCTTAGGCTAATTTGATGATATCCCGAGTAGCAGTCGAGGGAAAACTGAGTAGGTCGCCACCCCGCCGTGGATCAACCACCTGATCTATCCTGGGAAGACCAAATGGGTCCTTGGGGCATGCTTTGTTGAGGTCGTGTAGTCGACGCACATGCGCCATTTACCGTTTTTCTTCCCGGACCAGAACTGGTTGCCAGCTAGTCGGGTGGTAGACTTCCTTGATGAACCGGCTGCGAGGAGCTGGTAATTCCTCCCGGATAGCGTCCTGCGTCTTGAGTGAAGCGCCGCAGTCGTTTGCTTGACGGCTTGGCGTCTGTCTTGACGTGTAGGCGTGCTCGATCACCTCCCTTGGTACGCCCGGCATGTCGGACGGTTTCCACGCGAAGATATCTTTGTTGGCTGGAGGAAGTGACGACGCGTCTTCCTATTTTGGGGTCGATTTCGGTCCCGACTAAGGCAGTCTTGGAGGGTCGGAAGGGTCCAGGGGGATCTTCTTCGTGTCAGAGTCCGCTGAAATTCCCGACTTCGCTGCTTTTTTCGCTGGAACTGGATCTTGATCGACTTCAGGTGTAGCGGCTTGCCCGGATGCTGTCGCGCCCGACTGCCGCTTCTTGTGCTGAGCCAGTTCGCAGCTCTCCTTGTCGCAGGTGAAGGCTTGCTTAGCTCGCTCGGAGGGAGAGACTCCTGCTGGCCGGCATCTTCCGAGCACCATGTACGTATAGTGCGGTATCGCCATGAATTTGGCGAGGGGCCGTCGTCCGAGTATCGCGTGATACGCGGTCTCGAAGTCGGCGACCTCAAGCAGATGTTTCTCTGTACGGAAGTTGTCCCGTGTGCCGAAGGTCACTGGGCAAAGGTTATTGCCCGAGTGGGTTGATGACAAGCCGGGAAATTATCCCATGGTCAAAGGGCCAGTGCTAACTCGGCCGTAGTTCTGAACGAGGAATTCTCATCTCGTCCAAAGTCTTGGCGAAACAGGATGTTGAGCGCACTGCCTCCATCGATGAGGTTTTCCCTTCAGCCTGATATTTTTGACGACCGGGTCCAGGACGAGTGATATCGTCCCGGTGGGAAATCCGATCTAGGTGATCTGCGCGATTTGGAAGTGTGGCCGTTTCCGACCAGCGCAGGTATTGGGGGTGTCGGCTGTGGAGACCATGCTTGAAAAAAAAAAAAATTTTTTTTTTTTAATTTTTTTTTTTTTTTTATTTTTTTTTTTTTTTTTTTTTTTTTTTTTTTTTTTTTTTTTTTTTTTTTGTTTTTTTTTTTTTTTTTTTTTTTTTTTTTTTTTTTCTTTTTTTTTTTTTTTTTTTTTTGTTTGTTTTGTTTAATCTAAAATTTTTTTTTTTTTTTTTTATTTTTTTTTTTTTTTTTTTTTTTTTTTTTTTTTTTTTTTTTTTTTTTTTTTTTTTTTTTTTGTGGTTGCGTGGGTTTTTTTTTTTTTTTTTTTTTTTTTTTTTTTTTTTTTGTTTTTTTTTTTTTTTTTTTTTTTTTTTTTTTTGTTTTTTTTTTTTTTTTTTTTTTTGTTTTTTTTTTTTTTTTTTTGTTGTTTAAATTTTTTTTTTTTTTTTTTTTACAATTTTAAAAAAACTGAATTTTTTTTTTTTTTTTTTTTTTTTTTTTTTTTTTTATTTTTTTTTTTTTATTTTTTTTTTTTTTTTTTTTTTTTCTTTTTTTTTTTTTTTTTTTTTTTTTTTTTTTTTTTTTTGTTTTTTTTTTTTTTTTATTTGGTTTTAAAATTTCTCGCGGATTGAGAGCTTCTGCTTGCATTTTGATTCGTACGCAAGTGGTCCCCAAGATGTGGTTAAGTTCGGCTTGGGGATACCTGGAAATCTTCAGCCGGGCCTGAGTCTGGCTTGTTCTTTGTCCTGTCGGTGCCAGACGATCTGAAGCTTGCTCGGAGGCAAACTTCTGGAGCATGTGTGCAGTCCTTGGGCCGCGTGCCGGCCTTTGGGGTGAAATGCGGCAAGGCCCGCTCACGACTTTCTTGATAGTCGTTGTTCCGCTGGGGCCGCGACCGACTGCGTCTCCATGTTTGGCCACCTCGTTGTCGACTTCCGCTTGCGGCTGCCAGACTTATTCTGAGACGGCTCGTTGTCGGCTTTCGCCTTGTTTGTCTTTTTGTCGGGGCCCCTTCTTCTCGTCGAAGGCCTCAGCGACGGCTTCAGCCGAGTCAGCGCTATTTGTGGCCATGTCGAAAAGAGCCCGGACAGTGGATTGGTGGGCTTCCGAGTGAACTTCGCGATGAGCGGGCCGTCTTTTTTACCTCCCTTGCGGAGGCGGCGATGACGACCTCGTCTTGATACTTTGGAACTGATTGCGCTTTTCTCGGGAAAACACTTTTTGATGAATTCACGCAAGAGACTCGTTCTTCTTTTGATGCAGCTGGTAAAGGTCGTGCTCGGAAGCCGGTCTCTCGTAGGTCCCTGGAAGTTAGCGATGAACCCGCTCCCTGAGTTGTCCCCAGGAACCGATCGACGCCTTGTGGAGCTGTCAAACCATGTTCTCGCCGAGTCGGCTAATGCTGACTTGGAGGTAGTTAGCCATGGCTCTGCTGTCGCCGCCCAGTAGCTTGCTATACTGCTAGGACGTAAACGTGAGCCAGGACTCTGGTTGGTCTTGCGTCGTACTTTTCGATTCCGGTATGCTTAAAGCCGACTGGGCCAGCGACGCCCTGTAACTCCCGAGTAAGGCTGGATGCCTTCGTTATCGTGAGGACTTGGGCTTCGTTTGCGTGTAGCCGTTCGTAGTGGAGACCGAAGCGCTCGTGTTCATCCTCTAGTCCGCCCGCGTTTTCATCCTCTGGTCGCGTTCTTTCGCGCCGGGCCTTAGGGATGTGGCGAAGATCGCGTGTAATCGCATTCGGAGCGTCTTGATTGGGTCGGCGGTCGTATTGGTGACGCGCCGGTTGTCGTTAGTTTGTATTGCCGAGCGTTGTTTGGCGGGACTCTTGGCTGCCGGGTGGAGCTGGCCAGCCCGACGCCGCGCTGATGCAGATGACTCCGCCGCTGGAGAAGCCCGTCCGATGGGTCGGTATGGAGTGTCAGTGCCTGACTGTTCTTTAGCTGCTGGCAGGCCGGCAGCAGTAATCATCGCCTTGATCTGGCGAATATAGTTGGTGTGGCCTGATGATCCGGCCCAGCTGGAGCGGTCCAGCGAGTTGCGACGGCCACGGAGCGGCTTCTGTTGTGGCGTGACGAAGACGTCGTGGTCGGCCGACTTTGGTTTGGAGGATCTGCTGCCTGGGCGGCTCGCCCAGCCTGTCGAAGCCCGTCATGCGAGCTTGATCGGTGGGCCTCCTCTTGTTGTTGTAGTCGGCGCGCCTCCTCTTGTTGCTTCTCTTGCAGCGGCGCACCTCGGAAGGTTGGCGTTGAACCATCAGATCTCGCGGGAGGAGGAAAGCTTGCCAAGTGGGAGTTCCCAGTGGGTGCTCGAACCGCTATCCGACTTAGTGTCGGACTCCGAGTAGTTTATCGGAGTTAGGACGACTCCGACCTCCCTAGATCCAATCTGAAACGGTCATGCCGTGTCCAAAACTGAATCGCTGGAGGTCGGGGTCTGCCTGCGCGGGTTGTAGATGGCCAGCGTCGCCGAATCCGTACGGGAGATTGACGATCCTCCCCCTCTTGGCCGTAACCGCGCTGGCTCAAGGCCTAGCGCGAGTCGGACGCCGAAGGAGAGAGTTGTCCCCGATGTCTGGCGACGTGAGGCGACTTCGTAGTAGACCGTCGAAGGAGATGGCAACGTCCCGGGGGGGGGGGGGGGGGGGGGGGGCGGGGGGGGGGGGGGGGGGGGCGGCCGACTGCGCAACGCCGGCTGGCTCCTCGGCTGCGAGATTGGAGTCTGCTTCAGCCAAGGAAGATTGCCGAGTTGATCGGCGACGAAATTCAAGACTTCCCGAAGCTGAGTGATGTCTCCATTGGAGAACTTGTAGCCCTTGACTCCGTGATGGGATCCAATCGAATCAGTTGATGAAGAATTCACCGGGCCCCTACCTGGCGCGCCAACTGTCGATGCTTTGCACCGGCACTAATATTATTGGGGGCTACGCGGCGACCTGGAATACCGGTGGATTGCAGAGGAGAACACAAGAGAATTATACTGGTTCAGGCCCTCTGATGTGAGGATAATACCCGGACGTCCACGTTGAGGTTGTATATCTCTCTGAGGTTGGTTTTGCGATCAATGATCTTTGCGTCCCTCATGGGGCGCCCTGCTCCTCCTATTACTGATACTAGGGACAGGGTACATGGTAAGGATCGCCAGTCGGATACGACCAAAGATTTCCTTCTTAGAGATAGAATCCTATCCGACTAAGGCTATGTTTCCTTATTATACAAGGCACAGCCTGCCGGGTGCTATCTTATCTCTAATTACATGGTCTGGCCCATCCTCTATCCGAATGGCCTATGTGCTGGTAAATGAGGTACCCGGGGGCCCATGGCTCCCACAGTAGCCCCTGAGACCTTCATAGTTGAGTCACAGCTGATGCCGAGTGCTCATCCTTTGTATTCAAAACATCTATATTCCCCTTTGAGATAAATTCCCAATTCCTTTGCTTGGGTCGTTCTCTATCAAATCCCTTTGTACCTTTCTCGGGTTGTCGTTCCCGAATCTTTGATTCTCCAAAAGGTCCAACTCCAGGCAAAATCCCCTAAGTTTCAAATCCGACAGACTCGGATTTATTCATTTCCCTTTTATCGAATATTCATCTCTTTCCCCCTTTGATTTTATTGAATAAAATCCAAATCCTCAAAATTCCGTATATTTCTACAAATCTTCAATTCAGAAATATATCTCGAATTTATAAATTCCAATTTTCCACATTTGGAATTTTATCAGAAGACCCCTCTCCTTTCTCCTTTTTCCCCTTTCCTCTTTTATTCCTTCTTCTGTCCTTCCTGGTCGAGCTCCCGGCCCAGGCCGCCGCGCCGCACCCCGGGACTCCCTGCCCGGCCCGCGCCTCTCCCTTGCCGTGCCCGTGCCCTCTCCCTGCCCGTGCCCGTGCCCTCTCCCTTGCCGTGCCCGTACCCGCGCGCCCTCTCGCTTGCCCGTGCCCGCGCCCTCTCCTCGGCCCGGCTGCGCCCCGGCGCCGCGCCTCCCTCGGCCTGCGCCCGACCTCGCCCAAGCCAGCCGCCGGTCCAGCCCAGCGCCACCCCCTACGCCTCCGCCCCACAACCGCCGCCGCCGAATCCGCGAGCGCCGTCGCCCATGCTGCCCCGGAACCCTCGCCCCATATATATAGCCGCCGCCTGCCCCCTGTGCCCTAGCCAGCTCTGCTCCTCTCCACGCCGCCAGGCCACCGCCGCCACCCTGTCGTGCCGCTCTCTCCCGTGCGCCGCTGGTTCGGAAGCCGCGCCGGCGTCCTGCGCTGCTCCCAGCCGTCGCCGCCCTGCCTCTGCTGCCTCCGCCGGAGCCGTTGCCTCTTCCGCTCCTAGCGCCGTCGCCTGCGGAGCCGCCCCTGTTTCTCATCTGCCACCGTCGCTGTCTCCTCCGACACCGGCCGTCGCTGGGAGGCCCCAAGCCGTCGTCGCCGTCGTCTCTTCACGGTGAGCATCCTCGTAGCCGTCTCCCTCCTCCTCTGCCTGTTGTCGCCGTCGTCGTCGTCTTCGATCCCCGCCGCTGGTGAACTCCAGACCTCCCGTCGCCGTCTTCGTCTCTGCCGCCCGCCGGCTGCCTAGGACGCCGCCTCCTCCCGCCGCCGGTGAGCATTCGGACTGAAGCCGCCCTTCTTTGGTTCATCGCTGCCATCGCTCTTTTCCAATCGGCATCGTCGCCCATCCTCCTCTGCCTCCTGTTCGTCATCGCCGTTGCCAGGTAGTCGTCGTCGTCGTCTATCGCCTGTGCGCCGTTCTCTCCAAAGCCGACGTCGCTGCCTCTGTCGCCCTCTGTCTTCCCCCATCTGCCGCCGTCGCTTGGAGTCCGCCGCCTCGCCGTCTGCCTTGCACCGTTTCCGCTCCCCGCCTGGCATCGTCGCCGCTGTTTACAGCGACGCCCGTCGCGTCCTCATATGCTTGCTGTGCACCGCCGGTTGGTCGCCGAGCCAGCGGCAAGGCCATCTCGCCGCACCCACCTTTGCTTCGTCGTCGCCGGCATCTAAGCCTCTTCTCCGGCCGTGTTGCCCCAACGGCGCCTCCCCTCGTCGCCTCTGCCTCCTGCTCCTCGTCGTTTTTCGCCAAGCGCCGCTACGTCCCCCGCTGTCGTCGTGCCAGCTGTCGCCCGCTCCCTCCTGGCCATCCGCCGTCGTGTCGCCCGGGTCGCTGCTCCGTCGCCGGTCCGCCGCACCGCCTTCAGGCCGTCTTTTCCGCCACCCGGTGTCGTCGCCTGCCGTCGCCATTCCTGCTGTTGCCTGCAGTGCCACCATCGCTACGCCACCTCATCCCATCCCTGCTCTACTCTCTATCTGCCGTCATCCCGGCCGACGAGCCGTCATCGCCGTCTTTGTGATTCAGTGCCGCCGGTGAACCCGAAGTCTGTCGCCATCGTCGTGTCCCTCCGGCTCGTCTTGGCCACGCCGTCCCCGGTCCGTCTCCCTTGTTGCCTCTGTATGCCACGGGACACCGTCATCACATCGTCGAACATCGTCAGCAGTATTCTTCTTTGTGACCTCTGGGCCCGGTGTTTCTCCCAGTGCATGACTAGGGAACCCGAGGCATAGTGCCCCATAAATCTCAATCGTCCGATAATCCGAAGTCGATCTGAGCTACCTTGGCCGTATAACCCTTTTAATCGGTCAAAGCCATGTCAGCCCTAGCCACCTCAGCTGCCACTTCAGTTGCCACCTCATCCCCTTCGGCCACATGTTATCCACCTCAACATTCCATTCGCCCCTCCTATTTCTAAATCCATGAACCAAGTCCACCATACGTCTGGTCACTAATCATGGACCCCATATCTCAGCATTTATCCAAAATAATTATTTTAATCCGAAAATTCAGAGAATATTCTTGAGAATATTCTTTTCCAATTCTTTTCGGATTCATTCTGGATTCAATCTTCCAAAAGCCATATCTTTTCCATTTGAAGTCCGAATCGACCCGTTATTCTTCCTAAATTATCTAAAATCATAATTCACTTGTTTATGTATTTTTATGTATTGTTTATTTGGAGTTTCTTAGGATTTATTATCGTTTTACGTGTAGTTGCGTACTATCGTCGATTCGGAAGACTTCGGAGTCTGCGGAAGAGTTCGGAAGATTATTTGAAGACTTTTGCGATTGCAAGGCAAGTCACACGACAATCTCCTTGAGCATGTTGATCCTAGTTGTGAAATCTATTTTATTTTCAAGTTATTGCATGAAATGTTTTCGAATGACATTATTGTGGGTATTTACTTATTATCCAATATCCATTGATAATTATGGCCATTTTGATGTTGATATCTATACCTTGATACTCCGGGTAATAATATTGACTAGCCAGATGTTTAATTATTTATCTGGCTAGATTATTTAGGATTTTGCTTAGCCATGCCTAGAAACTATAGTGTCATTTTATGTGGGTAATTAATGACTCATTTATGACTAATTATGGATTAATGGCTATATTTTCACGACAGTGAGTCGTGGTTGATTAATTAACTATGTCAACTAAAACTTGATTGATGGTGGGTTGTGAGCACCAGGTTGGAATGTTGCTAGCGGTGCTCATGACAGTTAAGGACCGGTTCACGGACTACTTGTTGCGAAGCAATACTCGTGCTAACCACAAGCCAGCATGGGTAATGGTAGGATCCAATGTGTAGTACGTTCAACCGGGGTCCACCATGGTGTGTTGTGGCTGTGTCAATAAGACCACCATGGCTGTGTCAATAAGTCCATGTTTTGGGCGTTGGATCGTTTCCCTGTTGGGGGCCTGATCAGCTCCTGCCGGAAACTGGTGGTCCAGCGGGTGGCTCCCTTGTTGTGCGGGTTACATGGAGGGTCTTATCGCAATTCCTTTCCGAGGTACCGTGGTGGTATTAAGGCGCATAGTAATGTGTTGTGGAGTTGTGTCTTGTGGGTAAATTGGTACATCTCTGGCCAGAGTAAAACTGTTCGAATAGCCGTGCTCGCGGTTAATGAGCGGCCTAGCAATGTTTCTGTGATTAGTCCCACACTACTCATTAATGGAAATAAATGATGGAATATGGATAGCTCCTGTTTGGAGGAGTTTTGGTTTGGGCCTGAACTGCGTTGGAGCGTTGTTCAGTGGTTGATTCAATACTGATTAATAACTAAACTATATTGTTTTTAATGATTTCGAATGCAAATATTTTAAATGCTGTTTTATGCAAATAAGCCATATTATGCCTTTTCCTTTGGTATCCTGTTGCATTACATTGCATTCCCTAGTGTGGCTTGTTGAGTACGGTGGGTGGTACTCAGTCTTGCATTATTGCAATCATTAGAGTGAAGCTTTGCGTGGAGGAGAAGATGGTGTTTGGCTTATACCCCAGTTGAGCTGCCTGTGGCTTGGTGTTGAAGCTACGCTAGTTGCCGTTCCGCTGCTGTTTTCTCCTGTGAGAGGACTAAGTGCCTCTGCTGTAAGTATTTATCGTTATTTCGTATTTGCTTATGTTTATCAAATTGTCGATTTGTGTACCTCGGCTGATTCCTGGACGAGGATTTATTGCACAAATTTGCTTTGGAAATTCTGGTGAATTTCTGGGCGTGACATAATGCAGGGCCACTACCACTTATGTTTCTGTTGTCGTACTTTGTCTTTTGCTAGTTTACCCCAAGTTGTATGTTTCCTCAGGGCCCTACACGGGTATTCCCCATTTGTAATCGCTAAGTGAGTGTAAGACTCCATTCCGTTGAGTGCAATGATACCAGTTGTGTTATGCATGCGCCAAACTACTGATCCAGGGATTTGGCACATAAAGCATGAGTGGTTCCTAGTCTTTAAAAGCCGGGGGCTGATAGAGCTGGTATCAGAGCCGCCTCGACTGTAGGACTTGACCAATGGCACCCTTCCCCTAGAACCGTAGCATTGAGCCTTAAGGAACCCACTGTTACTACACGGACTTAGGAAAACCTAAACTAAGCATAAAACTGACTTCTAGGTCATGTTTTATTCCTCTTCTCCATAAGGTCGCTCTATTTTCACTCTCATGGAAAATTCTTCGACTCAGATGGACCACTACTATGGCCATGACACGTACCTACGTCGCATTTGAGACCAGCGCTACTTCCTGGCCGTTTGGTATGGGGAGTCGCTGATGTAGTTTGACGTAGTGCGAGGCAACCTCTACCTATGGCTTAGCTCTGGAGGAGCTCGAGGGACGCTACGAGTCCCTCCGCGCACACTACCTCCACCGAGGTGAGCACATCAGGGACCTAGAGCTTCGGCTCACGGAGGCACGTCAGGGATGCCGCACCACAGCCCAGGCCGCAGCCAGGGCCTCTACTCAGACTACAGCATGAAATTGTCACCTACCACCCCGCTGGTGGCATCGACCTCTACACTGATAGCTACTTTGGCTGCTGCACTAACCTCTGCACCGACAGCCACCCTGACAGCAGCACCGACCTTTGCACTGATGACTACTTTGGCTTCCTTTCCATCGACGGTTTCATGGCTGCTCGTCCGGGCACTGGCTCCACTGACCGTGCGGCCACCCGCACCGGCTTCTACCCCGACGGCTTGACCAGTCAGCCCGGGCTCTACGTCAGCTTTCACCCTAGGTGCAGCACCGGTGGGTACTCTGACGCCGATGCCTCTATACCTGCTCCTAGCCTGGTACCACCCGCTCATCCTCCACAGCCTCTAGCTCAGCCGACCCATGGCTTTGCACTAGTGTTCGCCACCTCGGAGGTGGCACCGGTCTTTGAGATCGGCTCTGCTTCGGTTACTTCCCCGTCAGCTACACTGACTCCGAGGCCGCAGCCACTGTTCCTCTGTAGGGGTGGCAATGTCTTCACCAGGCGTACACCGTTCCTTCCTCGGGACGGTACTTCCTTCACAGGTACTCCGTTAGCCTTTACCAAGACTCCACGTGCGGTCTACCTGGACGCCTTCAGGGCACCAGGTGGGGCACCTGCAACTTCGCCCATGGCGACCCCACCAGCACTACGGCCCACACCTGTACCAACGTCTGCGTCAAGGCTGTCCTCATTCCTTTTTGGGATAGTCGCAGCTCCTCGGCTGGGGACCAGTTCACCCCTACACCTGGCCAAGGGGGCTACACCAGCAGTGACCGCCTACACGGTGGCCGCTCCCCCTTCGACTTCAGCACCAGTTGCAGGCCTTGACTCCATTCCAGCTTCCTCCATGCGGGAGACGGCCAATTCCTCCCATGCCTCAGCACTGGAGGGACTCGCCATTATGGCCGCCCAACTGGACACTACCGCCGTCCCGGTCTGCATCTCTTCCGAGTCTTCAGAGGAGCGACAGGAGGTGGAGCCGCACGTGTCAAACACTGAGCCAGCTGTTCCAGTGGCACCACCTATCCTCCCTCCATCCGTCCTCCCTTCACCACCGACCTACTGGCAGGAGGCACCGGCCCGTGGACGTGGCCGTGGACGCGGATGCGGCCATGCCCACCGTGATTACCTTTCTGACAACTCCAGCTCTGGCTTGGACTCAGACACCAGCCGTAGCCGTAGCCGTTCTCCTCGCAGGACTAGTGAGCTCCGCTTCCTACTCGCCGCACCAGCTTCTCTAGCTAGCGATGGTGTGCTAAGTGAGTAGACTAGGACTATAGTGCGTTCTTAGTTGTGGCACTGCTTTGGCAGCCTTTTGGACAGCGGGCCCTACCGACTCACTCCCCTTAGGTATGCGTCAGCCAGACTTAGTTGTGTGTGTATCACCTCGAACTGCGTACTATAAGCAGTCGGGGTAGTATCATCATCCATGTTTTTTATTGATATATGTGTGCTACACTTCTACTGTGAGCTGTGAGCAGTAGAAGGCTAGTCTATACGTAGGCTTTGTGCTAGTACAGCCTTATCTATAATTAGCTAATCCTCATGTTTGCATATGCTAAGAACATGGTTTGTGAACATTACTAAAAACAACCAAACAAGTAGATAAAATACCTTACCCCCCCCCTTCAATCATCAAGTTTCTCTCTTTTTCCAGATGGTGAACACCCAGGCCAGGATTTGGAACTACATGTGTAGATGAGCCAACCCCTCCTCCACCCCCCAACCGACCCTTCTATAGCCCAACTCCTTGCCACATTGAATTAGCTTATGCAAACCTTGGCCGACCTTTACGTGTCAGGTGGCCAGGCCACCCAGGGTAGGTGGGCCATACCAGCAGGACAGGACGCTCAGGCAAATCGTGGCCCGTCTAGCTATGGCAAGTTCATGAGGACAAAACCGCTAGTGTTCACCGAAGTAGAAGAACCACTTGAAGCAGAGGACTGAGTTCGCATGATTGAGAAGAAACTAGACCTCATCAGTGCCAGGGATGAAGACAAGGCTCGCTTTGCTACTAGTCAACTAGATGGCCTAGCCAGCGACTGGTGGGAAGTTTACTAGGCCTCCCGAGAAGATTGGGCAGAAGAACCCGATTGGGCGGAGTTCACGGAAATATTCCATGAGAATTTTGTCCCAGCAACCATTATGAAAATGAAAAGGGATGAGTTCAGGACCCTCAGGCAAGATCACCTAAGTGTGCAGGGCTGCCTCAACAAGTTCACCTAGCTGGCTCGATACGCTCCCTCAGATATCCCCGATGAAGGGGAAAACATTGACAAGTTTCTTGGAGGGCTGAACGACACCCTACGTGGACCCCTGATTATCCAGGACCACGCCAACTTCCAAAGCATGGTAAACAAGGCACTGAGGTCCAAGCAGGGCTACAAGAAGGTGGAGGCAAACAAAAGCGTAAAGCGGCTGTCTTCTAGAATAGATAACCTGGCGGACAACGGTTCAAGAATGTTACTCAACAAAACTGGAGGCCAGTGTATCTCACACCACCCTGTCCTCGTCCCATCAATCCAGCACCTGCCACGTCAGTAGCTCGCCCGCTGTGGAGGCCATGGGCCCCGGGTACCTCATCACAAGCATATGGGCCACTCGGATAGAGGATGGGCCGAGTCTTGTAGTTAGAGATATAGTAGCACCCAGTAGGCTTTGCCTTGTATAATAAGGAATGTACAGTCTTAGCTGGGTAAGATCTATCTCTAAGAAGGAAATCCTTTGGCCGTATTCGGCTGGGATTCCTATCCTGTACACCGGCCCCCCAGTATATAAGGGGAGGCAGGGCGCCCCTTGAGGGCAGAGAACAACATAGAAGATCATTGATCGACATAACTCCTCAGAGGAATAACACCACAACTAGACGTAGGGTATTACCTCACATCAAGGGCCTGAACCAGTATAAAATCTCTTTGCGTTCCTCTGCAATCCACCAAGTTCCCCATGCTGAGTAGCCCTATAGTTATATTGCCGGTGTAAAACATCGACAGTTGGCGCGCCAGGTAGGGGCTCCGACGAGTTTCACATCTACAAGCTCGATGGATCCAGCAACCAGAATCGACGGCGACAAGTTCTCCCCTGGAGACATAATTTCTTTCGGAAGCCTCAATTTCATTGCCGACTAGATCGGCTGTCACAGCCCTAAATCTAAAATTAAGGTAATTAGTGTTAAGCCCTAGCTAATCCTTTGCTTTGTGCTAGTTGTCACTTCCCAAGTTCTATATATCTAAAAATCCTACAAAAATTCCTAAACATGTCAGGTGATGTGATTAAGCCCCGGTAAATTTTACATAATTTTATCCCTTCAATAAATACTTCAACCAAGTCTCTCAACTCAGCAAAGCTAGGAAGCTAGCTGAAATAAATTGGTTCACTTCTGAAATTCACCAAATGAAAATGAAGACTAATTAGACAGAGCCCTTTTGCCAAAGTGTGTGCCAACATGAACCCCACTACCAGGAATTTTGGTTTAATTTATCTCCCAAAGAAAACACATAAAATGATAAGATCAAGGCACTGGAGAAACAAGTGAAACTGCAGCAAAACTGGATCAGTGTGCCTACTTTGCTTTTTCACCAGAGATGAACCAGACCTCTTCTAACCACGAATTTTGGTCAGCAGGTTAAACATATCTTCCTCTACCTCCAGTAATTCTACCATAATTTATCTCCCTTATTTATCTGCTGAAATCACAGATGCAAGACAGCTGTCCATACAGCTCACAAAACAGTCTCTAGAGTATTCTCCTCTCATCTCTCACTGACCAGTGGGACCCACAACACCCTGGCCCACCTGTAAGTCTCTGCCAGTCTTGGGACAGTGAGTTTCACCCCATTCCTACCCACACCCCTCTCTTTTCCATAGGAATTAACTCCAAGGACCCACAAGTCATAGAGTGAAGCTAGCCACAAGTGTGTAGAACACTGTTTCCTGACATGTAGGACCCACCTTGACCACGGTAGCAGTGGAGACGACTCAGCATTGCATGGCAGACGTGTCTTCCTCTTGTCCTTCCTCTTCCTCACAGCACACACAGGCATAGAGATGAGTTCATCCTTGGAGACCTCGACCATTTCGCCTCTAATCTCGCCAGTAGAACGTCCTCCTCATCCTCTTCACGCTCCCACCGGAGAAAACGACAGTATCCACAAAGATCACCGGAGACAGAGCCATTTTCCCTCACTGCCGAAGCTGTTCGATCGAGCCCGTGCTTACTCCGGTGAGCTCCATCCTTTCCCAACCACCGGAACACGATCCACCACTCCTAACTATTCCATTTTTGCACTTGGTTGCCCTAGGATCACCGGCCGAAGCCGCCGTGCTTCGCTTTCTGCTCTGCAGCGCCGCCGCCGGCGTCATCTCGCCGTTCTGGCTGCCTCGGAGCGAGTCTGACTGAGCCCTTGCGCCAACAACGTCGCCTCGCCTCCAGAAGCCCGCTACCCGAAGGAATCGAGTCGCGAACCCCTGAGCGCCGAGATCGGCCTCCGTCTTCCCCAACTCCGGCCGAGCTCCGCCACCGCCGATTCGTCCTGTGTGGTGAGCCTCGCTTCAATTCTTTGCACCGTAGCCGTCCTCAGGAAGTTTGTAACCTGGTAGACACCGTGTCCTAGCCGCAGGCCGACTGAAGTGAGCTACCGTCGTGGAGCCGAAGGTTTTCGCCGCCGCCGAGCCGTCCTCGACGTCGATGCTGTTGCGCCAACCCTGCCAGACCCCGCGCAACCTCTGGTGAGCTTCCTAGAGTCTTTTAGGAACACCTGCATGCACTGGCTGGACTGAAACCGCCCGTAGCCGAGTCAAACTAGCCAACTCGAACCACTCCGCCACTGGAGCTCGCCGCCGGCGATATTCCAGTCACCCGAGGTGTCAAGAAGACCACTCTTAGCTCCACCGTGAACTCCTCTACCTTTTCTGTTTTGGGCCCGACCACAGCCGAGCCGCCGTTCGCCGTCGCCGCCACCGAGAAGCTCGCCAGCTCTGTCTGCCCGCGCCCTCACGCTCTCGCGCCCTGCTCCCGCGCCCTGCTCTGCTTTGCCTCGCTGGCCTGCGGGCCCGGGCTGCAAGGGAAAGCAGAAAAGAAGAAAGAAGAAAGAAATAGGAAAAGTAATTAAAAGATTTATCTTACAACAGAAAAATGGCTAAACTTTGCAAATCCATAACTTCTCCATTTTGACTCCAAATTGAGTGAAACCAATTTTGTTAGCTCTATAAATTTGTGAACTTCATTACTGTAAAATAAAATATGGCAACTTCTGTACAGAAAATATCCATAAAATAATATGAAGCAAAATTGACTTATTTTGAGCTTAATAACTTGAAATATTCCCATAAAATTCATTTTAACTCCTTTTGAGGTAAACCAAATTTCTGTGGATTCATAAAATTGTGCTCTTTAATTTGGTAAACTGAAAAGTGAGACCTTCTGTGTAGGGTTTTTCTTTAAAAATGGAAATATCTTTTATATACCTCTTTGTGACCTAAAAGTTTATGAATTTCTAGAAAATTCATCCTATTTGCTAAAAATGTGAAACCACTTCTGTTAAACTCAGAAAATTGTAAACTTACTGTGGAAAAGTTGTATTTGATAAAAATACCTCCCAACATAGGCCTAAGTAATTTTCTAACCTTTCTTTTTGTTAAACTTGTAAAATTCATATCTAAATCATTTTAAATCGAATTTCAGTGAACCAACTTTTGTCGGATCTAGGAAGATATGTATTTTCACATAAAAATGTTCACACTCATAAAATCCTACCAGAGAAGGCAAGCACATATTTTCCACTTAGAGTTTTTCTATAGTTTCGGCTTTTGCCATTTTCAGCCCTTCCACCTTGTCATTTTTGTATCTCCCAATCCAGGGGTGCAAATGACTTGGTTCTTTCTCCTAAAATCTTGTTAGGACATGCCATACCTACTGTATTTATCTCATAATTAATTGATCATGTTGCATAGACATGTTTAATTGCTTCTTATTTGCATATTGCTTCTTATCGATAGATTCTGAGGATACGGAGTACGTGGAGATTAACCCAGAGCTTGAGTGTGACTTATCGCTGCAGCAAGGCAAGCGTCTAAGCATATTGAACCTATGTTTTCAATAAATTGATTTGTTTGTGAAAACAATATCTATATGCATGCTTCAGTCTATTTAAAATGGGAAAATGGGTAGAGTCAATATTACCCAATTGTATGCATTTTCATTCCTTGGTTATTGATCTCATGTTTATACCTTGTCACCACTGGTTAAGGACTTTGGGATACTTTTATTTTACCGAATGCTTAGCCATGCTTACTTCTAGACTTAGAAAAATCCGATAGATGGAGCTATCGGTATAAAACTAGTTTAATATGAATGGATGGGTTAAAATCTGACAAGAATAACCTCTGAATAATAATTGAAAATATGTTGACTTGGACGGATGATAGGGCGATGAAGGGATGGTGTTTCCCCGATGCACGTAGCTCCGTCTGGGTCGTTAAGGACCGAACATGTTGACGTCTATTCAAGCACCTTACGTACTTCCACACGTCGGGAGTGGGACGGCTTAACTCAGTAACACGGGAGGCTGCGACCATCTACGCCCGTCCGTCAGTCGTGAGGGGAGACCTTTGGAGGACCTCAGTGCGAGTACGCAGAGCGGGCCTGCACTTGGTGAATCCATATGGCCGGAGGTGCCTCCCGCGACGGTGAGCCCGCCTTAGCTGCCATGCACACACGCGGCTAAGTCATCGGGGGCCCAGATGTGGTTTAGGTGGTCGGGGCTAAGCGTGCAAAAGGTTCTGTTGTGACCTCTAGTCCGCACTCAATGTGTAGAGTGTGGGTACCGACAGGTACAGATCAAACTAGAGTGTAGCCATTTGGCTTCTATCACATCGTGTGGGTAAAGATGTACACCTCTGATCAGAGTAAGAACTATTCGAATAGCCGTGTCCACGGTTACGGACGACCGCTTGATGTGTTAGTTAGTCATGTTAGCATCCAACTTGGGATTATGTAGTTACCATGACTTAGGATAGTCATGGATGGATGGGTCTATGCAAGGGAATTTTTGATGATTAATGAGTAATGGATTTATATGAAAGGTTTTATTATTAAATATGACTTGGCTTTAGTCATGAAACATGGTGTGCTAGTGTAGCACAATTGCTTGGGCAAGGGTGGCCCATGGATGATGCTTAAAGCATGGTTTATGCTCATTTATGTTCCATTTTTAGAACCATATACTTGTTATCTTAAAATTTCAGATTGAGTTATTTCACAAAATGCTTATAGTTTCAAGTATTACTTGCTCAATAAAATCAGCTTTGTGCAAAATCAAGTCAATATAGCCTTCTTCCTTGATGTAGAAACTAGCATGCATCCTTTGTACTATTATTATTGTGTAAGTCTTGCGGAGTACCATTCGTACTTACGTTGCATCTTTTCAGGTGAGGTTACCGACGAAGATGGTGTGATATACTGTTATCCCACCGAGGGTGGCGAGGATAATGTGTAGTTGTAGTTGAGCTCTATCCCCAGTCGGTTGCCCTGTGGTATGGGTTTTGGCACCACTGGTTCTTGTCTTTTGTGTTTATATTCCGCTGCAAATCTTTTGTGTCATTTTGTGATGAATTAGGGTGTGAACCCTCTATGTAATATTTATAACCCTGCTGTTCGTTATCCATATTTAGAGTACTTGTGATGTTTATCAATTGCTTGCGATGAAAGTGTGAGGCTAGTCGCTTTCCTGGGGACTAGCTGAACATGAGTATGAGTTGTGTATAATTGAGATGGTTGGGGGATAGCTATTGTGGTTCGAGTCCTCTGGGGTACGTATCGTGTTTGGTCGCCACCATCGAGTGGTTTGACGGGCGTATGACGGGGAGGACTGGCAAGCTATCCTTATGATTATCTCTTTTGTATACTTCTCGGTATTTTGGATTTGTATTGTGAGTGGGTAAAGATTATGGCAAGTCTGCGATGAGGATGGATGGTTACCGCATTTATTTGGGTTTTATTCGAGACCCCATCCATCTAGATAGTTCGCGTTGCCGTAATAGTTACTCTTCATAATGCACTTCTGGGGTGCCCACAGGGGTAAATTACTTAGGCCTATGTTGGGAGGTATTTTTATCAAATACAACTTTTCCACAGTAAGTTTACAATTTTCTGAGTTTAACAGAAGTGGTTTCACATTTTTAGCAAATAGGATGAATTTTCTAGAAATTCATAAACTTTTAGGTCACAAAGAGGTATATAAAAGATATTTCCATTTTTAAAGAAAAACCCTACACAGAAGGTCTCACTTTTCAGTTTACCAAATTAAAGAGCACAATTTTATGAATCCACAGAAATTTGGTTTACCTCAAAAGGAGTTAAAATGAATTTTATGGGAATATTTCAAGTTATTAAGCCCAAAATAAGTCAATTTTGCTTCATATTATTTTATGGATATTTTCTGTACAGAAGTTGCCATATTTTATTTTACAGTAATGAAGTTCACAAATTTACAGAGCTAACAAAATTGGTTTCACTCAATTTGGAGTCAAAATGGAGAAGTTATGGATTTGCAAAGTTTAGCCATTTTTCTGTTGTAAGATAAATCTTTTAATTACTTTTCCTATTTCTTTCTTCTTTCTTCTTTTCTGCTTTCCCTTGCAGCCCGGGCCCGCAGGCCAGCGAGGCAAAGCAGAGCAGGGCGCAGGAGCAGGGCGCGAGAGCGCGAGGGCGCGGGCACGTGGGCGCGGGCGCGAGAGCGCGAGGGCGCGGGCAGACAGAGCCGGCGAGCTTCTCGGTGGCGGCGACGGCGAACGGCGGCTCGGCTGTGGTCGGGCCCAAAACAGAAAAGGTAGAGGAGTTCACGGCAGAGCTAAGGGTGGTCTTCTTGACACCTCGGGTGACTGGAATATCGCCGGCGGCGAGCTCCAGCGGCGGAGTGGTTCGGGTTGGCTAGGCTGACTCGACTACGGGCGGTTTCAGTCCAGCCAGTGCATGCAGGTGTTCCTAAAAGACTCCAGGAGGCTCACCAGAGGTTGTGCGGGGTCTGGCAGGGTCGGCGCAACAGCATCGACGTCGAGGACGGCTCGGCGGCGGCAAAAACCTTCGGCTCCACGACGGAAGTTCACTTCTGTTGGCCTGCGGCTAGGACACGGTGTCTACCAGGTTACAAACTTCCTGAGGACGGCTACGGTGCAAAGAATTGAAGCGAGGCTCACCACAGAGGACGAATCGGCGGTGGCGGAGCTCGGCCGGAGTTGGGGAAGACGGAGGCCGATCTCGGCGCTCAGGGGTTTGCGACTCGATTCCTTCGGGTAACGGGCTTCTGGAGGCGAGGCGACGTTGTTGGTGCAAGGGCTCGGTCAGACTCACTCCGAGGCGGCCGAAACGGTGAGATGACGCCGGCGGCGGCGCTGCAGAGCAGAAAGCGAAGCACGGCGGCTTCGGCCGGTGATCCTAGGGCAACCAAGTGCAAAAATGGAATAGTTAGGAGTGGTGGATCGTGTTCCGGTGGTTGGGAAAGGATGGAGCTCACCGGAGTAAGCACGGGCTCGATCGAATAGCTTCGGCAGTGAGGGAAAATGGCTCTGTCTCCGGTGATCTTTGTGGATACTGTCGTTTTCTCCGGTGGGAGCGTGAAGAGGATGAGGAGGACGTTCTACCGGCGAGATTAGAGGCGAAATGGTCGAGGTCTCCAAGGATGAACTCATCTCTATGCCTGTGTGTGCTGTGAGGAAGAGGAAGGACGAGAGGAAGACACGTCTGCCATGCAATGCTGAGTCGTCTCCACTGCTACCGTGGTCAAGGTGGGTCCTACATGTCAGGAAACAGTGTTCTACACACTTGTGGCTAGCTTCACTCTATGACTTGTGGGTCCTTGGAGTTAATTCCTATGGAAAAGAGAGGGGTGTGGGTAGGAATGGGGTGAAACTCACTGTCCCAAGACTGGCAGAGGCTTACAGGTGGGCCAGGGTGTTGTGGGTCCCACTGGTCAGTGAGAGATGAGAGGAGAATACTCTAGAGACTGTTTTGTGAGCTGTATGGACAGCTGTCTTGCATCTGTGATTTCAGCAGATAAATAAGGGAGATAAATTATGGTAGAATTACTGGAGGTAGAGGAAGATGTGTTTAACCTGCTGACCAAAATTCGTGGTTAGAAGAGGTCTGGTTCATCTCTGGTGAAAAAGCAAAGTAGGCACACTGATCCAGTTTTGCTGCAGTTTCACTTGTTTCTCCAGTGCCTTGATCTTATCATTTTATGTGTTTTCTTTGGGAGATAAATTAAACCAAAATTCCTGGTAGTGGGGGTTCAGTGTTGGCACACACCTTTGGCAAAAGGGCTCTGTCTAATTAGTCTTCATTTTCATTTGGTGAATTTCAGAAGTGAACCAATTTATTTCAGCTAGCTTCCTAGCTTTGCTGAGTTGAGAGACTTGGTTGTAGTATTTATTGAAGGGATAAAATTATGTAAAATTTACAGGGGCTTAATCACATCACCTGACATGTTTAGGAATTTTTGTAGGATTTTTAGATATATAGAACTTAGGAAGTGACAACTAGCACAAAGCAAAGGATTAGCTAGGGCTTTACACTAATTACCTTAATTTTAGATTTAGGGCTGTGACATCGGCAACCTTACCATGGCCGAAGCAGATCCAATCCAACCGGCCGAGGAGCCAGCCGACGTTGGGCCAGTTGGCCCACAGGACGCCGCAATCTCTTTCAACGATCTACTGCGGTAGTCCTTCACTTCACCAAGCATTGGGACAACTCTCTCCTTCGGCGTCCGACTTGCGCTAGGCCTTGAGCCAGCCTGGGTTGGGCCAAGAGCGGAAGAGATCATCAACTTCCCACACCGATTCGATGACACTGCGGATCTACATCCCGTGCAGCAGACCCGATCTCCTGCGATTCAGTTCAGACACGGCCAAGCGTTGTTTCAGATTGGATCTAGAGAGATCAGAGTCGTTCTTACTCCGATAAACTACACGGAGTCTGACTCCAAGTCGGATAACGGTTCGAACGCTAGTTTGGACTCCAGTCTAGCGAGTTTTCTCCTCTCCCACGAGATCTTCATGGCTTCAACACCACCACCTGAGGTGTGCCGACTGCAAGAGGAGCAACAGGAGGAGGCGCGCCGACTGCGACAACAGGAGGAGACTGACCGCGAGGCTCGCAATGACGGGCTACGCAAGGCTGGGTGAGCAGCTCAGCAACAGATTCTCCAAACGAAAGTCGGTGACCACGACGTCTTCGTCATGCCACAACAGAATGTCGTGGCCGCTGCAACCTTGCTGGACACGCTCTAGCTCGGGCCTGATCACCAGGCCACCCCAACTATCGCCAAGATCAAGGCGATAATTACGGCTGCTGCCTGCCAACAACAACAATAGCAGTCGGGTGACGCCATAGTACTGACTAACCGGTCGGGATCTCCAGCGGTGGGTTCATCTACATCAGCACGGCGCCGAGCGGCCGGCTCGAGTCGGCCACGCGAGGAGTCAAGGCAAACGTCACTCGACAACACCAACAACGACAACCGACGGTGTCACCAGTATGACCGTCGGCCCAACCAAGATCTCCGAGAACGCTTACAACACGACCTCCGCTACACCATCAACGCCCGGCGCCACGAACGACATGAAGACGAGCGCTGCCGACTAGAGGACAAAAATGAGCGCTTCGGTCTCCATCACGAGCGGTTTAACCGCCGTGGTCGAAGCCCGAGCCCTCATGAAGATGAAGGCATTCTACCTTTCACCCGGGAGCTATAGGGCGTCGATTGGCCGACTGGCTTTAAGCCCACAGGAATTGACAAGTATGACAGCAAAACAAATCCCGAATCCTGGCTCACCGTATATACCCTGGCAGTTCAAGCTGCTAGGGGCGACCACAAAGCCATGGCTAACTACCTCCCAGTCGCGCTAGCCGACTCGGCGAGGACATGGCTGATAGGGCTCCTGAGGCGGTCGATCGGTTCCTAGGGAGAACTCAGGGAGCGGTTCATCGGTAATTTTCAAGGAACCTACGAGAGGCCATCTTCTGAGCACGATTTGTATTAGCTACACCAGAAGAAGAACGAGTCTCTATGTGATTTTATCAAGAGATTCTCCGAGAAGCGCAAAAAGATCCCAATGATCAGAGACGAGGCCGTCATCGCCGCCTTCCGCAAGGGAGTAAAGGGCGCCCCGTTCATCGCGAAATTCACTTGGAAGCCACCATCCTCTATTCGGGCTCTTTTTGACATGCCAAACAAGTATGCTGACTCGGCTGAAGCGGTCGCAGAGGCCCTCGATGAGAACAAGTCCTAACAGAAAGAACAAAAGGCGAAAGCTGACGAGCCATCTCAAAACAAGACCGGCGGCCGCAAGCGGAAGTCGGACAACGAGGTGGGCAACATGGAGCGTACTCAGTCGCGGCCCTAGCAGAATAACGACTACTAGAAAGTCATGAGCGGGCCATGCCCCTTCCACCCCAAGGGCAAGCATGCGGCCAAAGACTGCTACATGCTTAAGAAGTTTGCCTCCGAGCAGGCTTCATCGTCTGGCGCCGACAAGGACAAGGACAAGCCAGACTCAAGGCCGACCGATGATTTTCAAGATCCTTAGGCCGAGCTCAATCACATTTTCGGAGGGCTGCTCGCGTATGAGTCCAAGCGAAAACAGAAGCTATCTGCATGCGACGTTAACACGGTCTCTACGGCGAACACCCCCAGTACCTGCGCTAGTCAGAGATGGCCATTACATTCAATCGCATAGATCACCCAGATTGGGTCTCGCACCCGGTGTAACAGCCCACTTTTGATCTTTGGTGCATAAAACCGTTTTTCCATCTGCATGCTCTTCATGTCATCTTTCATGCATGAAAAATCTCAGCCAATGAGTTAAAGATCGTGCGATCTGTATAAACTAGCGCCTTAGGGGCAGATCTGAGCAGGCGCAGACAGTGACAATGGAACGAACCGTCCGGACTAGGAGTGGATGGTCCGGCAAAGCAAAGAGCAGAGCCGGCGAGCTTCTCGGCAACGGCGGCTTTGGCTGTAGTCGGGCCCCAAGGAGAAAGGATAGAGGACGAGCAAATACGCCCGCGCCCGCGCCCGCCCTCGTGCCCACGACCTCTCCCGAGCTCACGCCCGGGCTCTCTCTCGAGTTCGCGCCCTTTCTCGCGCCCGGGCTCTCTCTCGAGTCCGCGCCCGCGCTCGCGCTCTCTCGCGCCCAGGTGCCTCTCGTGCGACCGCGCCCTCTCCCGAGCTCGCGCCCGCACCCTCTCTCGTGAGCCCACGCCCGCGCCCTCTCGCGCCAGCGCCCACGCCCTCTCGCGTCTGCGAGCCCGCGCCCGCGCCCTCTCGCTCCCGAGCTCGCGCCCGCGCCCATGCTCTCTCGCGCCCGCGCCCGCGCCCTCTCTCGCGAGCCTACGCCCTCGCCCGTGCCCTCGCCCGCGCATTCATCTAATGGGTCTCGTGTTTGGATCGCATGGTTGTTGGAGTTAATCCTCAAGTGTGAATCTTTGATATGTGATGCTATCTTTTGTGCCCTGTCCTCCATCGTCCAAACGAGATCACGCAAGGATCTCTCCCCGCCCGTGCGGCTTGACCAGGTGGCTTCCTCTGCACGCCCCGGACCACGTGAGAGAGAGAGAGAGAGAGAGAGGCAGAGCCGCCTTGGGACCTCGCGAGATGCCCCCGACAGCCTCAGCAGTGCCCTGCCCTGTCCCATCTGTCTGCTGCGCCCGTGCACACACCATCGCGAGACCGTGGAGCAGAGCAGCGCCCCTCCCCTCTCCTCTCCCTTCCCTGCCTTCCTTCTTAACCAAGTCCATGTCCTCCTGCCTCCCCAGCTCGCCCTCTTTCTCACTTGCCAAGGACCCAAAGGATTGCCCCTTGGTTCGCTGAGAACGTGAGGTGCCGCCCACGGCGCCGGCAAGCACACGCTTTCCGTCTGAGAGCTCCGGTGAGTTTTACCTTGTCTCAGCTGTGTCACCACGTGTTCTTGCCCGACCTAACTCCGTTTTCGCCCTCGGCAAGTAGCAGGCACCACTGCAGCCCCATCGTGTTTTGCAACGCCGACCGGGTGCCGCCGTGATCTTGCGGCCGCTAAACTGCGCCCTGGTGAGTTAGCACTGTCTTGGCCGTATCACCATCTTCCCTTCACTCTTTGAGCTCATCATAGCACTTGTCTGCAGCCTCCATCACGAGCGACCCTGTTGTCGAGCTGACCACTGCCTCAACGTCACACCCCATGGCCTACACTCTTCGGTGAGCTTCTGTTTCTGCATGTACTTCCTTTTTATTCCTGGGAGGCCACTAGTTCTCCCCACGTCCTTGGCTTGGCCTGTCATGCCATTGTTTTGCCATCCACCCAAGCGTCACCACCGTGGCCACATGTGTGGATAAGGCTCAATCGGAGCATGGCCGCATGTATTAGAACCCTACGACCTTGGATGCAGGACCCCTAGAGCTTCCCCACGCCCCTGCATCACTAGCCATGCACTAGAGCATGAGGGGACAGAGGTAGACAAGCCATGCATTAGCTTGGCTTTTCATCAAACACCTTAGGTGCGCTTGTGTTTGAGTGAGTAGCAGCCACCCCATCAGCTCCATGCAAGCCAGGTTGGCCCCTCTAGCGTCAGAGCGGGATAAAACCCCGAGTAGAGTAGCTGCTGTCGTTTTCCTTTTTTTTTGCCGGTTGTCGTTAACGTGCGAAGATGTGTAGTTTGCGCGTGCGAAGACATCATTTTTGGACCGAGGCGTTCAACACTACCGAAGCCTTCCCGTAGGTTCCACCTATACATCCAGTGACTCCTAGGCCCTAGAAACCCTCCACGCCCCCAAATGCCTTGGATTGATACTTCACGCCCGGTGGATTTCACGTGTTAGGCCATTTTAGTGACGTGTGAGCGTGTGCGATTAATATCCTAGCGAGTTGGAGTATATCCACTTTTGGGAGTTGTCCTTAGGTTCACAGCAGCACACTTGTAGGTTTCGTACCATAAAAATGCCCCTAGAACCGAAAACGTCCCAAATAGACCACCCGTTAAGTCGGTAGAATGTTTTCAGCTGTTTCAGCAGTTCGGTAGAGCGAAAACGCTGTTTCTCATTTATTTTCGATTTTAGGACAGAGCAGACTTCGTTTAGCCGTATCTCCCTCATACGAACTCGGATTCAAGCGATTCTTCTTCCTAAATTCATCTAAAATCATGCACTTCCATATTCTGCAAAAATATTTGTACTTCCTGTACTGTTTAATTTTGCCGTTGTTTTCATTGCATTCGGTATTCTCGTAGAACACGACGTTGTTGACCCGGTTGTGGAAGGATCAGAAGAGTTCCAGGAAGTCCAGAAGCAAGGCAAGCACCCCCTTGATCAATTGCTCCTATATTTCAAACTTACAAACTATATTGATTGCAAACTATTATGCATGCGATGTTTTACTTGAAAATGTGTGGGATTCTTGGGTAGTTAACCTCTTGTTGCATATGCCTTATCCTTGTTACTTGAGTATCATGAATTCCTTGTCACTTATGTTGCCACTGAAAATTTGGGTTCATGTGGTTGGGAAGATGTCAATAGGTATGCTTAGTTTGCTATTTAATCAATGCTACTTGTTACTTGATTTTGGGATGTTGGGGAAAAGAAGCATTTGCGAAAATATGGAAATGAACAGTGGGTAATTCCCCTGTGCTCTTGGTGGAAAACAAAAACTGAAAACATGCTTTTGGACTTGGGCGAGTGGATGTAGTGTTCGGTGCCTTGTTGTGGTACCGATTAGGGGGTTGTCTCGCCCGGGTCACTAAGGACCGATTCTATGGTGTAGCTAGAACCAAGAAGCACAGTGCAAACCACATGTGGCTCTTATGGGGAGTTCCTAGCTTAGTATATTGTTGATACCTAGCAATAGACCCACCGGTGGTAGTAGTAGGTCATTATTGTTGACATTGGGATAGTGCGGGTTATGGTTTTTGTCCATAGCCCGAAGGTACCTTGATTATTGTTCAAGGGTGACCAGCACATCGTATGAGCCTTGGGGATTTTGGGAGGCCTCCCAACTCCCTAGGGATGGATCATAAGTGCGGGATATTGCTAGGTCAATGGTGGAAAGGCTTTGTCATTGATGGTGTGAGCCTCCTGTGTGGTAACTCATATTGTCCTTGTCATGTGGGTACAGTTGTACACACTCTCGAGAGTTAAAACTATTCGAATAGCCATGTCCTCGGTTATGGACGACTTGGGAAATTCTCCACCGTAGTAGTTTTAATTTTTGGGAACTGTTTTGGGAAAGATCTTGGTGCGAACGGGGAGTTCGCTGGGATGGTTGTGGCAGCGTGTTGCCACTGTTGGCTGGCATGGGCAGGGAGCCCATATGGTTGGAAACACTTGGGGGTTGATGCTTATATACTTGTTTGCTGTGCTAGCTTGCTTTACAAAAATTTCGTTGCAAAACCGCAATGTTTTCGCTATGTATATTATGATTTATGCAAACTGCAGGACCTGAATCATCCCTTGTTTATCTTCGCATATTATGGAATACCATTGCAAACACTATAAGTCTTGCGGAGTACGTATTGTACTCACACACGCTTGTGTGACTTCTTTTTTTTAGAGATGGTTGAGGAGGACCCGACAATCGGGTACTTCTATGCAGCCGGTTTTGGAGACGACGACGACGGTGCTTACTAGGGCTTACCGGTTGGTTGCCTGTGGGTGGGCAGAGGCACACTTGCTGGTTTTTGGTGCCTCTATTATCTTGTTTCCGCTGTTGAACTCTTTGTTAATTTGTTGTTCTATTTGGCCGGTCGGCCTCTATGTAATCGCTAAAGTCTAGACTCTTGTATGACTTATGTTTGGACTGCTGTGAGCTGAACCTGTGATGTATGGATTATGATGCCAATGTTGAATGTGTGTGCTAGCAATTGATCGTGGAACTAGCACGGTACACACATAGGGTTCGGGGTCAAACCCGGGTCCGACACCCAGGACACTATCCACTCGTCCTAGACCCAGTTGTCAAGAATATCAAGTTGAAGAAGGTGCTCATAGACGGAGGCAGTGCGCTCAACATCCTATTCGCCAAGACTCTGGATGAGATGAAGATTCCTCGTTCAGATCTGCGGCCGAGTATGGTGCCCTTCCATGGGATAATCCCCGGCCTCTCTTCAACACCACTCGGGCAGATTACTTTGCTGGTAACCTTCGGCACACGGGATAACTTCCGCATAGAAAACAACTGCTTCGAGGTCACTGACTTCAAGACTGCGTACCACGCCATACTCGGATGACCGGCGCTCCCCAGATTCATGGCGGTACCGCACTATACATATATGGTGCTCAAGATGCCAGGGCCAGCAAGAGTCCTCTCCCTACGCAACGATGTCAAGCAAGCCTTCACCTGCAACAAGGAGAGTTGTGAATTGGCTCAATCACAAGAGGCGGCAGTCGGGCGCGACAACATCCGGCAAGCCATCATAGCAGAAGTCGAGCAACATCTAGTTCCGGCCAAGAAAGCAGTGAAGTCGGGAATTTCAGCAGACTTGGACACAAAGAAGATCCCCCTGGACCCTTCCCACCCCTCCAAGACTGCCCTAGTCAGGACTGGACTCGACCCCAAATAGGAAGACGCGCTCGTCACCTTCCTCCAAGCCAACAAGGATATCTTCGCGTGGAAACCGTCCGACATGCCGGGCGTATCAAGGGAGGTGATCGAGCACGCCCTAAACGTGAAGACATACGCCAAGCCAGTCAAACAACGGCTGCGCTGCTTCGCTCAAGACTGAAAGGATGCTATCCGGGAGGAGATTACAAAGCTTCTCGTAGCTGGGTTCATCAAAGAGGTCTATCACCCGGATTGGCTGGCAAACCCAGTTCTGGTCTAGAAGAAAAACGGTAAACGGCGCATGTGCATCGACTACACCGATCTCAACAAGGCGTGCCCCAAGGACCCGTTTGGTTTACCAAGAATAGACCAGGTGGTGGACTCAACTGCAGGGTGCGACCTTCTCAGCTTTCTCGATTGTTACTCGGGATACCACCAAATCAGCTTGAGAGAGGAGGACTGTCTCAAGACATCTTTTATCACGCCGTTTGGAGCGTACTGCTACATCACCATGCCGTTCGGTTTGAAAAACGCTGGAGCAACGTATCAACGGGCAATTCAGCGGTGTCTACACACTCAGATCGGGCGCAACGTGGAAGCCTACGTCGACGACGTGGTGATCAAGACTAAGTCCAACGAAGACCTCATCGCCGACTTGGAAGAAACCTTCCTCAACCTTCGAAGGTTCAAGATGAAGTTGAACCTGGAAAAATGCGCCTTCGGTGTGCCATCCGGCAAGCTACTCGGCTTCATCATCTCGCATCATGGCATCGAGGCCAACCCTGAGAAAGTCAACGCAATATTGAACATGGCTCCCCGGACTAACCAGAAGGACGTCCAGAAGCTGACAAGCTGCATGGCGGCACTCAGCTGGTTTATTTCCCGACTGGGCGAACGGGGTATGCCCTTTTTCAAATTGTTGAAGAAAGCCGACGACTTCCAGTGGACTCCCGAAGCCCAGCAAGCCTTCGAAGACTTTAAAAAATTTCTCACATCACCCCCCGTGTTGGCGTCACCCATGCCCCAAGAACCGCTAATGCTATATCTGACGGCAATTACTCAGGTAGTCAGCACGGTGCTGGTGGTCGAGCGATCCAAACTAGATCACATCCAAAAGATACAACAGTCAGTTTACTTTGTCAGCGAGGTCCTTGCCGACTCAAAAACGAGATATCCGCAGGTCCAAAAGCTACTTTACGGCCTACTCATCACTGTCCGGAAGCTGGTGCATTATTTTCAAGCACAACAAGTCACGGTGGTCACATCGTTTCCACTCGGGGACGTCCTACACAATTGCGAAGCCACCGGCCGAATCGCTAAATGGGCGCTCGAGTTGATGGCGTTCGACATCACCTTTCAGCCATGGACAGCAATCAAATCACAAGCTCTAGCCGACTTCGTGGTTGAGTGGACAGAAGTTCACCTACCTACATCAACAGAAAAGCTAGAGTACTGGACAATGTACTTCGACGGTTCTCTACGGATCGCCAGCGTCGGGGCCGGTGTCGTACTGACGTCGCCTACCGGCGAAAAACTCAAGTACGTTTTACAGATCCACTTCCCGGCTTCCCACAACGTCCCGAGTACGAGGCACTTATCCACGGGCTCCGCATTGCTATATCACTCGGCATTCGCCGACTGGTTGTGCGCAGGGACTCTCAACTCGTGGTGAACCAAGTCATGAAGGACTGGACATGTCTCGACGACACCATGGCGGCATACTGTCAGGAGGTCCGCAAGCTGGAAAACAAGTTCGACGGGCTGGAGATAACACACATCCTCCGACAATACAATGATGCTGTAGACGAGCTGGCAAATATGGGATCCAAGCGAGAAGCGGTCCCGACTAGAATCTTTGTCGAGCAACTCATGGAGCCATCAGTCAAGAAGAAACCGGCGCCGAAGCAGTCGGGAGGCGAACCTACCCCGGCTACAGAAGAGGTGCTGCACATATGTCAAGACTGGCGGACTCCTGTTATCAAATTCCTCCTCGACGATGAACTCCCAAACGATCGTAATCAGGCCGAGCAAGTCAAACATCGAAGCAAGAGCTTCCTGCTAGTCGGAGAAGACCTGTACCGAAGAAGTGCATCTGGTGTCCTCATGCGCTGTGTCACCACCAAGGAGGGCAAGCAGATTCTGTAGTCAATTCACTTGGGCATATGTGGCAACCACGCCTCATCTAGACGTTAGTCGGAAAGGCTTACCGGCAGGGATTTTTCTGGCCAACAGCAGTAGCAGATGCCAAGGACATTGTTTGCACATGCGAAGGCTACCAGTTCTATGCACGACAAACCAATCTCCTAGCCCAAGAACTCCAAACAATCCCTATCTCTTGGCCATTCACAGTATGGGGGCTTGACATGGTCGGGCCTTTCAAGAAAGCGCCAGGAGGGTTCACACATCTATTTGTCACAGTTGACAAGTTCACCAAGTGGATAGAGGCCGAACCCGTTGCAACAATAACAGCGGCACGAGCAAAGGACTTCATCATGAGTATACTATACCGATTCGGGGTCCGTAACCACATCATCACCGACAACGGTACTCAGTTCACGGGCGGCGTATTCCAAGACTTCTGTGAAGATTTCGGCATCAAGATCTGCTACGCATCTGTGGCACACCCATGGAGCAACGGACAGGTTGAACGAGCCAACGGTATGGTCTTACAAGGTATCAAGGCCAGGATATTCGACCGACTACAACCATATGCGGGCTGGTGGGTACAAGAACTCCCATCTTGTCGATGCTTTGCACCGGCAATAAAACTATAGGGTTGCTCGGCGAAGGTGAATTCGGTGGATTGCAGAGGAACACAGAAGATTTATACTGGTTCAGGCCCTCGATGTGAGGTAATACCCTACGTCCAGTTGAGGTGTTATTCCTCTGAGGTGTTTGATGATTGATGATCTTGTTGTTGTTGCCCTGAGGGGCGCCCTGCCTCCCTTTATATACTAAGGGACAGGGGTACATGATAAGGATCCTAGCCGGATACGGCCAAGGGATTTCCTTCTTAGAGATAGAGACCTATCTGATTAAGACTATGTTTCCTTGTTATACAAGACTAAGCCTGCAGGGTGCTATCTTATCTCTAATTACATGGTTCGGCCCATCCTCTATCCGAGTGGCCTATATGCGGGTAATGAGGTACCCGGGGCCCATGGCCTCCATAGTAGCCCCTGAGACCTTCATAGTTGAGTCACAGCTGATGCCGAGTGCTCATCCTCCACGGTGAAGGTTGCCCGAGTGCAGTGCTCCCGAGTACTCTTTGTCCGAGTAAGTCTTCTTCCGAGTCCTGCTTCATGTCAGCTGGCAGCGAGGCTATGAAGGGCTTCATGGAGATATATAAATAGTGTGCGCCGAATAGGCGCACCTATTAGGTGTAGCCCCCGACTTTGTGCTTAATTGTGAAGACAATTAAACATAAAGTCAAAGATCTTTAACCTGGAAGTCTTTCCCGAGTAGATTACTACTGGTATATGAGACTCTTCGGTATCATGTCAACCGGAATAAACTTTATAGTCTTGCCGAGTAGGAGACTACTCGTATGTAGGACTCTTCGACTTCATGTCAGTCGGAGTATGTGTTTATAGTCTTGCTGAGTAGGATGCTACTCGTATATGGGACTCTTCAGCATCATGTCGGCTGGAAAAGGGGGTTTATAGTATTTTTCGAGTGGCGTCCCACTCAAAAGTTAGACTCCTCCGCATCATGTCAGCGGGAAAAGATATTTATAGTCTCTCCTGAGTAGTGCACTACTCGAAAGTTAGACTCTTCCGCATCAGGTCAGCAGGTAAAATGTCGCTCATGGTAACTAATGGCCTCGCATGTAGGCGAGTACCACTTTATGAATATAAATCCACGGCGTGGTTAGGTGTACCCGAGAAAGATACCTGCATCTCCAATTTTAATGAAGACCAGCTTGTGATCCTTGTAAGGATATATCCTCGAGACCTGGTGGATAAAACAGATATCCAAACATATATGTTTAGCAATAAGGCTCTCATGAAGTATATCTGTTTACCTCATCGGCTCCTGTTGGTAGCACCAGCGCTATAATTTCAACTCAGCCTGCAGGCGGCCCACATGGAGCATGCTACTGTAGGAACTCATATCTTGGTGGCCCAGTGCTGACTGTGTAGGCCCAAGCCCATCTAGTCGGCATCGGCTCTATAAAAGCAGGGAGAGAGAAAAAGATTCCTTCATCTTCCCCAAATCAGCCAATCGCTTCATCTTCCACCTTCGCGCCCAACTTTTCGCCTCCAGCCCGGCTAGGGTTAGCTGCTGCTATTCCCCACCCAAACTCGGATGATTCCAATCCTCTTCGTTTGTTCCAAGCCCCCGATTTGCTTTTCCCCAAATCTCACCGCCTCCAATCATGCCGAAAGCTTCAGATCTTGCGGGTGGGGTGCGCCGGGGAGTTCTTGGCCGATTTCAGATTGCGGCTCGGTGAAGCTGAAGTGGCTGGAAAGCGAACTGAAGTTGCCCAGCCAAGAGGTGATTCACTGGCGGTCGGCTAGGGATGAGTCAAGCCCAAATCCCCGACTTGGAGAAATGGTAGTTTTCGCCTCTTTTTTCGATCGAGGCTTGTGCCTTCCGTCTTCTGATTTCTTCCGCCGCATCCTTGACTTCTATGGGCTGGAGTTGGTGCATTTGAACCCCAACTCGATTCTTCAGATCTCCATCTTTGTCACTCTGTGCGAGTGCTATTTGGGTGTGGAACCCCATTTCAACTTCTTTAGGCATTTGTTCCATATTAAACCCCAGCCCTCCAAAAATAACATCAGCATGATTGGAGGGGCTGGTCTTCAGTTGAGGAGTGATAGGAAAAAGTCATATCTTGATCTTCCCTTGAAATCCTCCTTGAAGGGTTGGCATAGGGAGTGGTTTTATTGTGCCAATCTAGCTCCCTCTTTGCGGCCATTCACCGGCTCGCCGCCGGTAATTTTGCCGAATTGGTCGGCGGACCTGACCTATGAAGAGATGGGTCAGGTGCACCAACTGCTGACGAAGCTAGATAACTTCAAGAAGGCCGGACTGACTGGTCCCTGGGTGGCCAGGCAGTTCCTGACTCGGCGCTTCTAGCCCCTGAAGCTGAGGAGCGCGTTCGGCTGGGATTACCAGGGAAGAGATGACCTTGACCGGGTCAGCCAGGAGTCGGCCCATGAGCAGAAGGTGACAGAGACCCTGTTCGGATACTTCTCCAGTGGGGTAATTGAAACCGAAGACAAGAAGAGACGCATTGCGTCTTACAGGCGTAGCTGGCCCCGGTCCGAGGTAACATCTGTCTTTCCTTTGTAGCGCATGCCTGCGGACTCGGATGTCTGAGTCCCCGGTAACATATGATGTATTTTGTTGAATCTCTTGTAGTGGTGCGTGGAGTTCGATGAAGACTCCCGCCCATTGTCGGCCGTCGCGTCGAAGAAGAGGCCGAGGAGTCCCTCAGCTGCCCAACCCGACTCCAAGGGAGCGGGGAAGAAGCCGATTTTGTATCGGGGCGAGGGGGCCATGACGGCGCGTGCCATGGCAGGAAGCCTGAAAATAAAGGACGCCGTCGCCGCGGCACCCAGGCGATCAAGTCCCAGGTTGAGACCTGCGGGTTTGAGCCCGACGTTGTCGAGCCCGGCTACAGCACCACCGAGGGGCCGGCTAGAGCAGACGCCGCCCGGGGTGGAGGCGCCCAAGCCGACCACACTGGAATCGAAGCCGACTCGGGCGGATGCGCCACCACCGACTGTGAGGCCGACCGGGCCGACTACCGGAGCTAGCGCTCCACCGGGGACCGGGTCGCCCGGTAGGAAGCTGAAGTTCTCCAAGAGGTGCGCTGCTCCGGGTCTTCTGAAATTCTTGCGTGCTGGAGTAGTGTCTTGATGTCTTGTTTCGTCGTGCAGGAAGCGGGCCGATATCGATCTCAAGGAGATCAATCCGACCACTCCCCTTGAAGAGCCTGCCCCAGCCGAGCCGGTGGCCGCGAACACACCTGCTGAGCCGGTGTCCAGCCCGGTCGTGGAGACCGAGGTGGTCCCGACTGCAGGGTCGCTGCCACCACCCGACCAAGAGCAGCTGCTGAGGTTGAGGCCCCAACCCCTGAAGCGTCGCCCGTTGCGGAGGCCGCCGCCGGAGACCCTAAGTCGGTCCCCGAGGCCACGGGGGATGGTGGTGCGGAGGCCAGGACCCCACGCCGTTGTCGTCGTCGTCGTCGCCACCGCCAGAGATCCCACACCTGCCTCGGATCAAAGCTCCTCCACGTGTGATGCCCTGGACATTCACATGGACGGCTCCTGACGGGACTGTGAAGAGCTTCAGGCTTGATGAAGTCTGTCCGCGAGGAGGCGAGGCGCGAAAGCTTGCTTCGCGCCGCTATCAGTGGATCCAAGGGAGTTGGGGTATGATTCTTGTGGTAGAGTCTTGGCAATCTTCTCGTTTTGACGTCTGACTCCGTCTTTGATTTATCTCTTATCCTGAGCAGAAGCTTGTCGACCGCAATGAGGCGATGACAGAAATCTTGGTCGAGGTGGCTCCCCACCTCGCAGAATTGGAGCAGCTCCGGGCGTTGAAGGCCGCAATGGAGGAGCATCATGCGGGGAGGGAGGCCTGGCTGAAGAGTGGCGCCGATCAGCTCAGGGAGGAGACTTGGGCCCTAGCCAGAAAGATCAGAGGTAAAATCCCCGACTATATCTTCCCGACCGAACCGTCGATGTATTCATCCAGCTGCATTATTCCTGACTGCCCAGTTATGTCATGACTGCACGGTTGAGCTTTTGGCTAATCTGTCGTGCAGCCCTCGAAGCGGAGTTGAAGACCCAAACAGAGAGGGAGTCGCAGCTGAAGGAGGCCGAAGAAGCCAGGGCCGAGCTTGAGAAAGTCAAGGTGTGGGTGCCATGGGCCCCGGGTACCTCATGACAAGCATATGGGCCACTCGGATAGAGGATGGGTCTAGCCTTGTAATTAGAGATATAGCTAAATTCGGCAGACTTCACCTTGTATATGAAAGAAACATACAGTCCTAGTGGGTGCTTATATTCTAAGGGGAGATCTCCTGGTCGAATCCGATGCTTGGGGACTCCTACCGAGGTTTTGTAACCCTGTCCCCCAGTATATAAGGAGGCAGGGCGCCCTATGAGGCAGGTTGAGTTGGTTCACCAGAATTTCACCACCACAAATCCTCAAAGGAATAACACCACAACTGGACGTAGGGTAATTACCTCACATCGAGGTGCCTGAACCAGTATAAAATCTCTGCGTGTTCCTTTGCAATCCACCGAGTTTCCATCGCCGACTAGCCCCATATATTATGCCGGTGTAAAACATCGACAGTTGGCGCGCCAGCTAGGGGATCGGCGCGATCTACATCTACAAGCTCGATGGATCCAGCAACCAAAGTCGACGGCGGCGAACTCTCCCCCGGAGATACAATCGCATTCAGAAGCCTCGACGTCATCGCCGACCAGATCGGCAATCTCACCCCGGCCGACACGGACCCGATCCAACCGACCGAGGAACCAGCTGACTCCCGCCAGTCGGCCCACACGACGTCTGCGGCAATCTTCGACGACATGCTGCGGCGATCTCCAATACGCCCGAGTCCAGGGACAACTCTTCCTTCCAGTGTTCGACTCGGACTCGTTCTGAGCCAGCCGAGATCGGGCCGAGAAGGGAAGAGATCGTCAACTTCCCGTTCGGACTCGGCGACGCCGCGGATATCTACAATCTACATCCGACGCGGCAAACCCATCCCCTGGAGTTCGACTCGGATACGGCTCCGAGCCGCTTGAGATCGATCTAGGGAGTGTCGGATTACAATTCACCCCATCAAACTATTCCGACTACGACTCTCAGTCGGACTACGACTCCAGTCGGATTCGACTCCAATCGGATACCAGCTCGGCAAGCTTTCAACTCCGCCACGAGAAATCTTCATGTGCATCCAAAGGCTCTACTTCCTACTCAGGAATCACGCCGACTACACGAAAAACAAGAGAGGAGGCCTGCCGTCTGCGAGAAACAACACACAGGAGGAAGAAACAAGACGCTGCACGCCCACAACGACGGCCTACGCAGGGCTGGTGAACCGCTCAGCAACAAACCCTCCAACAAAAGTCGCGACACAACGTCTTCGTCACGCCACAGCAGAACATCATGGCACCGTAACCTACTGGACACGGTCCAGTCGGGCCTGATCACCAGCCCCACCCCGACGATCGCCGAAGGATAAAAGCCATGCTTACCGCTGCCGCATGTCAGCAGCACAAACGTCGGGCAACACACTCGTATGACCAGTCAACCAACTTCCCCATGGCAGTCTCATCCACCTCAAAGCGACGTCGAGCGGCCGGCTCTAGTCGGCAGCACGCGGAGTCAAGCCAGACGTCACTCGGCAACCACAACAACCGGCAACGTCGAAGCGACCGTCGGGACAACCAGGACCTCCGAGACCGACTTGCGGCGCGACCTTCAGCAAGACATTAATGCTCGGCGCCGCAAACGAGAAGAAGACGAGCAACGCCAACTGGAAAGACCCGAGAACGAGCATTTCGGCCTCCACCACGAGCGGTTTCGCCGCCGTAGTCGGGGTCGGAGTCCTCATGAAGACAAAGGCATACTGGCCTTCACCCAGAGCTAAACAACAGGTCGACTGGCCGTCGGTTTCAAGCCTACAGGCATCGACATATACGACGGCAAGACCAATCCCGAGTCCTGGCTCACGGTCTACACTCTGGCGATCCGAGCAGCTGGAAATCACAAAGTCATGGCTAACTACCTCCAGTCGCTTTAGCCGACTCAGCGAGGACATGGCTAACAGGACTCCCAAAGCGATCAATCGGCTCTTGGGAGAACTCCGGGAACGGTTCATCACCAACTTCCAGAACATACGAGAGGCCATCTTCCGATACTACTATATCAGTTGCGCCAAAGGAAGAAACAGTCTCTTCGTGACTTCATCAAGAGGTTTCTGAGAGGAGAACTCAATCCCGAAGATCAAGGACGAGGTCATCATCGCCGCCTTTCGAAAAGCGAGTCAGAGACACCTCCGTTCATCGACAAATTCACGCGGAAGCCTCCCAACTCTGTCAAGCCCTATTCGACATGGCAAACAAGTACGCGACTCGGCCCACGCTGTTGCCGAAGCCCTCGACGACAACAAGTCACCCTGACAGAAGAAGCGGGATGACACCGACGACGCGGTCCCAACTAAAGCTGGGAATCGCAAACGCAAGTCAGACGGCTCCATTGTGGCAGTCGTCACGACCGCCTTCGACCTTCAACAACTGAGGATTATCAGAACAACAAGTGACATGCTCGGGGGCTCACAAGCTCAAACACGAGGATGCATTCCCCCACTCCCAAATACCGAACAGCTAAGTTCGCTTTCTGATAAACATCTCCTTACTCGGCCTTGCTAGTGCCACAGCCGCTTACACTAATAGGTGTATAAGCTGCGCATTTACTTTTTTCCGTTTTGCTCTTAAATGATTTACAAAAGTACTCGAGTAGCATAAATCTCGATCCGTGAAACTCTCTCCATGTAAGACGAACTCAAGTCACCCAAAACGCGTGCCTGGGAAAGAGCCATGAGCCAACTCCCGACGCTAGGGGCTATGACTAGTGGGCAGAGTGCTTAAACGTAAGGTCAAGCTACTCGAGGAAATTATATAACAAAAAGAGGAAGAACACGTATTTACATACATTGTAAAATACATTTTATTCGGGTGATTATTTCATCATCAGATGCTACTCATCCGATATTTTTATATTGCAGGCCCAGCTCCGGATATGCGTGACAAACTCAGGGCTTCGAGCCCATCTCCTACGCTCGGGGCTGGACAAGTCTGCCAAAATACACTCGGATGCTCCATGAGGGCTACTCACCGAGTACTTGCGCCAGTCGGACGTCATCTTCCCCGACTACACTCCATGCGAGCCAACAATCGGCCCCGGCGCCAGTCGGGGCTGTATACCACTCGGCTAAATAGGGTACGCCCCATGAGGGTCGCCAGCCGAATCCTACGCTAATGCTAGGTTCGGGTACCTTATTTGGTCACGGTTCTGTCAGGTTGGGTACGCCCCATGAGGGTCGCCAGCCGAATCCTATGCTAATGCAAGATTCGGTGCCTAGCTTGGCTAACTGTTGGATAGGGTACGCCCCATGAGGGTCACCAGCCGAACCCTCTGCTAATGCAAGGTTTGGTACCTTGTTCGGCTTTTCCCAAGTCAGAGAAGACTTACATCGTCAAAGCGCATCCGGAGTTCTCATGCACTGCGTCACACCTGAGGAGGGCAAGCAGATCCTGCAACATACCTACTCGGGTACATGTGGCAACCGGTTTGCATCCAGAACGTAAGTCGGAAAGGTTTGCGAATAAGGATTTCTCTGACTGATTGCGGTTACCAACACCAAAAAACTCATCCTGACATGCGATGGATGATAACTTCTTCTAGCAGCTATGCTGGATAGGTCGGCTCAGGCCCGGCTTACTTTGGTAGCAGCCACCAAGATATGAGTTCTACAGTAGCATGCTCCATGTGGGCGCGCCGCAGGCTGAGTTGAAATTATAGCGCTGGTGCTACCCACAGGAACCGATGAGGTAAACAGATATGCTTCATGAGAGCCTTATTGCTAAACATATATGTTTGGGTATCTGTCTTATCCACCAGGTCTCGAGGATACATCCTTACAAGGATCACAAGCTGGTCTTCATTAAAATTGGAGATGCAGGTATCTCTCTCGAGTACACCTAACCACGTAATGGATTTATTTTTCATACAGTGGTACTCGGCCTACATGCGTGGCCACCAGTTGCCATGAGCAGCATCATTCCCGCTGACATGACGCGGATGAGTCTAACTTTTGAGTAGTACACTACTCGGGAGAGACTATAAGATTCTCATTCCCGCTGACATGACGCGGATGAGTCTAACCTTCGAGTAGTGCACTACTCGGGAAAGACTATAAACAATCTTCCAGCTGACTAGCTGAAGAGTCTAACTTCCGAATGGGACGCCACTCGGGAAAGACTATAAACACCTTTTCCGGCTGACATGATGCCGACGAGTCTAATTTTCGAGTAGTATACTACTCGGGAAAGACTATAAACACCCCCTTTTCCAGCTGACATGACGCTGAAGAGTCCCATATACGAGTAGCATCCTACTCGGCAAGACTATAAACACACATTCCGACTGACATGAAGTCGAAGAGTCCTATATACGAGTGGTTCCCTACTCGGCAAGACTATAATCATATTCCGGTTGACATGATACCGAAGAGTCTCATATACCAGTAGTAATCTACTCGGGAAAGACTACCAGGTTAAAGATCTTTGACTTCATGTTTAATTGTTTTCACAATTAAGCACAAAGTCGGGGGCTACACCTAATAGGTGCGCCTATTCGGCGCACACTATTCCAACATCTACATCGAGACCTTCATAGCCTCGCTGCCAGCTGACATGAAGCAGGACTCGGGAGAAGCAGCACTCAGACAAAGAGCACTCGGGAGCAATGCACTCGGGAAGACTTCACCGTGGAGGATGAGCACTTGGCATCAGCTGTGACTCAACTATGAAGGTCTCGGGGGCTACTGTGGGTGCCATGGGCCCCGGGTACCTCATGACAAGCATATGGGCCACTCGGATAGAGGATGGGTCTAGCCTTGTAATTAGAGATATAGCTAAATTCGGCAGACTTCACCTTGTATAGAAAGAAACATACAGTCCTAGTCGGGTGCGTTATATCTCTAAGGGGAGATCTCCTGGTCGTAATCCGATGGGGACTCCTACCTTGTAACCCTGTCCCCCAGTATATAAGGGGAGGCAGGGCGCCCTATGAGGGCAGGTTGAGTTGGTTCACCAGAATCACCACCACAAATCCTCAAAGGAATAACACCACAACTGGACGTAGGGTATTACCTCACATCGAGGGCCTGAACCAGTATAAAATCTCTGCGTGTTCCTTTGCAATCCACCGAGTTTCCATCCGCCGACTAGCCCCATATATTTATTGCCGGTGTAAAACATCGACACAAGGCCGACCTGACAAAGGCCAACACCGAGCTTGACCGGGAGAAGGCCGAGTTGAAGGAGGCCGTCGTCAAGCTCGGTAAGGAAAAAGCTGAACTGGAGAAGACTGTGGCCGGGTGGGAGGCCGACTATGAAAGTAAGTCCTCAACCTAACCATGATCTTAGCCGATCCAGTAGTCGTTCCGTCTATAGCCGAATCTGACAAGTTTACTTGCCGACGGACCTGGGCAGACATGAGAGCCAATGTCCAGGCCCAGTATCGGTTCTACACTGAGGAGATAAGAGTGATCAGGGAGTCGTGGGAGGCCCTTGTCTGGTCCGTGAAAGGGCTCCTTGACCTCATAGATCCCCGTCCTGTGGGAACCAGTTGTAGCCGGATCCCCCAGATAGAGGCGCGTCTTGAGGATGCACCGAGTGCCTTGAAAAAGTACTCGGATGAGTATGTCATTGCCGGCGTGGCCCAGACCCTGGCGATGACCAAGTCCATCTACCCAAGGGCAGATATCGAAGCCATCGGGGAGGGGTTTTCCGAGGAGACGACGCCGGAGGAGGCGCTGGAGCTGATTGCCCATGTGAAGCCGACTGCTGAAATAATTACTCGAGACCTGGGTCTGTAAGGGCAACATGTTATGCAGTCGGTATGTATAAACTTTTGTAAAAAAGCATGTGTAAATATGTGTGCAGTGCCGCCAAGCTTGCTACCCAGTCGTCACTAGCTTTACTTGACCGTGTAGTCTGCGCTGAGTTAGTCTGTCTGAACTTAACAAAAATGTTCAACGTAAGAGGCTGTACTCGGGCAAGCGTGACAATCATAGTAAGGCTTCGTAACTGAAGTAAGATAAGCTTGTATGTTATTGACAAAACACATATATACATGCAGCCCCCGACTCACTACTCGGTTGGTACAAGCGGCGTAGTGAGTCAGAGAAATTGTACACATGAAAAAAGTATAAAACTCAGGTATAGAAAGGACGTAGCTGTTCTATGTTCCATGAGTTGTTGATGAGGACGCCGTCTTCAGTCTTCAGTCGGTAGGCGCCTGGCCGCGTAACCTCGGCTATAATGAATGGCCCTTCCCAGATTGGGGATAATTTGTGCCTGTCTTTGGTGGTTTGTATTTTCCTCAAAATGAGATCCCCGACCAAAAAGGCGCGGCCACGGACATTGCGGTTGTGGTAGCGACGCAGGCCTTGAAGATACCTTGCCGACTGGATTGTTGCGGTGTCTCTTGCTTCTTCCAACTGATCTAACTCGACCAGTCGGGTATTGTTGGAGATGTCTTCTGAGTAGGCCCGGACTCGCGGAGAGCCGAACTATAACTCTGTCGGTAGCATAGCCTCGGCACCGTAGACCAGGAAGAAAGGGGATTGCCCTGTTGCTCAACTAACCGTGGTTCTGAGAGACCAGAGAACCAATGGGAGTTGTTGTACCCACCGGCCCGCGTATAGCTGTAGTCGGTCAAATATCCTGGCCTTGATGCCTTGTAAGACCATACCGTTGGCTCGTTCGACCTGCCCGTTGCTCCGCGGGTGTGCCATAGATGCATAGCAGATCTTGATGCCGAAATCTTCGCAGAAGTCTTGGAATACGCCGCCCGTGAATTGAGTACCGTTATCGGTGATGATGCGGTTAGGGACCCCAAACCGGTATAGTATACTCATGATGAAGTCCTTTGCTCGTGCCGCTGTAATTGTTGCAACGGGTTTAGCCTCAATCCACTTGGTGAATTTATCCACTGCGACGAATAAATGTGTAAACCCTCCTGGCGCTTTCTTGAAAGGGCCGACCATGTCAAGCCCCCATACTGCGAATGGCCAGGAAATTGGGATAGTTTGGAGTTCCTGGGCTGGGAGATTTGTTTGTCTTGCGTAGAACTAGCAACCCTCGCACTTGCGAACGATGTCCTTGGCGTCTGTTACTGCTGTGGGCCAGAAAAATCCCAGCCGGTAAGCCTTTCCGACTAACGTCCTGGATGCGGCGTGGTTGCCACATATGCTCGAGTGGATCGAATGCAGAATCTGCTTGCCCTCCTCGGTGGTGACGCAACGCATGAGGACACCGGATGCGCTCCTTCGGTACAGGTCTTCTCCGACTAGTAGGAAGCTTTTGCTTCGACGCTTGATCTTCTCGGCTTGACTGCGATCTTCTGGGAGTTCATCGTCAGGAGGAATTTGACAACAAGAGTCCTCCAGTCTTGACATATGTGCAGCACCTCATCTGTGGCCGGGGTAGGCTCGCCTCTCGACTGCTCCGGCGCCAGTTTCTTCTTGACTAATGGCTCCATAAGTTGCTCGACAAAGATTCCAGTCGGAACTGCTTCTCGCTTGGATCCCATGTTTGCCAGCTCGTCTGCTGCGTCGTTGTATTGACGTAGGACATGTGTGATTTCCAGCCCGTCGAACTTGTTTTCCAGCTTGCGGACCTCCTGACAGTATGCCGCCATGGTATCGTCGAGACAAGTTCAGTCTTTCATGACTTGGTTTACCACGAGTTGAGAATCCCCGCGCACAACCAGTCGACGTATGCCGAGTGATATGGCGATGCGGAGCCCGTGGACAATTGCCTCGTACTCAGCGACGTTGTGGGAAGCCGGGAAGTGGATTTGTAGAACGTACTTCAGTTTTTCGCCAGTGGGGGACGTCAATATGACTCCGGCCCCGGCACCGCCGATTCATAGAGAACCGTCGAAGTACATTGTCCAGTACTCTAGCTTTGCTATTGGTGTTGGCAGTTGAACTTCTGTCCACTCGGCAATGAAGTCGTCTAGAGCTTGAGATTTGATTGCTGTCCGTGGCTGGAAGGTGATGTCGAACGCCATCAACTCGAGTGCCCATTTAGCGATTCGGCCGGTGGCCTCGCAATTATCAAGGACATCTCTGAGTGGAAACGCTGTGACCATCGTGACTTGATGTGCTTGAAAGTAATGCACCAGCTTCCGGACTGTGATGAGTAGGCCATATAGCAGCTTCTAGACCTGCGGATATCTCGTTTTGGAGTCGGCAAGGACCTCGCTGACAAAGTATACTGGCCATTGTATTTTCTGAATATGACCCTGTTCGGATCGCTCCACCACCAATACCGTGCTGACTACCTGAGTGGTTGCCGCCAGATATAGCATTAGCGGTTCTTGGGGCATGGGTGATGCCAACACGGGGGGTGATGTGAGAAATTGTTTGAAGTCTTCGAAGGCTTGCTGGGCTTCCGGAGTCCATTGGAAGTTGTCCGCCTTTTTGAGGAGCTTGAAGAAGGGCATACCCCGTTCGCCCAGTCGGGAAATAAACTAGCTGAGTGCCGCCATGCAGCCTGTCAGCTTCTGGATGTCTTTGAGGTTAGTCGGGGGTGCCATGTTCCTGATGGCGTTGACTTTCTCTGGGTTGGCCTCGATGCCGCGATGCGAGGCGATGAAGCCAAGTAACTTTCTGGATGGCACACCGAAGGCGCATTTTTCCGGGTTCAACTTCATCTTGAATCTTCGAAGGTTTTGGATGGTTTCTTCCAGGTCAGCGATGAGGTCTTCTTTGGACTTGGTCTTGATCACCACGTCGTCGACGTAGGCTTCCACGTTGCGCCCGATCTGGGTGTGCAGACACCGCTGAATGGCCCGTTGATAGGTTGCTCCAGCATTCTTCAGACCGAACGACATTGTGATGTAGCAGTACGCTCCAAACGGCGTGATGAAAGATGTCTTTAAACAGTATTCCTCCCTTAGGCTAATTTGATGTATCCCGAGTAACAGTCGAGAAAACTGAGTAGGTCGCACCTGGCTGTGGAATCAACCACCTGATCTATCCTGGGAAGACCAAATGGGTCCTTGGGGCACGCTTTGTTGAGGTCGGTGTAGTCGACGCACATGCGCCATTTACTGTTTTTCTTCCGGACCAGAACTGGGTTTGCCAGCCAATCCGGGTGATAGACCTCTTTGATGAACCCGGCTGCGAGGAGCTAGGTAAGCTCCTCCCGAATAGCATCCTTGCGGTCTTGGGCGAAGCGCCGCAGCCGTTGCTTGACTGGCTTGGCGTCTGTCTTCACGTTTAGGGCGTGCTCGATCAACTCCCTTGGTACGCCAGGCATGTCGGACGGTTTCCACGTGAAGATATCCTTGTTGGCTTGGAGGAAGGTGACGAGCGCGTCTTCCTATTTGGGGTCGAGTCCGGTCCCGACTAGAGCAGTCTTGGAGGGGTCGGAAGGGTCCAGGGGGATCTTCTTCATGTCAGAGTCCGCTGAAATTCCCGACTTCGCTGCTTTTTTTGCCAGAACTTGATCTTGCTCGACTTCAGTTGTGACGGCTTGCCGAATGCTATCGCGCCCGACTGCCGCCTCTTGTGATTGAGCCATTTCGCAGCTCTCCTTGTCGCAGGTGAAGGCTTGCTTGATGTCGCTGCGGAGGGAGAGGACTCCTGCTGGCCCGGGCATCTTCAGCACCATGTATGTATAGTGCAGTATCGCCATAAATTTGGCGAGTGCCGGTCGTCTGAGTATCGCGTGGTACGCGGTCTCGAAGTCAACGACCTCGAAGCAGACGTTTTCTGTGCGGAAGTTATCCCGCGTGCCGAAGGTTACCGGCAAGGTTATCTGCCCGAGTGGAGTTGATGACAGGCTGGGAATTATCCCGTGGAAGGGCGCAGTGCTCGGCCGTAGTTCTGAACGAGGAATCTTCATCTCGTCCAAAGTCTTGGTGAACAGGATATTGAGCACGCTACCTCCGTTAATGAGGGTTTTCTTCAGCCTGATGTTTCTGACGACCGGGTCCAGGACGAGTGGATAGCGTCCCGGGTGGGAAACCCGATCTGGGTGATCTGCGCGATTGAAGGTGATGGCCATCTCTGACCAGCGCAGGTACTGGGGGGAGCCCGTCGTAGAGACCGTGTTGATGTCGCACGCTGAAAGCTTCTGTTTGCGCTTGGACTCGTACGCGAGCGCCCCCCCAAAGATGTGGTTGAGCTCGGCTTGAGGATCTTGGAAATCGTCAGCCAGACCCGAGTCTAGCTTGTCTTTGTCCTTGTCGGCGCCAGACGATGAAGCCTACTCGGAGGCAAACTTCTTGAGCATGTAGCAGTCTTTGGCCGCGTGCTTGCCCTTGGGGTGGAAGGGGCATGGCCCGCTCATGACTTTCTGGTAGTCGTTATTCCGCTGGGGCCACGACCGAGTGCGCTCCATGCTGGCCACCTCGTTGTCCGACTTCCGTTTACGGCTGCCAGACTTGTTTTGAGACGGCTCATTGTCGGTTTTCGCCTTTTGGTCCTTCTGTTGGGACTCCTTCTTCTCGTCGAGGGCCTCTGCGACCGCTTCAGCCGAGTCGGCGTATTTATTGGCCATGTCGAACAGAGCCCGGAAAGATGGCGGTGGTTTCCGAGTGAACTTCGCGATGAATGGGGCGTCCTTTACTCCCTTGTGGAAGGCGGCGATGACAGCCTCGTCGCAGATCGTTGGGATCTTGTTGCGCTTCTCGGAAAACCTCTTGATGAAATCTCGCAGAGACTCGTTCTTCTTCTGGTGCAGCTGATAAAGATCGTGCTCTAAAGATGGTCTCTCGTAGGTCCCCTGAAAATTCGCGATGAACCACTCCCTGAGTTCTCCCCAGGAACCGATCGACTGCTTTGGGAGGCCTGTCAGCCATGTCCTCGCCGAGTTGGCTAGTGCGACCGGGAGGTAGTTAGCCATGGCTTTGTTGTCGCCCCCAGCAGCTCGAACTGCTAGGGTATATACGGTGATCCAGGACTCGGGATTTGTCGTGCCGTCATACTTTTCGATCCCCGTGGGCTTGAAGCCAGTCAGCCAGTGGACGTCTTGTAGTTCCCGAGTGAAAGCTGGAATCCCTTCATCTTCGTGGGGGCTCGGGTTCCGACCACGGCGGTTGAACCACTCGTGATGGAGGCCAAAGCGCTCGTTTTCGTCTTTCAGTTGGCGGCGCTCATCCTCTTGTCGCTCGCGGCACCGGGCGCTGATAGTATGGCGAAGGTCATGCTGTATGCGCTCTCGGAGGTCTTAATTAGGCCGGCGATCATACTGGTGGCGACGCCGGTTGCTGTTATTAGTATTACCAAGTGTGGTTTGCCTGGACTCTTCGCGTTGCCGACTTGAGCCGGCCGCCCGACGCTGAGCTGATGTGGACAAGCCCGCCGCTGGAGATCCTGACCTGTTAGTCGGTATTAATGTGTCGCCCGACTGCTGTTGTTGGCAGGCAGCAGCCGTGATCATCGCCTTGATCTTGGCGATGGTTGGGGTGGCCTAGTGGTCAGGCCCGAGCTAGAGCGTGTCCAGCAAAGTTGAGGCGGCCACAACGTTCTGTTGCGGCGTGACAAAGACGTCGTGATCGCCGACTTTTGTTTGGAGAATCTGCTGCTGGGCTGCTCGCCCAACTCTGTGCAGCCCGTCATTGCGAGCCTTGCGGTCGGCTTCCTCCTGTTGTTGCAGTCGGCGCGCCTCCTCCTGCTGCTCCTCTTGTAGTCAGCGCACCTCGGAGGGTGGTGTTGAAACCATGAAGATCTCACGGGGGATGAGAAAACTTGCCAGACTGGAGTCCGAACTGGCGTTCGAACCATTATCTGACTTGGAGTCGGACTCCGAGTAGTTTATCGGAGTGAGAACGACCCCAACCTCTCTAGATCCAATCTAAAACGGCGCTTGGCCGTGTCCAAACTAAACAATAGGAGATCGGGTTTGTTGCGCGGAGTGTAAATCCGCAATGTCGTCGAGTCTGTGTGGGACATGACGATCCCCCCCCTTCTCGGCCCAACCCAGGCTGGCTCGAGGCCTAGCGCAAGTTGGACGCCGAAGGAGAGAGTTGTCCGTACGCTCGGCGATATGAAGGACTGCCGCAGTAAGTCGTGGAAGGAGATCGCGACGTCCTGAGGGCTGACTAGCACAATGTCAGCTAGCTCCTCGGCCGGCAAGATTGGGTCTGCCTCAGCCAAGGTGAGATTGCCGAGTTGATCGGTGACGAAGTCTAGGCTCTCGAAGGTAATTGCGTCTCTAGGGAAGAACTTGTGGCTGTTGACTCCGTTGGTTGAATCCATCGAATCTGCTGATGATGAATTCGCCGGAGCCCCTACCTGGCGCGCCAACTGTTGATGCTTTGCACCAGCAATAAAACTATAGGGCTACTTGACGAAGGTGAATTCGGTGGATTGCAGAGGAACATAGAAGATTTATACTGGTTCAGGCCCTCGATGTGAGGTAATACCCTACGTCCAGTTGAGGTGTTATTCCTCTAAGGTGTTTGATGATCGATGATCTTGTTATGAAGTTAAGAAGTTACTTAAGTTATGAAGTTTTATTATGACTCTATTACGTTTGCCCGAGTACAGCTTTCTGGTGAACGATTTTTACTAAGTTCCTATAGAATAACTCGGCGTAGACCATATAGTCGGGTAAATCTAATGACAACTGAGTAACAACTTAGGGCTTGGTGGCATTGCACATATATTTACACATGTACTTACAAAAGTTTCTGCATACCGACTACATGATATATTGCTCTTACAGACCCAGGTCTCGGGTGATTATCTCCACAATCGGCCTTGCCCGGGCTATTAGTTCCAGAGCCTCCTCAGGCGTCGTCTCCTCAGCAAACCCCTCCCCGATGGCTTCGATGTCTGCCCTTGGGTAGATGGATTTGGTCATTGCCAGGGTCTGGGCCACGCCGGCAATAACATGCTCATCCGAGCACCTCTTCAGGGCATTCGGTGCATCTTCAAGGCGCACCTCTACTTGGGGGATCCTGGTGCAGCTGGTTCCCACGGGGCAAGGATCTATTAGGTCAAGGAGCCCTTTCACTGACTCGACGAGGGTCTCCCGTGACCACTGGACAAGTCTTATCTCCTCTCTATAAGCCTCAAATTGGGCCTGGGAGTTGACTCTTGCAACTGCCCAGGTTCATCAACGAGTAAACTCGTTAGGCAAAACGGCAGACGGAGCAATAAATGGATTGGTTAAAGTCACTGTCAGGGCGGAGGTTTACTTTTATAGTCGGCCTCCCACTTGGTTGCAACCTTCTCCAGTTCGTCTTTTTCGTCTTCGAGCTTGGCGGCAGCCTTCTTCAGATCGGCCTTTTCTTGCTCGAGCTCGGCATTGGCCTTTGTCAGATTGGCCTCGCTTGTTTCAAGCTCGGCCCTGGCTCTCTCGGCCTCCTCCAGCTAGACTTTTTCCTCTGTTCAGGCCTCCAACTCGGCTTTGAGGGCTGCACATCAAAACAGTCAAGTACTCAGCATGGCAGTCAGGACGCAACTAGGCAGTCGAGAGACAACATAGCTGGAGGAACCACAACAAGGGCTTGGTCAGGAAGGTTTATACGGGGAACTTACCTCTGATCTTCTTGGCTTGGTCCCACTTTTTGGTCCTGAGCTGAGCAACGGCATCCCTCAGCCAAGTCTCCTGTCCCTCCAACGTGGTCTTCAGCTCCCGGAGCTGGCCCAATTCTTGGAGATGAGGGGCGACCTCGGTCAGGACCTTGTTCATCTTCTCGGTGCGGTCGACGAGTTTCTGAGAAAAGCAAGTCGGAGCAGAGTCACTTGATAGAACGCTTACACAAGGAAGACTATCAAGACTCCAGCACAACGAAGATGACACCTGAATCCCCTGGGAGGCAGTAATCGTGGCCTGGAGCAAGTTCTCAAGCTCCTTTTTCGCCGTGGTCTCATCGTGTTTGTACCTTTTCGTGGTCCCATCGGGTGCCGTCCACCGGAATGTCCTGGCAAATTTACGCGATGGCGCCTCAATCCTAGGGAGGTTCGGCACTTCAGGCGGCGGCGATGATGATGACGACGACAATGACCACGACGGCGACGGAGTCCTGGCCCCCACCTCGGCGGCCCCTGCGGCCTCGGGGGCTAACTCGGGAGCTCCGGGAAGGGATTCAACAGCAGGCGTTGGCTCAGGGGCTGGGTCAGTGGCTTCGGTAACCGCCCCTCGGTCGGACGGCGCTGGCAGCCCTACAGTCGGGACCATCTCGGTCTCCGTGACTGGGACGGCCTCCGGCTCGGCCGGTATGCTTGCGGGTGCCGGCTCGGCTGGGGCAGGCTCAACGATCAGGGCGGCCGGTGCGGTCTCCTTAAGATCGATATCGACGCGTTTCCTGCATAACAAGTCAGACATCAAAACACTGCTACAGCGGACAAGAATTCCAGAAGATCCAAAACAGCTCACCTCTTGGAGAACTTAAGTTTCCCACCGGGTGATCTAGGCCTCGGCAGCGCGCTGCGACCGACTGTCGAGCTAGTCGGCGCAGTAGTCGGCGGTGGCGTTCTCTCCCGAGTTGGCCTCATTTGTGGTATGGCCGGCTTGGGTGCTTGGGTACTCGGCAGCGCTTGCCCTGACCGTGTACTCGGTGGCACCCTTGACGGGCTCGACCATGTTGCGCTCAGCGGCGCTAGTTCCGGTCTGGGACTTGATGGCTTGGGTGCCACGCCAGCTGTGTCCCTTATCCTCAGGCTCCCTGCCGCGGTACTCGGCGTCACGACCTTCTTGCCCCGATACATAACTAGTCTTTTCCCCGCTCTCTTGGAGTCGGGTTGGGTGGCAGATGGACTCCTCGGCCTCTTCTTTGACTTGGAGGCTGACAACGGGCGGGAGTCATCATCAAACTCCTCGCACCACTACAGATGATTCAACAAAGTACATCACACAAGGCTGGGCAATCACAGATACAAGTCCACAGGCATTCATTACAGAAGAAAGATGAGGATTACCTCGGGACGGGGCCGATTGTGGCTATAAGATGCGATGCGGTGTTTCTCGTCTTCAGTCTCGACCACCCCGCTGGAGAAATAACCAAACAGGGTTTCGGTCACTTTCTGCTCGTTGGCCGATTCATGGCTGACTCGGTCAGGATCATATTTTCCCAGATAATCCCAGCCAAACGCGCCTCTCAGCATCAGTGGCTGGATGCACCGAGTCAGAAAACGCCTGGCCACCTAGGGTCCGGTCAGGCCGGCTTTCTTGAAAGCTATCCAATTTCGCAACAATTGATGCACTTGGCCATCTCCTCAAAGGTTGGATCTGCTGACAAATTTGGTGAAACCACTGGTGGCGAGTCGGTGAATGGACGCAAGGAGGGTGTTAGATCTGAACAATAGAACCACTCCTTGTGCCAACCTTTCAAGGAAGATTTCAAAGGAAGATCGATGTATGTTTTCTTCCTCTCGCTCCTCAACTGAAGACCAGCCCCCCCGATCACTTGGATGTTACTCTTGGAGGGCTGGGGTTTAATGTGGAACAAATGCCTAAAGAAGTTGAAGTGGGGTTCCACACCCAAAAACACTCGCAGAGAGTCACGAATATGGAGATTTGAAGGATCGAGTTGGGATTCAAATTCACCAACTCCAACCCGTAGAAGTCAAGGATGCGACGAAAGAACGCAGAAGAGGGAAGGAACAACCCCCGGTCAAAAAAAGAGGCAAATACTACAGTTTCGCCGGATCGGGGATTTGGAACCGACTCACCCTTAGCCGGCCGCCAATGAATCACCTCCTGGCTTTGTAGCTTCAATTGATTCTCCAGTAGCTTCAGCTTCACCGCGCCACAATCCGAAGTCGGCCAGGTGTTCTCCGACGCACCTGCAGAATCTGAAGCCTTTGACATGGTTGGGGGCGGAGAAGTTTGGGGGAAATGCGATTGGTGGCTTGGAATAGACAAAGAAGATCGGAATCGCCCGAGTTCTAGTGGGGAACATCGAGCAGCAGCGAACCCTAGCAAAGCGAAAGTTGAAATTTGGGCGCGGAGGCGGAAGACAAAATGATTGGTTGCTTTGGGGAAGATGAAGGAATCTTTTTCTCTCTCCCCGTCTTTTATAGAGCCTATGCTGATTAAATGGGCTTGGGCCTACACAGTCGGTACTGGGCCACCAAGATATGAGTTTCTACAGTAGTACACTCATAATGGGCCGCTCGCGGGCTGTGTTAAAATCACAGTGCTGGTGTTAGTAACGGGAACCGATGAGGTAAACAGATATGCTTTATGAGAGCCTTATTGCTAAACATATATGTTTGGGTATCTGTTTTATCCACCAAGTCTCGAGGATATATCCTTACAAGGATCACAAGCTGGTATTCATTAAAATTGGGGATGCAGGTATCTTTCTCGAGTACACCTGACCACGCAATGGATTTATTTTCATACAGTGGTACTCGGCCTACATGCTTGGCCAACAGTTGCCATGAGCAACATTATTCTAGCCGACATGACGCTGAAGAGTCTAACTTCCGAGTAGTGCACTACTCGGGAGAGACTATAAATATCCTTTCCAGTTGACATGACGCTGAGGAGTCTAACTCTCGAGTGGGATGCCACTCGGAAAAGACTATAAACTCCCTATTTCGGCTGACATGAAGCTGAAGAGTCCTATGAACGAGTGGCATGCTACTCGGCAAGACTATAAATCATATTCCGGTTGACATGATACCGAAGAGTCTTATATACCAGTAGTAATCTACTCGGGAAAGACTACAAGGTTAAAGACCTTTGACTTTATGTTTAATTGTCTTCACAATTAAGCACAAAGTTGGGGGCTACACCTAATAGGTGCGCCTATTCGGCACACACTATTCATACACCAACATGAAGCCCTTCATAGCCCCGTTGCCAACTGATATGAAGTAGGACTCGGGAAGAAGAAGCACTCAGACAAAGAGTACTTGGGAGCAATGCACTCGGGCAATCTTCACCGTGGAGGACGAGCACTCGGCATCAACTGTGACTCAACTATGAAGGTCTCAAGGGCTACTGTGGAGGCCATGGGCCCCGGGTACATCATCACAAGCGTATGGGCCACACGGATAGACGATGGGCCAAGTCTTGTAGTTAGAGATATAGTAGCACCCGGTAGGCTTTGCCTTGTATAATAAGGAATGCACAGTCTTAGCCGGGTACGATCTATCTCTAAGAAGGAAATCCCTTGGCCGTATCCGGCTGGGATTCCTATTCTGTACCCTGGCCCCCCAGTATATAAGGGGAGGCAGGGAGCCCCTTGAGGGCAAAGAACAACACAGAAGATCATTGATCGACATAACTCCTCAGAGGAATAACACCACAACTGGACATAGGGTATTACCTCACATCGAGGGCCTGAACCAGTATAAAATCTCTTTGCGTTCCTCTGCAATCCACCGAGTTTTCCCTTGCCGGGTAGCCCTATAGTTATATTGCCGGTGTAAAACATCGACACCCCCAAACCCCAGGATTCCACACACCAGCTCCCACCATCCCCGCACCAGGGCCAAATAACCTTAACTGCTACCAGTGTGGAGAAAGGGGCCATTTCATCAGGGAATGCCTCCAACGTCAGGCTGCACCAGGACGATTTCCAACCGAGGTGACACCAGCTAGGAATGCGACCACACTAGTCATGCCCCATGAAATTCAGCAGACCCTAGTGAAGATGAGGACCATGACTTCCATTGCAAGGGGGCGTGTGAACCACATCCACATGGAGGAAGCATAGGATGACCAGGGCATCCTGATTGGTATGTTTTCTATCCACGCCATTCGTATGCTCGTGCTTTTTGATTCTGGAGCATCACATTCATTTATATCACCAAATGTCCTTAGGAAGCATCATTTGGAAATCACTGATTTACCAAAACCCATGATCATACACTCTCCTGGGATAGGACCTTCACGTGTCTAGGGTTTGTGAGAAAGTCCCGTTTCTCCTACAAGGAGTCGTTTTTCCCACCAATCTTGTGATCCTTCCCTCCCAGTATCTAGATGTCATTCTGGGGATGGATTGGTTGAAGCAAAACAGGGGAATAATCGACTGTGCCCAAAGGGAATTAGTATTAAATCATTTGGATCAAGGGCAGATCAGGATTAAAGTAGGACTACCCAGGTAGGAAGGCGATAACTCGAGGAGCAATCAACTCAATCAGCTCCTAGAAGAAACCCCGCTAGTATAGGAATACCCGAATGTGTTCCCAAAGGAGCTCCTGGGCATGCCACCAGATAGGGACATCGAATTTGTCATTGACTTGATCCCAGGTACGGTACCCATATCAAAAAGGCCCTATAGGATGCTAGCCAATGAACTGGAAGAACTAAAGGAATAGATCCGAGACCTCCAAGCCAAAGGGTTTGTTCAGCCTAGCTCATCCCCATGGGGAGCCCTGGTGCTCTTCGTTAAGAAGAAGGATGGTAGCCAATGGATGTGCGTCGACTATTGTGCTTTAAACAAGGTCACCATCAAGAACAAATCCCCCCTCCCAAGGATTGATGATCTTTTTGATCAACTCCAGGGAGCATGTGTATTCTCAAAAATAGAAATGCGCTCAGGCTACCACCAACTAAAAATACGATCAGATGATGTGCCCAAGACAGCCTTCTCTACTCGATACGGCCTGTATGAGTTTTTGGTCATGTCCTTTGGACTGACCAATGCCCTAGCCTACTTTATGAATCTGATGAATAAGGTATTCATGGAATTCCTAGACAAATTCGTCGTGGTATTTATCGATGATATCCTGGTCTACTCCAAGACGGAAGAAGAACATGCTGTGCATTTGAGGTTGGTATTGGACAAGCTGTGAGAACACCAATTGTACGCAAGTACAGTAAGTGTGACTTCTGGCTTAAGGAAGTAAGCTTTTTAGGGCATATCATCTCCGCAGGAGGAGTGGCAGTAGACCCATGCAAGGTTGAGGTAGTAACCCAGTGGAGGGCCCCCAAGACAGTGACCGAAGTAAGGAGCTTCTTGGGCTTGGTAGGATACTACTATAGATTCATCGAAGGATTTTTCGAAGATAGCCCGTCTGATGATGCAGCTACTCAAAAAGGAAAAGAAGTTTGAATGGACCGCCCAATGCCAAGGTAGCTTCAACTAGCTCAAAACCAAACTCACTACCGCCCCCATTCTCGTCCTGCCGAACATCAAGAAGGACTTTGAGATCTATTGTGATGCGTCCTGGCAAGGATTAGGCAGCGTGCTAATGCAGGAGGGCAAAATAGTAGCCTACGCATCCCAGTAACTGAGGCCGCATGAAGAAAATTACCCCACACACAACCTCGAACTAGCCTCGGTTGTTCATGCCCTCAAAATTTGGAGGCACTACTTAATTGGGAACCATTGTAATATCTACACCAATCACAAAAGCCTCAAGTATATCTTCACCCAGGCCGACCTGAACTTACGACAATGGAGGTGGTTGGAATTGATCAAGGATTATGACCTAGACATCCATTACCACCCCGGAAAGGCCAATGTAGTAGCAGATGCCCTTAGCCGCAAGCCAACCTGTTGTCTCTTGAAAACCCAAAGGTTCCAGTCTAGGCTGCAGGGAGACATGGCGTACCTTAACGTCGCATTGGTGGCTTCGGGAAGTCTGGCAACTCTAGAAATAGAACCCCAACTGCCCAGGTGTGGAGGCCATGGGCCCCGGGTACCTCATGAGAAGCTATTGGGCCACTTAGATAGAGGATGGGCCTAACCTTGTAATTAGGGATACAACAGAACTCGGCATACATAACCTTGTACGACAAGGAAAGGTAGAGACCTAATCGGGAATGTTGTATTCCTAGAAGAAAATCCCTTGGTCGGAGTCCGATTGGGATTCCTACTCTAACCCTGTCCCCTGGTATATAAGGGGAGGCAGGGCGCCCCCTGAGGGCAAGATCAGAAGCATATCGAAATCTCACCAGAGAAATCTCAAAGCCAATACACCACAACTGGACGTAGGGTATTACCTCATCTCGAGGGCCTGAACCAGTATAAATTGTTCGTGTTCCTTTACAATCCATCAAGTTTAGGTCTCACGAGTAGCCCCATATATTTATTGCCGATGCAAAACATCGACAGTTGGCACTCTAGGTAGGGGCTTTGTCGAGATCATCTTCATCAAGCCTGATGGATCCAATCACTGGAGTCGACGGCATCAACTTCTTCCCCGGGCAAACAATCACCTTCGGGAGCCTCGACTTCGTCGCCGATAAGTTCAGCAACCTGACCCTGTCCGACTCAGATCCGATTTGATCGGCTAGAGATCAAGCCAACTCTACGCTAGTTGGCCCACGTAGCACTGTAGTGATCCTCATCGACATGCTACGGAAATCTTCAACATGCCCAGGTCTCAGGACAACTCTCTCCTTTGGTGTTCGACTCGGACTCGGCCTCGAGCCAGCCGAGATCGGGCTAAGAAAGGAAGAGATCGTCAATCTCCCGTTCAGACTCGGCGGCACTGTGGATATTCTCAATCAACATCCGATGTGGCAAACCCGATCCCCTAGAGTTCAACTCAGATACGGCCCAGAGCTGCTCGAGATTGGATCAAGGGAGGATGGAGTTGTGATTACCCCCATCAACTACACCGATTCCGACTCCATGTCGGATAGTAGTTCAGACAGTAGTTTGGCAAGCTTCTCCCCATCTCGCGAAGTCTTCATGGCATCCAAGGGCTGTACTCTCACTCAGGAGGCACGCCGACTATGCGAGCAGCAAGAAGAGGAGGCCCGCCGACTGCATGAACAATAGGAGAAAGAAGCAAGACACTTGCACATTGACCGCGACGCCCGCAACGACGATCTGTGCAGGGCCAGGCGGACTGCTCAACAACAAAACCTCCAAACCTGAGTTGGCGACCACGACGTCTTTGTAACGCCTTAGCAAAACGTCGTGGCCACTGCAACCCTACTAGACATGCTCTAGTTTGGACCTGATCGTTAGGCCACCCTGACTATAGCAAGGATAAAAGCCATGATCACCGCCGCTGCATGTCAGCAGCACCAACAGTCGAGCGATACCCTCATACCGACCAACCGGTTGGCTTCTCCGACGGTGATCTCATCCGCTTCGACACAACGTCGAGCGGCCGGCTCCAGTCAGCCGCACATGGAATCACGCCAGACGTCACTCAGCAGCCCCAACAATGACCGGTGGCGTCGACATCAGAACGACCGCGGGGATAACCAAGACCTCCGAGGCTGACTACAACGTGACCTCCGGTGAGACATCAACGTACGGCATTGCGAACGCGAGGAAGATGAGCAGCGCCGACTGGAAGATGAGAATGAGCGCTTCTGCCTCCACCACGAGCGGTTTCACCGTCGTAGTCGGAGTCCTCATGCAGATGAAGGAGTACCGGTCTTCACCCAGGAACTACAATAGGTCGATGGCTGTCGGGTTTTAAGCTGACTAGAATCAAAAAGTACAACAGCAAAACCAATCCAGAGTCCTGGCTCATGGTCTACACTCTGATGATCCGAGTAGCTAGAGGAGATCCCAAGGCCATGGCTAACTACCTCCCAGTCGCTCTAGCTGACTCGGGGAGGACATGGCTAACAGGACTCCCAAAGAGGTCAATCGGCTCCTGGAGAGAACTCCGGGAACGCTTTATTGCCAACTTCCAGGGAACTTACGAGAGGCCATCTTCTAAGCACGATCTCTATCAGTTGCACCAAAAGAAGAATGAATCTCTTCGTGAGTTCATCAAGAGGTTTTCTGAGAAGCAGAATTCGACCCCAATGATCAAGGACGAGGTCATCATCGTTGCCTTCTGCAAGGGAGTCAAAGAAGCCCTGTTCATTGCCAAGTTTACTCGGAAACCTCCCACTTCTGTAAAGATTCTTTTTGATATGGCAAACAAGTACGCCGATTCGGCCGATGTGGTCGCTCAGGCTCTCAAGGACAAAAAAGAGCCCCGGCAGAAGGACAAGAAAGATAACGACGAGCCAACACAGAACAAGCCTAGCAACCGTAAGCGAAAGTCGGATAACGTGGTGGCTACCGTGGAGCGTACTCGGCCACGACCCCCAAGGAATAACGGTCCATGCCCCTTTCATCCAAAGGGCAAGCACATAGCTAAGGACTGCTTCATGCTCAAGAAGTTTGCCTCCAAGCAGGCTTCAACATCTGGCACCGATAAAGACAAGAGCAAGCTAGATTCGAACGAAGCCAGCGATTACCAAGACCCCCAGGCTGAGCTCAACCACATCTTCGGAGGGCCGACTGCGTACGAGTCCAAGAGGAAGCAAAAGCTAACAGCACGCGAAGTCAACTCGATCTCTGCAGCAGACACCCCCCAATACTTGCGCTGGTCAGAAACACCTATCACGTTCGACCGCGCAGATCATCCCGATTGGGTTACTCATCTAGGACGATATCCACTCGTCCTGGACCCGGTCATCAAGAGCATCAAACTGAAGAAGGTTCTCCTTGATGGAGGTAGTGCTCTCAACACTCTGTTCGCCAAGACATTGGACGAGATGAAGATTCCTTGTTTAGAGCTATGGCCAAGTACAGCACCCTTCCACGGGGTAATCCCCTGCCTGTCTTCTACCCCACTTAGACAGATAACTCTGCCAGTTACTTTTAGCATGCGGGATAACTTCCGCACCGAGAATATCTGTTTCGAGGTTGCCGACTTCGAGACTGCGTACCACGCGATACTCAGACGGCTAACACTAGCCAAATTTATGGCAGTGCTGCATTACACCTACATGATGCTCAAGATGCCAGGACCAGCTGGAGTTCTTTCTCTTCACAGCGATGTCAAATAAGCCTTCACCTACGACAAGGAGAGCTACGAGCTAGCCCAATCTCATGAAGCGGCAGTCGGGCGCAACAGCATCCGGCAAGCTGCTACAACTGTAAGCGAGGACGATCAAGTTCTGGCTAGAAAAGCAGCCAAGTCAGGAATTTCAGTGGACTCTGACACGAAGAAGATCCCCCTGGACCTTCTGACCCCTCCAAAACTGCTCTTGTTGGGACTGGACTCGACCGCAAATAGGAAGACGCGCTCGTCACCTTCCTCTAGGCAAACAGGGATATCTTTGCTTAGAAACCTTCTAACATGCCCAGTGTACCAAGGGAGGTGATCGAGCATTCCCTCAACGTCAAGCCGGATGCCAAGCCAGTCAAACAACGGCTGCGGAGCTTCACACAAGATCGCAAAGATTCTATTTGGGAGGAGATAACCAAGCTCCTTGCAGCCGGGTTTATCAAAGAGGTCTACCACCTGGATTGGATGGCAAACCTAGTCTTGGTCCAGAAAAAGAATGGTAAATGGCGCATGTGCATGGACTACACCAACTTAAATAAAGCGTGCCCGAAAGATCCATTTGGTCTACCCAGAATAGATCCGGTGGTGGATTTCACTGCGGGGTGCGAACTTTTCAGCTTTCTTGACTGTTACTCAGGATATCACCAAATCAGCTTGAAGGAGGAGGACTGCCTGAAGACTTCCTTCATCACGCCGTTTGGAGCATACTGCTATATCATTATGCCGTTCGGGTTGCAAGATGCTGGAGCAATGTACCAACGAGCAATTCAGCAGTGTTTACACACTCAACTCGGGTGCAATGTGGAGGCATATGTTGATGACGTGGTGATCAAGACAAAATCCAAAGAAGACCTCATCACTGACTTGGAAGAAACTTTCCAAAGCCTTCGGAGATTCAAGATGAAGTTGAATCTGGAAAAGTGCGCTTTTGGTGTACAGTCCAGAAAGCTACTTGGCTTCATCGTATTGCATCGAGGCCAATCCAGAGAAAATCGATGCTATCATGAACATGGCGACAATACAATAAAGCGGCAGATGAATTAGCCAACATGGGATCCAAACAAGAAGTGGTCCCAATTGGGGTTTTTGTCAAGCAGCTATTGGAGCTATCAGTAAAGAAGAAACCAGTGCTTAGACAGTCAGGGGCTGAACCTACCCCGGGAACAAATGAAGTGCTGATCATCTCTCAAGATTGGAGGACTCCAGTTGTCAAATTCCTCATGGACGACGAACTCCCACAAGATCTCATCGAAGCCGAACGGTTCAAACGTCGAAGCAAATGTTTCCTCATAGTCGGAGAACACCTATACTATCGAAGCGCATCTGGAGTCCTCATGCGTTGCGTCACACCCGAGGAGGGCAAGCAGATTCTGCAATCGATACACTAGGGTATTTGTGGCAACCATGCCGCATCTAGGACGTTAGTTGAAAAGGCTTACAGACAGGATTTCTTCTGGCTGACTGCGGTAACAGATGCTAAAGACATAGTTCGCACATGCGAGGGATGCCAATTCTATGCAAGGCAAACACATCTTCCAGCCCAAAAACTTCAAACAATCCCAATCTCTTGGCCCTTTGCAGTTTGGGGGCTTGACATGGTCAGGCCATTCAAAAAAGCACTAGGAGGGTTGTTAACACCAAAATTTGGTGAGGACCTGTATCAGATTCGGTCAAGAGGACGGTTGCAGTCGGATAATGGAAATTGATCCAAGAAGCAGACCGAGTCTGAGAAGGAGCCGTGAAGACCGCGCGTGGCAGTTAATTACTATAGTTATTAGGTAAAGGTTTATCTCTTTTAGGAAACCTGACCTCGTGTCCGGTCAGGCCTCGTTAGCGTTTTCTGTTATAGATAGGAAATCATATACCGTGTCCTATAAGGACTCATGTAACTCGGGGTATATATACGTATGCCCGGGGACCTTGTAATCATCACAACGATCAATACAAATTCGGCGCATCGCCACCCCTTCGACGGGATCCTGCTTCTCGAGCCGGGCTGCATCGGTTAGGTCCGAACTCCTGCGAGAGGGTAAGTCTCGTCACACCGACTACCAATCGGCTAGGACTTCCTCGGTTAGGTCCGATATTCTAGTTGGTTTATGGTAGTCGGCTTACCACGATATATTTACTTTATCTATGGCTGCATCAGTTCAGTTTGATCTCATAGATTGATTAGGTATATCACATCACGTGTGCACAGACTGTATCGACTTACTGGGAGCGATTTATCATCAGTTCGTGCTGCATCGGTTAGGTCCGACCTACTGAACTGCTAGTGATAAGTCGATCCTGCTGGGCCGATGCGTTGTGTGCAGGCGTTTTATCGGAATGCATAGCCGGTAAGTTATTTTCATCACGATCGCATTATATCTATCAGCTCATTGAGGCATTGTTATCATTGTCAGTCTGTGCTGCAACGGTTAGGTCCGATCTACTAGATTGACGATAATAGCTTTACTCTTAATAAGCCGATGGTGTTGTGCGATGGTGTTATCGGAGTGCTTAGCCGATAAGTTACCTATTAAAGCCGGCTACATTTATTCATTGTTTTATCCTGTACTCGCTTTGTTAAGCAATCGGCTAGTTTATCAATTATTTATCATTTACGTTATTGCATATTTTATTATATGTTCTTGCATGTATTATTGTCACAATCGGCTAAGGGCTAGCCGATGGGTTTATTCTGCCGATCCAAGCACAAGTACAAGCAGGTTCACGGGCACGACCCCAGGTAAGGGCCCGGGCATGAGCCCGGGTAAGGACCAGTGTATGGGCCCAGACAGCGGACGAAGATCTTGGGAGCCGATATGAGCAAGGGCCCGGGTGCAGGCACACCTTCATAACAATACCAGTAACACTAGATCATGATCAGCTAGGATCTATTTGATTTATTTATGCATTATACTTGCTTATTTTGTCTAGCTTATAGCCGGTTTTCGAATATCCCTTCGATGATCGGCTAGCATGATATTTGTTTATTATTACATTATTGTCCTTGCCGTCATCGGTCTTAAGCCGATGTGTGAGTGCTACGGTGTGCATCGGCCATCGGCTGATGAAACGAGTCTAGATCGGCTTCCAGCCGATTGGCTCATTGATCTAACATTTTCCTCCTTGTCAATTACAGGGTCAAATTGACTGGCACGCCTACGAACCTCAAACTTTAGGACCTGCACTGGAGTGAAGCAAATCTCCCAGGCCTTCGCGTGTCACCCAGACGCCGAACCGGGACCCGGCGATTTTCGGCGTCAACACGCTTTTGGCACGCCCTGGTGGGACACGAAGTTTCAAGCCAGAATTCCAACAAACACTGTTTCAATCAAGATTTCAACATGGCTGGAAAAGAAGTCAAGACGGACAACGTAATTCCGGTCACCATGGAAGATCTAACTGAAGAACAAAAACAGCAAGTTGAACAGACCATGACAAATTTCCAGAAGCTGTGTTTAGAATCCTTCAGTATGACAAGGCAAGGGCCGATTCAGAAGTCTCAGTTTCCAAAACCAGTACTGGTAGGAGAATCGAGCCGCACACAACCCGAGAGTCCACCAATCAAGCCTTTACAGGAGATGGTCAACGAGGCTGTGCACCACGCACTCATCAATCAGTCAGGGGTCTTAGTAAATACATTGCATAACCTTATCAAGAAGACTGTTGATGGATCGATTGCCCAAGAGCCAACTCGGGGTCTGTTTTTCTCCCACCGAAGATAGACAGGCCAAGTTTAATTACAACATTAGCAAGGATATACCAGAACACTTGTTCGTGCAAAACCAGGCTGGGGGGCAACAGGATATCCCTCCTAGATATCACCGATCTATTTATTATGCGGGATACCAGCAGAACTATCCGGGAGGAGGAGCCGATCCAGGTACTTACCAGAGGGAGTATCACAGACAGAATCGGCAACCAACCCCGCCGATGCAGTATCAGCAGTATCAACAGGAGAATGCAAGAGAGGAAGATTTGTCGGCACGGGTTGAGGAGATAGTAAGGGAGCAGTTCGGGATCAAGCCCAAGGAACAAGCGTTCATGTATCGGCACCCATATCCTGAGTGGTTTGACAGGGTTCCGTTGCCACACCGATACAGGGTCCCGGATTTCTCTAAGTTTTCAGGCAGGACAACACGTCTACAGTAGAACATGTCAGCCGATTCCTGGGCAGTGCGGGGAGGCATCGGCTGAAGAGGCCCTGAGGGTTAGGTTTTTTCCCCTATCACTATCTGGATCGGCTTTTACATGGTTCTCCTCGTTACCGCCGAATTCTGTTCGGGGTGGGCCGATCTGGAAAAACAGTTTCACAAATATTTCTTCGCTGGGATTCACGAGCTGAGACTGTCAGATTTGACATCGGTTAAGCACGACCAGATGAAACAGTACCGGAATACATTCACGATTTCGGGATATCAGAAACCGTGTTATAGTTTAAACCTGAGCGATGGGCATCTGGCCGATCTAGCTTTTCAGGGACTCTTGGCGCCAATCAGAGAAAGGTTTTCGTCTCAAGAGTTCGAATCTTTGTCGCACCTGGTACAGAAGGTATCGGCTCATGAAAGCCGATTTCAAGAGGCGAAAAAAGACAAGTACCAGAGGAGAGTTGCTCAGGTTCAGGTCTATTCAACGGACTCAGATGATGAGGAATCCGACGCTGAGGTTGGGTTGGCGGAGTGGGCCAGGAACAAGAAGTCAGTATCATGCCCATGGGTCAAAGATATCGGCAAAGAGGAACGATATGATTTCGATGTAAGCAAAGCCGATAAGATCTTTGATTTGTTGTTACAGGAAAAGCAAATACAATTGCCGCCAAACCACGTGATTCCATCAGCCGAAGAACTAAAGAAGAAGAAGTATTGCAAGTGGCACAACGCGATATCGCACCATACTAACGAGTGTAAGGTTTTTCGGCAACAAATTCAGCTGGCTGTTGAGCAAGGACGAATCAAGTTTGAAGATAAAAAGCCAATGAAGATAGATGGGCACCCGTTCCCCGTAAACATGGTCTATGCGGGGTCATCGTCCAGGACTCAAGCCGATGAAGGAAGACGTCAGAGTAAATCGAGGATTACTTCATCGGGTATGATAGAGAAGTACTCAAGGTACGATGAACAGGGGGATGGACCGGAACAATATAATCCGCATTGGGACTGCCCGTTTTTTCGTTTCTGCTGGGATCAAGGAATGAGACTGCCATCAGCTGAAAATTGCCCCAAGTGCAGCAGTACAGGAAATCGGCATGATCGCCAGCAGGAGTGTTCGCGGGATCGGTCGCCTGGGAAAAGAACATCAGTTCATAGCCGATTGGGGCCGATCCATGAAGAGTTCTTTGAAGAACATGAAGAGGAAATACTTGAGAAGCAAGTCCAGAATCCTCAATGGTGCCCTAGTGGGATATTCACGATAAATCAGAAGAGGAGGGCACAGCGGTTACGGCACCGAGAGCAACAGGAAGAACAGAGTCAAGATCAGGGAGAGGTTGATCATCGTCCCAAAAAGACTAAGCAAGTTTGGCAAGTGAAGAAGAAGGACGATGAGGACGCATCAGCACCGGTAAATATGGTGTTCTTTTTGCCTCGGGAGTATAAAGCGCTTTCATCGGATGAAGGAGATGAGGAGGTTTTCGCTCAACTAACGTTACATTCTGATCAAGCTATATTTGATAAACCTGAGAAGTCAGAGCATCGGCACTTAAAGCCATTATACATCAAGGGTTACGTAAATGGGAAGCCGATGACAAAGATGTTGGTTGATGGAGGAGCTGCGGTTAATCTCATGCCTCATGCTACGTTCCGGAAGTTGGGGAAGACTGCCGAAGATCTGATCAAGACAAATATGGTGCTAAAAGACTTCGGTGGAAATTCATCAGAGGCGAAAGGCGTATTAAACGTAGAGCTGACGGTGGGGAACAAGACATTGCCCACCACGTTTTTCGTCATCGATGGAAAGGGGTCATACAGTTTACTTCTCGGCAGGGACTGGATTCATGCGAACTGTTGCGTGCCTTCGACAATGCATCAATGTCTAATACAGTGGCAGGGAGATCAAGTCGAGATGGTTCTAGCAGATCGGTTGACCAACATCGCGATGACCGATCTACCAGTATGGGAAGCCGACGGTGTTGACTGCCTATCCGGAAAAGCATGGGAAGGAGATTACCTCGAGGTCACTAGCTAGGGGATACAGCCGATACAGCAAGTCGGCTCTGAATTGTTACTCTGATGGGCTCCATTGAAGACTTCGAGGGGAAATTGGGGCAAGGATTTACGTCGGCTGATGATTTGGAAGAGATTGATATAGGACCAGGAGATAAGCCAAGGCCGACGTACATAAGCAAAAAATTAGGTTCTGAGCTACGAGAGGAATTGATAAAATTGTTGAAAGAATATCGGGATTGTTTTGCCTGGGAATACCATGAGATGCCAGGATTGAGCCGATCAATTGTTGAACATCGGCTGCCTATTAAACCAGGATATCGGCCATTTAAGCAGGCTCCAAGGAGATTCAAGGCAGAATTATATGAGCCGATCAAGGCGGAGATCACGAGGTTGTACGATGCCAAGTTTATAAGGCCATGCCGATATGCTGAGTGGGTTTCTAATATCGTCCCGGTGGAGAAGAAAAATGGGAAATTGAGGATATGTATTGATTTCCGGGATCTAAATAAAGCTACCCCCAAAGATGAGTACCCAATGCCGATAGCGGATTTATTGGTGGATGCAGCGTCAGGCCACAAGATTATCAGCTTCATGGACGGCAATGCAGGATAAAATCAGATTTTCATGGCCGAAGAGGATATACACAAGACTGCGTTCCGATGTCCTAGAGCTATCGGTTTGTATGAGTGGGTAGTAATGACTTTTGGATTGAAAAGTGCCGGTGCAACTTATCAAAGAGCGATGAATTATATATTTCATGATCTCATCGGTTTGTTGGTGGAAATTTACATTGATGATGTGGTGGTTAAGTCTAAAAGTGAGGAAAGCCATATAGCCGATTTACGAAGAGTGCTGGAGAGGGCCAAGAAATACGGACTAAGAATGAATCCCAATAAGTGTGCTTTTGGTGTATCGGCTGGGCAATTTTTGGGTTTTATGGTTCATGAGCGAGGGATTGAAGTTAGTCAGCGAAGTATCAGAGCCATTAAGACTACAGAGCCACCAAGCGATAAGACAGAGTTGCAATCGTTGATCGGCAAGATTAATTTTGTGAGAAGATTCATATCAAATTTATCAGGAAGAATTGAGTCTTTCACGCCGTTATTGAAGTTGAAGGCCGATCAAGAATTTGTGTGGGGGCAGCGCAGCAGAAGGCGTTTGACGAGATCAAGAATTATCTTAGTTCCCCGCCTGTTTTGATTCCGCCGCAGGAAGGAGTGCCGTTCAGATTATACTTGTCGGCCGATGAGAGGTCCATGGTTCTGTTTTGATCCAAGAATTTGAAGGCAAAGAGCGAGTTGTGTTCTATCTAAGTAGGAGACTTTTGGATGCTGAGACGAGATATCCAGCGGTGGAGAAGTTATGCTTATGTTTATATTTCTCGTGTACAAAGTTGAGGCATTACATCCTATCGGCTGAATGTACAGTAGTTTGCCAGGCCGATGTGGTCAAATATATGTTGTCGGCTCCAGTCTTGAAAGGGCGAGTTGGCAAGTGGGTTTTTGCCTTGACAGAGTTTGACTTGAGGTACGAATCGGCTAAAGCAATCAAAGGACAAGCAGTGGCCGATTTTATTGTCCAGCACAGGGGGTCTCACGAGGATTATGTGGAGCCGATCCCATGGGTCTTATTTTTTGATGGATCGGTTTGCAGGCATGGATCTGGTATCGGTTTGGTTATTGTATCGCCTCGGGGGGCAAGTTTTGAGTTTGCTTTTACAATTAAGCCTTATCGGACTAACAATCAGGCGGAGTACGAGGCGGTGCTGAAAGACTTCAACTATTGAAGGAGATCGGGGCCGATATTATAGAGATTATTGGTGATTCTTTGTTGGTGATCAAACAGTTATCTGGAGAATATGAGTGCAGGGATGATGTTTTGAGGTCATATTATGAAGAATGCGTGGATTTGTTGAAGGATTTCAAGATGGTGTCAATGAATCATATTCCCAGGGAGCAGAATTTGGAAGCCAATGATCTTGCACAGATTGCTTCAGGATATCGGCTGAATAGGCAGGTTGAGGTGGAGATAGCCGATATTGATGTCCAGAACAAGGCCGATGACTGGAGACAGGAGATAATTGATTACTTACGAAATCCGTCGCAGTCTGTTTCCAGGAAGATTCGGTATAAAGCTACTAAATATGTGCTACTTGATGAGGAGTTGTATTATCGGACGTTTGAGGGAGTTCTGCTTAGATGCCTGGATTTGGAAGAAGCCAAAGTGGTTATGTGTGAAGTGCATGAAGGCATCTGTGGGACTCATCAATCGGCTCATAAGATGAAGTGGTTGTTGAGAAGAGTAGGGTATTTTTGGCCGACAATGCTGGAAGATTGCTTTAGTATTATAAAGGATGTCAAGATTGTCAGAAGTTTGGAAATATACAGCGGCACCGGCATCGGCTATGAATCCTATCATCAAACCGTGGCCGTTCAGAGGATGGGGAATTGATATGATCGGCCAGATTTTTCCTCCATCAAGTAAGGGACATAAGTTTATATTGGCAGCAACAGATTATTTCACCAAGTGGGTAGAGCGATTCCTTTGAAGAAGGTCACGTCCAAAGAAGCGATCGAATTTGTCAAGGAGCATATCATTTATCGGTTTGGGAATTCCTCAGACGATAACTACTGATCAGGGGTCTATCTTTGTTTCTGATGAGTTTCAACAGTTTGCTGCCCAGTATGGGAATCAAGCTATTAAATTCATCGCCTTATTATGCTCAAGCCAATGGGCAAGCAGAAGCTTCCAACAAGAGTTTGATCAAGTTAATTAAGCGGAAAATTGATGAGCAGCCACGGCGATGGCATTCTACATTAGCCGATTCACTATGGGCCTATCGGATGGCATGCCACGGGTCTACTCGGGTACCGCCGTATCAGTTGGTATATGGACATGAGGCGGTTTTACCATGGGAAACTAACATCGGCTCTAGAAGACTTTCTTTGCAGAATCAATTGACGGCCGATGATTATTATAACTTGATGGCAGATGAACTTGAAGATTTAGCTCAGAATCGGTTAAGAGCGCTGGAAAGAATCAAGGAGAATAAGGCTAGGGCAGCTCGGCATTACAACAAAAAGGTGGTGAATAAGTCGTTTGCCGAGGGGATCTTGTGTGGAAGTTGATTTTGCCGATCAGGTCCAGAGATAATAAGTTCGGAAAATGGTCGCCTAATTGGGAAGGGCCTTATCGGATAATCGCTGTGTGCCTGGTAACGCATATATATTAGAAGATCTTGACGGGACGGAGTTTGCTAAAGCACTTAATGGGAAATATCTCAAGAAATACTACCCTAGCGTTTGGATCAACTCTTAAATCGGTTAAGTACAGCCGATTTCTAAGCAATTCGGAAAGCCGATGTTTTTATACGTCGCCTAAAGACAGCCGATATCAATTGATATCGCCTTTAGATCAAAACAAGCGGAAAAATTATCAAGACTGAGAGAGATAAGTAGCAGAGCCGATCTGGTTACATGACAGCAGAAGGGTGATCGGCATGTTCCGGAAAATCGTCAGTTATAAAGGTTTAAGGCTTACAAAAATTTTCGGATAGTTTCGATTGCGCGCAGACGGATTTGATCAATTTCATTGATGGCCCGGATATCGTCTTCATCAGAGCCTGGAATGACTTTCAAGCTTTTGCGCCGATGGATGACTTGGCGCACTGCTGCTGTGACTTTGGCTTCTTGATCTTGGATGGCTTGCGGCAGGCCGATGAGCTGGGATTCTGTGTCTTCAAGATCCTTGCGAACTTTTTCAAGTTCTCCCAGCAAATCGGCTTCCTTTTTCTTCAGTTGATTTAGCTTGGATTGGAGTTCTTGGGGGACAGCTGCCATGTCATCAAGTTTCTTCTTGTCTATCTGGGCTGATAGCCGATCGGTTTGGATGTCTTGGGCTATCTTCTGTTGGTCAGCACGATCGGCTATACGCTGTCTGAGCTTGATAAGTTTAAACCTATGAGACTCCAGGTATGCTGCGGGGGTCAATGCATCAACGAGCTCTTCGGCAGGTGGTGTTCAATGTCTGCAAATCTTGCTCGGATTGGCCCGCAATCTTCTACCAGTGCATCGATTGGATTTTCCAGCCGACTGATGATGCTTGTTAAGTACTCGCGCACATCGGCTGAGAAGGACGGTTTGGAGGCTGCACTGGTGGCTGTAGCTTCTTCTACCTCCAGATATTGACCGATGTCGAAGGAGAACAAGTCGGCCAAGGACTGCAAAATTGGTATCGGAAAGGTGATCAATAAGAGATTAGAAGCAAAGTACGAGCATGACAAAGGTTACCTGAGGAAGGACGTCGGCAGATTGGGTAACATCGGCTTCGGTAGGATGAGTAGGTTGTTCTTCAGAGGGGCCGATGTCAGCCGATGGAATAGAAGCAGTCTCGTTGATGGCTGGAGGACTTGGTGCTGAAAGAGGGGGAGCTGGAGAAGCTATCGGCTCGGTGCTTGGAAGGATGTCAGAAGAATGTTGGGGTTCTGGAGCCAATGACTCAAGCTGAAAATGAAACTGGTAAGATAAATGAGAAATCGAGGAATGATGTCCAATTTGGCGCGTACCTGAGGGGAAGAAGGAGCCGATGTGGTCTGGGGAGAAGATGGCGTTGTGGTAGCAGCATCGGCATCGGTCTTCTGCTTCTTCAAAGAGGGGCGGTGCGCTAACTTCTTCCGCTTTTGTCCAATCGGCCGAGGCGCCTTGAGAAGAGCCGATGGAGATGGAGCGTCGCGCCCTAAGTTCGGAGCGGCCGATGAGGGTTGGTACAGAATCGGCCGACCGCTGTTGCTTGTTGATGAGGGCTCGACGCTGGCGGCCTGCAAAGTAAGGGTCAGAGACGATTGAGGATGATATTTGAAGCTTGCAAGAGTTACCTCGTTATCAGATTCAACATAGTCGGCGTCCAGACGGGAGCAATAACAAGTGGGCGCTAAGCAGAACAGATGTTTCTTCCATTCCGACCACCATCGGACAAAAGGCTTGGTGTTGGCAGTGCAGATGTACACCTCGGTGGCAGCGCCTAGCAGGAGGGAGTCTGTCAAAGACCGCAGCCGATCATATTCCAGGGCGCTGCTGACCGTGCCCCGAGCCTGGAGTTTGTCGGTGAAGAACAGGCCGATCGGAAGCTGGCCAAGGCCGAGTTGACGGGAGCTGGTTGATGGGTGGTAGAACTCATACGATGGTTGAGTTCGGCCCAGAGAAAAGCCGGTTGGCAGCAGGCAAGGACTGATGGCCGATAGGAATATGGCTTTAGACTGATCATCGTTCAGAGCTTTGAGTGGATCAAAGTTGGAAGGCATCTCGAATGATGATGCGTCATTGTAAGCAAACCAAAGAGTAGCATCCCTGGTAAAGCCATAATAAAACCCCTTGAACCACTGACTAACTTCAGCAGGGGATATCTTGCCGCCAGAAAGGGCCGATGCAGCCTCACCCATAGAGATGCATCGGCGGTAGATGGGGTCTTGATCTTCTGGGTAATCAGCTGGGAAGGATTGCTTGAGGAGGGAAGTTTCTGGGATGGCCTTGGAGGTGTAAACATTAAGCCAGAGCTGTACGAACCACCAAGGACCCCCAATGTGGCCGACGGGCTGGCTGGCCGATAGCTTAGTTGCCACCTGATGAAGCAGCTGGTAGGTGGCGCCAAGGAGATAGTGCCCTAACGGAATTTGTTTCCTATCGGCCAAGCACTCTGCCAGGCATTGCATATTGGTCGTCGGGCCGAGGGTTGCGCCACCAAAGACGAACCGTTCCAACCACAAGTTCAGAAAAGCGACATGCTCCCGATCATCAACCGGTCCAGTTCCTTTGTTGTGAAGAGATATATACCTGGACCAGCCACCGATGTTTTTTGTTTGAAGCCGGTGGGCAGGCTTGAACCGGAGTTTGAAGGGGTTGATGTAGCTTGTAGTATCCAGGCAGGTGAGCATGGTCACATCCAGCAGAGTAGGGGTCATCGGCCTATGACCAAACAGAAAGGCATTGAGAGCATCAGACCAGAAGTATGAGGCCGATGCGAGCAGAGATTCATTCCTTTCCATATCGGCCAAGGAGAGGTTGATGCAGTGGCCGATGTGAGATTCTTCCCAATAGATCCTCTTTGCAGCCGATACTCTGATGTACCAGTCTCTCCATCCGGGCAATCTGCTCGGCCATGACCTGAAGCTGTTGGTCCAGTCACTGACCAACATGGCCGAGTTCTTGAAGGGAGTGCGTTGGGTTTCGGCACTGATGAAATCGGTGGGATCTTCGCTGCCCATGGGGCCATGATAGAAGAAACCGGGATAATCGGCGGACGGAATCAAGATCTGGGCTCTAAGATGCTACAGTAAACAAGAACACGATGAAGAACAGATAAAAAAAACAGAGCAGATCGGGTTCGTATAGATTGCAGATTGAGGAAAATAATCGGGTGAGAAGATTACCTCAGGAACTGCAGATGCTGATGCCATTGTGGGAGTAAGAAACGATGCAGAGATCAACGGCCGGAGAAGAAGGTTGCGATGATTCGTCTGGGTTCGCTAGAGCTTGGTGAAGATGTGGGAGGTGAAGCGGTAGTTCTCTGGTGATGTGAAAGCATAAAAAAGGCAAGGAGACGAAGCGTTTTTATAGGGGTATGATGACCGAGCGGGAATTGAGGCCGTTGGCACTGTTTCAAACATTTATGGCAAATGGGCTATCTTGGGTCACCTCGGTATGGGAGAAATCTAGAGGCCCAAAGTTGGAAGAATTTCGAAATCCTACAGGAAAACTCCGAAATTGGGGGGCATGTGTTAACGCCAAAATTTGGTGAGGACCTGTATCAGATTCGGTCAAGAGGACGGTTGCAGTCGGATAATGGAAATTGATCCAAGAAGCAGACCGAGTCTGAGAAGGAGCCGTGAAGACCGCGCGTGGCAGTTAATTACTATAGTTATTAGGAAAAGGTTTATCTCTTTTAGGAAACCTGACCTCGTGTCCGGTCAGGCCTCGTTAGCGTTTTCTGTTATAGATAAGGAAATCATATACCGTGTCCTATAAGGACTCATGTAACTCAGGGTATATATACGTATGCCCGGGGACCTTGTAATAATCACAACGATCAATACAAATTCGGCGCATCGCCACCCCTTCGACGGGATCCTGCTTCTCGAGCCGGGCTGCATCGGTTAGGTCCGAACTCCTGCGAGAGGGTAAGTCTCGTCACACTGACTACCAATCGGCTAGGACTTCCTCGGTTAGGTCCGATATTCTAGTTGGTTTATGGTAGTCGGCTTACCACGATATATTTACTTTATCTATGGCTGCATCAGTTCAGTTTGATCTCATAGATTGATTAGGTATATCACATCACGTGTGCACAGACTGTATCGACTTACTGGGAACGATTTATCATCAGTTCGTGCTGCATCGGTTAGGTCCGACCTACTGAACTGCTAGTGATAAGTCGATCCTGCTGGGCCGATGCGTTGTGTGCAGGCGTTTTATCGGAATGCATAGCCGGTAAGTTATTTTCATCACGATCGCATTATATCTATCGGCTCATTGAGGCATTGTTATCATTGTCGGTCTGTGCTGCAACGGTTAGGTCCGATCTACTAGATTGACGATAATAGCTTTACTCTTAATAAGCCGATGGTGTTGTGCGATGGTGTTATCGGAGTGCTTAGCCGATAAGTTACCTATTAAAGCCGACTACATTTATTCATTGTTTTATCCTGTACTCGCTTTGTTAAGCAATCGGCTAGTTTATCAATTATTTACCATTTACGTTATTGCATATTTTATTATATGTTCTTGCCTGTATTATTGTCACAATTGGCTAAGGGCTAGCCGATGGGTTTATTCTGCCGATCCAAGCACAAGTACAAGCAGGTTCCCGGGCACGACCCTAGGTAAGGGCCCGGGCATGAGCCCGGGTAAGGACCAGTGTATGGGCCCGGACAGCGGACGAAGATCTTGGGAGCCGATATGAGCAAGGGCCCGGGTGCAGGCACACCTTCATAACAATACCAGTAACACTAGATCATGATCAGCTAGGATCTATTTGATTTATTTATGCATTATACTTGCTTATTTTATCTAGCTTATAGCCGGTTTTCGAACATCCCTTCGATGATCGGCTAGCATGATATTTGTTTATTATTACATTATTGTCCTTGCCGTCATCGGTCTTAAGCCGATGTGTAAGTGCTACGGTGTGCATCGGCCATCGGCTGATGAAACGAGTCTAGATCGGCTTCCAGCCGATTGGCTCATTGATCTAACATTTTCCTCCTTGTCAATTACAGGGTCAAATTGACTGGCACGCCTACGAACCTCAAACTTTAGGACCTGCACTGGAGTGAAGCAAATCTCCCAGGCCTTCGCGTGTCACCCAGACGCCGAACCGGGACCCGGCGATTTTCGGCGTCAACACGCTTTTGGCACGCCTGGTGGGACACGAAGTTTCAAGCCAGAATTCCAGCAAACACTGTTTCAATCAAGATTTCAACATGGCTGGAAAAGAAGTCAAGACGGACAACGTAATTCCGGTCACCATGGAAGATCTAACTGAAGAACAAAAACAGCAAGTTGAACAGACCATGACAAATTTCCAGAAGCTGTGTTTAGAATCCTTCAGTATGACAAGGCAAGGGCCGATTCAGAAGTCTCAGTTTCCAAAACCAGTACTGGTAGGAGAATCGAACCGCACACAACCCGAGAGTCCACCAATCAAGCCTTTACAGGAGATGGTCAACGAGGCTGTGCACCACGCACTCATCAATCAGTCAGGGGTCTTAGTAAATACATTGCATAACCTTATCAAGAAGACTGTTGATGGATCGATTGCCCAAGAGCCAACTCGGGGTCCTGTTTTTCTCCCACCGAAGACAGAGCCAGGCCAAGTTAATTACAACATTAGCAAGGATATACCAGAACACTTGTTCGCGCAAAACCAGGCTGGGGGGCAACAGGATATCCCTCCTGGATATCACCGATCTATTTATTATGGGGGATACCAGCAGAACTATCCGGGAGGAGGAGCCGATCCAGGTACTTACCAGAGGGAGTATCACAGACAGAATCGACAACCAACCCCGCCGATGCAGTATCAGCAGTATCAATAGGAGAATGCAAGAGAGGAAGATTTGTCGGCACGGGTTGAGGAGATAGTAAGGGAGCAGTTCGGGATCAAGCCCAAGGAACAAGCGTTCATGTATCGGCACCCATATCCTGAGTGGTTTGACAGGGTTCCGTTGCCACACCGATACAGGGTCCCGGATTTCTCTAAGTTTTCAGGGCAGGACAACACGTCTACAGTAGAACATGTTAGCCGATTCCTGGCGCAGTGCGGGGAGGCATCGGCTGAAGAGGCCCTGAGGGTTAGGTTTTTTCCCCTATCACTATCTGGATCGGCTTTTACATGGTTCTCCTCGTTACCGCCGAATTCTGTTCGGGGGTGGGCCGATCTGGAAAAACAGTTTCACAAATATTTCTTCGCTGGGATTCACGAGCTGAGACTGTCAGATTTGACATCGGTTAAGCAACGACCAGATGAAACAGTACCGGAATACATTCAGCGATTTTGGGATATCAGAAGCCGGTGTTATAGTTTAGACCTGAGCGATGGGCATCTGGCCGATCTAGCTTTTCAGGGACTCTTGGCGCCAATCAGAGAAAGGTTTTCGTCTCAAGAGTTCGAATCTTTGTCGCACCTGGTACAGAAGGTATCGGCTCATGAAAGCCGATTTCAAGAGGCGAAAAAAGACAAGTACCAGAGGAGAGTTGCTCAGGTTCAGGTCTATTCAACGGACTCAGATGATGAGGAATCCGACGCTGAGGTTGGATTGGCGGAGTGGGCCAGGAACAAGAAGTCAGTATCATGCCCATGGGTCAAAGATATCGGCAAAGAGGAACGATATGATTTCGATGTAAGCAAAGCCGATAAGATCTTTGATTTGTTGTTACAGGAAAAGCAAATACAATTGCCGCCAAACCACGTGATTCCATCAGCCGAAGAACTAAAAAAGAAGAAGTATTGCAAGTGGCACAACGCGATATCGCACCATACTAACGAGTGTAAGGTTTTTCGGCAACAAATTCAGCTGGCTGTTGAGCAAGGACGAATCAAGTTTGAAGATAAAAAGCCAATGAAGATAGATGGGCACCCGTTCCCCGTAAACATGGTCTATGCGGGGTCATCGTCCAGGACTCAAGCCGATGAAGGAAGACGTCAGAGTAAGTCGAGGATTACTTCATCGGGTATGATAGAGAAGTACTCAAGGTACGATGAACAGGGGGATGGACCGGAACAATATAATCCTCATTAGGACTGCCCGTTTTTTCGTTTCTGCTACGATCAAGGAATGAGACTGCCATCAGCTGAAAATTGCCCCGAGTGCAGCAGTACAGGAAATCGGCATGATCGCCAGCAGGAGTGTTCGCGGGATCGGTCGCCTGGGAAAAGAACATCAGTTCATAGCCGATTGGGGCCGATCCATGAAGAGTTCTTTGAAGAAGATGAAGAGGAAATACATGAGAAGCAAGTCCAGAATCCTCAATGGTGCCCTAGTGGGATATTCACAAAAAATCAGAAGAGGAGGGCACAGCAGTTACGGCACCGAGAGCAACAGGAAGAACAGAGTCAAGATCAGGGAGAGGTTGATCATCGTCCCAAAAAGACTAAGCAAGTTTGGCAAGTGAAGAAGAAGGACGATGAGGACGCATCAGCACCGGTAAATATGGTGTTCTTTTTGCCTCGGGAGTATAAAGCGCTTTCATCAGATGAAGAAGGAGATGAGGAAGTTTTCGCTCAACTAACGTTACAATCTGATCAAGCTATATTTGATAAACCTGAAAAGTCAGAGCATCGGCACTTAAAGCCGTTATACATCAAGGGTTACGTAAATGGGAAGCTGATGACAAAGATGTTGGTTGATGGAGGAGCCGCGGTTAATCTCATGCCTCATGCTACGTTCCGGAAGTTGGGGAAGACTGCCGAAGATCTGATCAAGACAAATACTATAAAATCTTTGACTTGCTGTTACAAGAGAAGCAGATACAACTGCCGCCGAACCACGTGATTCCATCAGCCGAAGAACTAAAGAAGAAAAGATATTGCAAGTGGCACAATACTATATCGCATCATACTAACGAGTGCAAAGTTTTTCGGCAACAAATTCAGTTGGCTGTCGAACAGGGAAGAATCAAATTCGAAGACAAGAAGCCGATGAAGATCGATGGACACCCGTTCCCCGTAAACATGGTTTATGCGGGATCATCATCAAGGGATCAGGCCGATGGAGCAAGACATCAAAGGTATAAATCAAGGATTACTTCATCGGATATGATAGAAAAATATTCAAGGTATGAGGAACAGAGGGATAAACCAGAAAGATATAATCCGCATTGGGACTGCCCGTTCTTCCGGTTCTGCTGGGATCAAGGGATGAGACTGCCATCAGTTGAAGATTGCCCCGAGTGCAGTGATATGGGGAATCGGCATGATCAGCAGCAGAGGTTTTCACAGGATCGGTCGCTTGGAAAAAGAGCATCGGTTCATAGCCGATTAGGGCCGATCTATGAAGAGTTCTTTGAAGAGGATGAAGAGGGAGTGCATGAAAAACAAGTCCAGAATCCTCAATGGTGCCCTAGTGGGATATTCACGAAGATTCAGAAGAGAAGGGCACAGTGACTACGACACCGAGAGCAACAAGAAGAACAGAGATAGGATCAGGAAGAGGCCAATCATCGTCATAAGAGAACTAAACAGGTATGGCGCGTGAAGAGAAAAGATGATGAAGCTGATCAATCAGCCCCAGCAAATATGGTGTTCTTCTTGCCTCGGGAGTATAAAGCACTTTCATCAGATGAAGAAGGCAATGAGGAAGTTTTCGCTCAACTAACGTTACAACCCGATCATGCCGTATTTGATAAACCTGAAGAGTCAGAGCATCGACACCTGAAGCCATTATATATCAAGGGTTATGTGAATGGGAAGCCGATGACAAAGATGCTGGTTGATGGGGGAGCAGTAGTTAATCTCATGCCTCATGCCACATTTCAGAAATTGGGGAAGACTGCCGAAGATCTGATCAAGACGAATATGGTGCTAAAGGACTTCGGTGGGAATTCATCAGAGGCGAAAGGCGTATTAAACGTGGAGTTGACAGTGGGGAATAAGACATTACCCACCACGTTTTTCGTCATCGACGGAAAGTGGTCATATAGTTTGCTTCTCGGCAGGGACTGGATTCACGCGAACTGTTGCGTGCCCTCGACAATGCATCAATGTTTGATACAGTGGCAGGGAGATCAAGTCGAGGTGGTCCTAGCAGATCGGTCAACCAACATTGCAATGACCGATTTGCCAGTCTGGGAAGCTGATGGTGTTGATTGCCTGTCCAGGAAAGTATGGGAAGGAGACTATCTCAAGGTCACTAGCCAAGGGATACAGCCGATTCAGCAAGTCGGCTCTGAATTGTTACTCTGATGGGCTCTATTGAAGACTTCGAGGGGAAACTGGGGCAAGGATTTACGTCGGCCGATGATTTGGAGGAGATCGACATAGGACCGGGAGATAAGCCAAGGCCGACGTACATAAGCAAAAGGTTAAGTCCTGAACTTCGAGAAGAATTAATAAGACTGTTGAAGGAGTATTGGGATTGTTTCGCTTGGGAGTACCATGAGATGCCAGGATTAAGCCGATCAATTGTTGAACACCGGCTGCCCATTAAACCAGGATATCGGCCATTGAAACAGGCTCCAAGGAGATTAAAGGTAGAGTTATATGAGCCGATCAAAGCGGAAATCACAAGGTTGTATGATGCTAAGTTCATAAGGCCATGCCGATATGCTGAGTGGGTTTCTAATATCGTCCCGGTGGAGAAGAAAAACAGAAAATTGAGGATATGTATTGATTTCCGGGATCTGAATAAAGCTACCCCCAAGGATGAATACCCAATGCCGATAGCGGATTTATTGGTGGATGCAACCTCAGGCCACAAGATTATCAACTTCATGGACGGCAATGCAGGATACAATCAGATTTTTATGGCTGAAGAAGATATAACATAAGACTGCGTTTCGGTGTCCTGGAGCTATTGGCTTGTATGAGTGGGTAGTAATGACTTTTGGATTAAAGAGTGCCGGTGCGACTTATCAGAGAGCGATGAATTATATATTTCATGATCTCATGGGCTTGTTGGTAGAAATTTATATTGATGATGTGGTGGTTATGTCTAAAAGTGAGGAAAGCCATATAGCCGATTTGCGAAAAGTGCTGGAGAGGGCCAAGAAATACGGACTAAGGATGAATCCCAATAAATGTGCTTTTGGTGTATCGGCTGGGCAGTTTTTGGGTTTTATGGTTCATGAACGAGGGATTGAAGTTAGTCAGCGAAGCATTAGAGCCATTAAGACTATAGAGCCACCAAGCAATAAGACAGAGTTGCAGTCATTGATCGGCAAGATTAATTTTGTAAGGAGGTTTATATCAAATTTATCAGGGAGAATTGAATCTTTTACTCCGTTGTTGAAGTTGAAGGCCGATCAAGAGTTTGTGTGGGGGGCAGCACAACAGAAGGCATTCGACGAGATCAAGAACTATCTTAGTTCCCCACCTGTTTTAATTCCGCCGCAGAAGGGAGTGCCGTTCAGGTTGTACTTGTCAGCCGATGAGAGGTCCATCGGGTCTGTTTTGATACAGGAATTTGAGGGGAAGGAGCGAGCTGTGTTTTATCTGAGCAGAAGGCTTTTGGATGCTGAAACAAGATATCCTGCGGTGGAGAAGTTATGCATGTGTTTATATTTCTCATGTACAAAGTTAAGGCATTATATCCTATCGGCTGAGTGTACAGTAGTTTGCTAGGCCGATGTGGTCAAATATATGTTGTCGGCTCTAGTCTTGAAAGGGCGAGTTGGTAAATGGATTTTTTCTTTGACAGAGTTCGACTTAAGATATGAATCAGCTAAAGCAATCAAGGGACAAGCAGTGGCCGATTTCATTGTACAACACAGAGGGTCTCACGAAGATTATGTGGAGCCGATCCCATGGACTTTGTTTTTTGATGGATCGGTTTGCAAGCATGGATCTGGTATCGGCTTGGTTATTATATTGCCTCGGGGGGCAAGTTTTGAGTTTGCTTTTACAATTAAACCTTATCGGACTAATAATCAAGCGGAGTACGAGGCGGTATTAAAAGGGCTACAGCTTTTAAAGGAGATCGGAGCCGATGTCATAGAGATAATTGGCGATTCTTTATTGGTGGTCAAGCAGTTGTCTAGAGAATATGAGTGCAGGGATGATGTTTTGAGGTCATATTATGAGGAGTGTACGGATTTGTTAAAGGATTTCAAGATGGTATCAATAGATCATATTCCCAGGGAGCAGAATTTAGAAGCCAATGATCTTGCACAGATTGCTTCAGGGTATCGGCTGAATAGGCAGGTTGAGGTTGAAATAGCCGATATTGGCATTCAGAACAAGGCCGATGACTGGAGACAGGAGATAATTGATTATTTGCAAAATCCGTCACAATCGGTTTCCAGGAAAATTCGGTATAAAGCTACTAAGTATGTACTGCTTGATGGGGAATTGTATTATCGGACTTTTGAGGGAGTTCTGCTTAGGTGCCTGAATTTGGAAGAGGCCAAAGTGGTTATGTGCGAGGTGCATGAAGGCGTCTGTGGGACTCATCAATCGGCTCATAAGATGAAGTGGTTGCTGAGAAGAGTAGGATATTTTTGGCCGACAATGCTGGAAGATTGTTTCAGGTACTATAAAGGGTGTCAAGATTATCAGAAATTTGGAAATGTACAGCGAGCACCAGCATCGGCTATGAATCCTATCATCAAACCGTGGCCGTTCAGAGGTTGGGGAATTGATATGATCGGCCAGGTTTTTCCTCCATCAAGTAAAGGACATAAGTTCATATTGGCGGCGACAGATTATTTTACCAAGTGGGTAGAGGCGATTCCTTTGAAGAAAGTTACGTCCAAGGAAGCCATCGAGTTTGTAAAGGAGCATATAATTTATCGGTTTGGGATTCCTCAGACGATAACTACAAATCAGGGGTCTATTTTCATGTCTGATGAGTTTCAACAGTTTGCTGCCAGTATGGGAATCAAGTTATTAAATTCATCGCCTTATTATGCTCAGGCCAATGGACAGGCGGAAGCTTCTAACAAGAGTTTGATCAAGTTGATTAAGCGGAAAATTGATGAGCAGCCGCGGCGATGGCACACTACATTAGCCGATTCACTATGGGCCTATCGGAAGGCGTGTCATGGGTCTACTCGGGTGCCACCGTATCAGTTAGTATATGGACGTGAGGCAGTTTTACCGTGGGAGACTAACATCGGCTCTAGGAGGATTTCTTTGCAGAATCAGTTAACGGCCGATGATTATTATATATTAATGACGGATGAACTTGAAGATTTGGCTCAGAATCGGTTGAGGGCATTGGAAAGGATTAAAGAAAACAAGGCTAAGGCAGCTCGGCATTACAACACAAAGGTGGTAAATAAATCGTTTGCCGAGGGAGATCTTGTGTGGAAGTTGATTTTGCCGATCGGGTCCAGAGATAATAAGTTTGGAAAATGGTCACCTAATTGGGAAGGGCCCTATCGGATTAATCGCTGTGTGCCTGGTAATGCCTATGTATTAGAGGATCTTGACGGGACGGAGTTTGCTAAAGCGCTTAACGGAAAATATCTCAAGAAATACTATCCTAGCGTTTGGATCAATTCTTAAATCGGTTAAGTGCAGCCGATTTCTAAAATAGTTCGGAAAGCCGATGTTTTTGCATCGCCTAAAGACAGCCGGTATCAATCGATATCGCCTTTAGATCAAACAGAAATATTATCAAGGGTGAAGGAGGCAGGCAACAAAGCCGATCAGGATATATTACAGCACAACCAACATGTTTCAAGAGGCCATCGGTCATTAATTTACATGAATTTTTGGATTGTTTCGATTGCACGCAGGCGGATTTGGTCAATCTCGTTAATGGCACGGATGTCGTCTTCATCGGAGCCCGGGATGGTCTTCAAATTCTTGCGCCGATGAATGACTTGACGCACCGTCGCTGCAACCTTAGCTTCTTGGTCTTGGATAGCTTGCGGCAGGCCAATAAGCTGGGATTCTGTTGCGTCAAGGTCCTTGCGGACTTTTTCAAGTTCTACCACAAATCGGCCTCCTTCTTCTTCAGTTGATCTAGCTTGGATTGGAGCTCTTGGGGGATAGCTGCCATGTCATCAAGTTTTTTCTTCTCTATTTGGGCTGATAGCCGATCGGTTTGGATATCTTGGGTAATCTTCTGTTGGTCAGCACAATCGGCTATGCGCTGTCTAAGCTTGATGAGTTCAAATCTGTGAGACTCTAGGTATGCTGCAGGAGTTAGTGCGTCGACGAGTTCTTCGGGCAGATGGTGTTCGATTTCTGCAAGTCTTGCCCGAATCGGCCCACAGTCTTCCACTAGCGCATCAATTGGTTTTTCCAGCCGGCTGATGATGCTCGTTAAGTAATCACGCACATCGGCTGGGAAGGACGGTTTGGTTGCTGCGCTGGTGGCTGTTTCGTCTTTTGCTTCCAAGTATTTGCCGATGTCAAAGGAAAACAAATCGGCTAACGACTGCAAAAATGACATCGGTAAAAGGATCAGTAGAAGGTTAGAAGTGAAGTATGGGCGTGAAGAGATTACCTGAGGAAGGACATCGGCAGCTCGGGTGGCATCGGCTTCAGGGAGATGGATAGGTTGTTCTTCGGGGTGGCCGATGTCAGACGATGGAATAGGGACAGTCTCGTCGACGGCTGGAGGACTTGGTGCTGAGAGTGGGGCAGCTGGAGAAGCCATCGGCTCAGTGCTTGGAGGGATGTCGGAAGAAGGTTGAGATTCTGGAGCCGATGACTCGAGCTGGAAATGAAACTGGTAAGATAAATGAGAAAGCGGGTAATAATATCATGACTTGGCGCATACCTGAGGAGATGAGGGAGCCGATGTTGTTTGGGGAGACGATGGCATCGCGGCAATGACATCGGCACCGGTTTTCTGCTTCTTGAGGGAGGGGCGGTGCGCTAACTTCTTGCGTTTTTGTCCTATCGGCCGAGGCGCCTTGAGGAGAGCCGATGGAGATGGAGCATCGCGCCCTAAGTTTGGAGTGGCCGATGGAGGTTGCTACAGAATCGGCCGACCGCTGTTGCTTGTTGTTGGGGGCTCGACGCTGGCAGCCTGCGAATTAAGAGTGAGAGATGATTGGAGATGATGGTTAAGGCTTGCGGGTGTTACCTCTTCATCGGATTCGATATAGTTGACGTCAAGGCGGGAACACTAGCAGGTGGCCGCTAAGCTGAATAAATGTTTCTTCCATTCTGACCACCATCGAACGTAAAGCTTGGTGTTGGCAGTGCAGACATACACCTCGGTGGCGGCGCCTAGAAGAAGGGGTTCTATTAAAGTCCGCATCCGATCATACTCTAGGGCGTTGCTGACGTTGCCCCGGGCCTGGAGTTTGTCGATGAAGAATAGGCCGATCGGAAGCTGACCAAGGCCAAGCTGACGGGAGCCGACCGATGGATGGTAAAACTCATATGATGGTTGCGATCGGCCCAGAGAAAAGCCAATTGGCAGTAGACGAGGGGTGATGGCCGATAGGAATATGGCCTTGGACTCATCATTATCCAAAGCATTAAGTGGGTCAAAGTTGGAAGGCATCTCGAATGATGATGCGTCATTGTATGCAAACCAGAGAGTGGCCTCCCTGGTGAAACCATAATAAAACCCCTTGAACCACTGACTTAGTCCAGCGGGGGTTATCTTGCCGCCAGAAAGAGCCGATGCGGCTTCACCCATGGAAACGCATCGGCGGTAAATGGGATCTTGGTCTTCTGAGTAATCGGTTGGAAAGGATTGGTTGAGAAGAGAAGTCCCAGAGAAGGCCTTGGAGGTGTAGACATTGAAGTTGCACAAACCACCAAGGACCCCCGATATGGCCGACCGGCTGGCCAGCCGATAACTTGGTCGCCACTTGGTGAAGTAGCTGATAGGTAGCGCCAAGGAGGAATTGCCCCAAGGGGATCTATTTCCGATCAACCAGGCACTCTGCCAAACATTGCATGTTGATCGTTGGGCCAAGGGTTGCGCCGCCAAAAACAAACCGTTCCAGCCATAAGTTCAGAAAAGCAACATGTTCCCGGTCATCGACTGATCCAGTTCCCTTATTATGAATGAATATGTACCTGGACCAGCCACCGATGTTCTTTGCTTGGAGCCGATGAGCAGGCTTGAATCGGAGCTTGAAGGGGTCGATGTAGCTCGTCGTGTCAAGACAGGTGAGCATGGTCACATCTAGCAAAGTGGGGGTCATCGGCCCGTGCCCGAACATGAAGGCATTGAGGGCATCAAACCAGAAGTATGAGGCCGATGCGAGCGGAGGTTCATTCCTTTCTATATTGGCCAGAGAGAGGTTGATGCAGTGGCCGATATGTGATTCTTCCCAGAGGGTTCTCTTCGCAGCCGACACTCTGATGTACCAATTCCTCCACCCAGGCAGCTTGCTCGGCCATGACCTGAAGCTATTGGTCCAGTCACTGACTAGCATGGCCGAGTTCTTGAAAGGAATACACTGGGTCTCGGTGCTTATGAAATCTATGGGATCTTCGCTACCCATGGGGCCATGATAGAAAAATTTCGGGTAATCAGCGGCTGGGATCAAGATCTGATCTCTAAGATGCTACAGTAAACAAGAACACGACGAAGAACAGATGAAGAACATGGCGGATTGGGTGCATCTAGGCTACAAAATCGGGAGAAATAATCGAGCAGGAAGATTACCTCAGGGACTGCGGATGCTGATGCCATCGCGGGAGAGGAAGAAGATGCAGGAATCAACAGCCGAAGAAAAGGGTTGCGACGGTTCGTTTGGATTCGCTGGAGCTTGTCGAAGTTTTGGAGGATGAAGCGGTGGTGCTCTGGTGATGTGAAAGCGTAAAAAAGGCTAGGGAGACGAAGCGTTTTATAGAGATATGATGACCGGGCGGGAATTGTCGATGTTTTACACCGGCAATAAATATATGGGGCTACTCGGCAGATGGAAACTCGGTGGATTGCAAAGGAACACAAGGAGATTTTTATACTGGTTCAGGCCCTCAATGTGAGGTAATACCCTACGTCCAGTTTATATGTATTCCTTTGAGGAATTATGGTGGCGATTCTGATGAACCATATGGCCGTGAGCTTATGTGAGCTCTTCTGCCCTCATGGGGCGCCCTGCCTCCCCTTATATACTGGGGGACAGGGTTACAAGGTAGGAGTCCCCATCGGATTACGACTAGGAGATCTCCCCTTAGAGATATAACGCACCCGACTAGGACTGTATATTCCCTTCTATACAAGGCGAAGTCTGCCGAATCTAGCTATATCTCTAATTACAAGGCTAGGCCCATCCTCTATCCGAGTGGCCCATATGCTTGTCATGAGGTACCCGGGGCCCATGGCACCCACAGTAGCCCCCGAGACCTTCATAGTTGAGTCACAGCTGATGCCGAGTGCTCATCCTCCATGGTGAAGTATTCCTGAGTGCATTGCTCCCGAGTACTCTTTGTCCGAGTGCTTCTTCTCCCAAGTCCTGCTTCATGTCAGCTGGCAGCGAGGCTATGAAGGGCTCCATGTAGATGTAGGAATAGTGTGCGCCAAATAGGCGCACCTATTAGGTGTAGCCCCCGACTTTGTGCTTAATTGTGAAGACAATTAAACGTAAAGTCAAAGATCTTTAACCTTGTAGTCTTTCCCGAGTAGATTACTACTGGTATATGAGACTCTTCGGTATCATGTCAACCGGAATATGATTTATAGTCTTGCCGAGTAGGGAACTACTCGTATGTAGGACTCTTCGACTTCATGTCAGTCGGAATGTGTGTTTATAGTCTTGCCGAGTAGGATGCTACTCGTATATGGGACTCTTCAGCTTCATGTCAGCTGGAATAAGGGGTTTATAGTCTTTCCCGAGTGGCGTCCTACCCAGAAGTTAGACTCATCCGCGTCATGTCAGCGGGAAAAGAAGGTTTATAGTCTCTCCCGAGTAGTGTACTACTCGAAAGTTAGACTCTTCAGCGTCATGTCGGCTGGAATAATGTCGCTCATGGCAACTGGTGGCCAAGCATATAGGCCGAGTACCACTTTATGAAAATAAATCCATCTCGTGGTTAGGTGTACTCGAGAAAGATACCTGCATCTCCAATTTTAATGAAGACCAGCTTGTGATCCTTATAAGGATATATCCCCGAGACCTGGTGGGTAAAACAGATATCCAAACATATATGTTTAGCAGTAAGGCTCTCATGAAGCATATCTGTTTACCTCATCGGTTCCTGTTGGTAGCACCAGTGCTATAATTTCAACTCAGCCTGCGGGCGGCCCACATGGAGCATGCTACTGTAGGAACTCATATCTTGGTGGCTGCTACCAAATAAGCCGGCCTGAGCCGACCTATCCAGCATAGCTCTATAGAAGTATCATCCATCGCATGTCAGGATGAGTTTTTGGTGTGGTAACCACAATCAGCCAGAGAAATCCTTATTCGCAAGCCTTTCCGACTTATGTTCTGGATGCAGCCTGGTTGCCATAGGTGCCCGGGCAGGTATGTTGCAGGATCTGCTTGCCCTCCTCAGGTGTGACGCAGTGCATGAGAACTCCGGATGCGCTTTGATGATGTAAGTCTTCTCTGATTTCAGAAGAGCCGAGCAGGGTACCCGAACCTTGCATTAGCATAGGATTCGGCTAGCGACCCTCATGGGGCATACCCTACCCAACAGAGTTATAGCCAAGCGAGGTACCCGAACCTTGCATTAGCATAGGATTTGGCTAGCGACCCTCATGGGGCGTACCTCACCCAGCCGAGTGATATACGACCCCCGACTAGTGCCGGAAGTAGGTTGTCAGCTCACATGGAGCGTAGCCGGGGAAGATGACGTCCCGACTGGTGCAAGTACTCGGTAAGTAGCCCTCATGGAGCATCCCGAGTGTATTTTGGCAGACTTGTCCAGCCCCCGAGTGTAGGAGATAGGCTCGCAGCCCTGAGTTCCTGTCACGCGTATCCGGAGCTGGGCCTGCAACATAAAGATATCGGATGAGTAGTATCTGATGATGAAAACAATCATCCGAATAAAATGTATTTTACAATATATGTAAATACATGTTCTTCCTCTTATTGATATTAATTTCCCCGAGTAGTTGACCCCTTACGTTTAAGCACTCTGCCCGACTAGTCATAGCCCCCTAGCGTCGGGAGTTGGCTCATGGCTCTTTCCCAGACACGCGTTTTGGGTGACTTGAGTTCGTCTTTCATGGAGCAAAGTTTCACGGATCAGGATTTATGCTACTCGAGTACTTTTGCAATCATTTAAGAGCAAAAACAGAGAACAGTGCAGCTTGTGCACCTATTAGGTGTAAGCGGCATTGGCAAGGCCGAGTGAAGAAATATTTATCAGGAAGTGACTTAGCTGTTCAGTATTTCGGAGTGGGGATGCCATCCTTGCGTTTGAGCTTGTGAGCCCCCGAGCATGTCACTTGTTGTTCTGATAATCTTCAGTTGTTGAAAGTCGAAGACGATTGTGACCGACTGCCACAATGAAGCCGTCTGACTTGCGTATGCGATTCCCGGCTTTAGTCGGGACCGCATCGTTGGTGCCCTCCCGCTGCTTCTGTCAGGATGCCTTTTTATCTTCAAGGGCCTCAGCAACAGCGTGGGCTGAGTCGGCGTATTTGTTCGCCATGTCGAATAAAGCCTTGACAGAGTTGGGAGGCTTCCGTGTGAATTTGTCGATGAACGAGGTGTCTTTGACTCCTTTTCCAAAGGCAGCGATGACGACCTCATCCTTGACGTTAGAGATTGAGTTCTTCTTCTCAGAAAACCTCTTAATGAAGTCACGAAGAGACTCGTTCTTCCTTTGATGCAACTGATATAAGTCGTACTCGGAAGATGGCCTCTCGTATGTCCCCTGGAAGTTGGCGATGAAGCGTTCTCGGAGTTCTCCCCAGGAGCTGATTGATTGCTTGGGAAGTCCTGTTAGCCATGTCCTCGCTGAGTCGGCTAAAGCGACCGGGAGGTAGTTAGCCATGACTTTGTGATCTCCTCCAGCTGCTCGGATTGCCGTAGTATAGACCGTGAGCCAAGACTCGGGATTGGTCTTGCCGTCGTATTTTTCGACTCCTGTAGGCTTGAAACCCGATGGCTAGTCAGCCTGTTGTAGCTCCTGGGTGAAGGCCGGTACTCCTTCATCTTCATGAGGACTCCGACCCCGACTACGGTGGTGAAACCGCTCGTGGTGGAGGCCGAAATGCTCGTTCTCGTCTTCCGGTTGGCGTTGCTCATCATCTTCTCGTTCGCGGTGTCGAGCGTTGATGTCCTGCCGAAGATCATGTTGTTGTCGGCCTCGAAGGTCCTGATCATCCCGACAGTTGCTTTGACGTCGCCGGTTGTCGTTGGGGCTGCCGAGTGACGCCTGACGTGCCTCCGTATGCAGCTGACTGGAGCCAGCCGCTCGGCGTCGCTTTGAGGTAGATGAGACTGCCGTTGGGAATGTCGACCGGTTGGTCGGTATGAGGGCATCACCCGACTGTTGGTGCTGCTGACATGCAGCAGCGGTAAGCAGGGTTTTTATCCTTGTGATCGTCGGGGTGGCCTGGTGATTAGGCCCGAACTGGAGTGTATCCAGTAGAGTCGCAGCGGCCACGATGTTCTGTTGAGGAGTAATGAAGACGTCGTGGTCGCTGACTCGGGTTTGGAGGATTTGTTGCTGAGCAATCCGCCCAGCCATGCGTAGGGCGTCATGCCGGCGTCTTGGTTCTTCCTCTTGTTGCTCTCGCAGTCGGTGTGTTTCCTCCTCTTGCTGCTCGCGTAGTCGGCGTGATTCCTGGGTAGGAGTAGAGCCTTTGGATGCCATGAAGATTTCTCGTGGCGGGGAGAAGCTTGCCGAACTGCTGTCCGACTTAGAGTCGGAATCCGATTGGGAGTCGTAGTCCAACTGAGAGTCGTAGTCGGAATAGTCGATGGGGGTGATTACAACTCCGACCTCCCTAGATCCGATCTCGAGCGGCTCGGGGCCGTATCCGAGTCGAACTCCAGAGGATCGGGTTTGCCGCGTCGGATGTAGATTGTAGATATCCACGGCGTCGCCGAGTCCGAACGGGAAATTGACAATCTTTTCCGTTTTTGGCCCGATCTCGGCCGGCTCAAAACCGAGTCCGAGTCGAACACCGAAAGAAAGAGTTGTCCCTGGACTCGGGCGTATTGGAGATCGCCGCAGCATGTTGTGAAAGATTGCTGCAGCATCGTGTAGGCCGACTGGCACGGAGTCGGCTGGTTCCCTAGTAGATCGGATCGAGTCCGAGTCGGCCAAGGTGAGGTTGCCGATCTGGTCGGTGACGAAGTCGAGGCTTCCGAATGAGATTATATCTCTGGGGGAGAATTTGCCGCCGTCGACTCCGGTTGCTGGATCCATCAAGCTTGTAGATGTAGATCGCACCGGAGCCCCTACCTGGCGCGCCAACTGTCGATGTTTTTCACCGGCAATAAATATATGGGGCTACTCGGCGGATGCAAACTCGGTGGATTGCAAAGGAACACAGGGATATTTTATATTGGTTTAGGCCCTCGATGTGAGGTAATACCCTACATCCAGTTGTGGTGTTATTCCTTTGAGGAATTGTTAACGCCAAAATTTGGCACGATTCATATCCATGTTCGGTTAAGGAAAGAAGCCATGTCAGCCAATGGAAGCTCATCTGGAAGAGACCAAGCCTAGAAGGAATCGTGAAGACCACGATATGGCAGTAAAATACCTTATGTATTAATTAGGTAGTTTTTATACTTTTTAGATAAACCTGATCTCGTGTCCGATCAGGATTTGTTAATTTTCCTTTTCTAGATAGGAAAGTTTTGTTTCGTGTCCAATCAGGACTGTGTCAACTCGGGGTATATATACGTATGCCCGGGTAGCTTGTAAATTATCCATATAGATCAATCAAATTCGGCGCATCGCCACCCTTTCGACGGGTTCTTGCTTCTCGAGCGGGGCTGCATCGGTTAGGTCCGAACTCCTGCGAGAGGGTAAGACTCGTTACCCCTTACCCAGGTGTATCTGCCCTGTCTACGGCTGCATCGGTTCGGTCCGACCTCTTAGGCCGATAAGGTATACCACATCACGCGTGCGTAGATCTTATTAGCTTACTGGGGGTGATTTATCATCAGTTCGTGCTGCATCGGTTGGGTCCGACGTACTGAGCTGCCAGCGATAAGTCGTTCCTGCTAGGTTGATGGTTTTTGCGCAAGCGTCTTATCGGAATGTATAGCCGATAAGTTATCTTATTACATCACAGTTGCATTAGGTCTATCGGCTTGTTGAGGTTCCTTTATTATTATCAATCTGTGCTGCATCAGTTAGGTCTGAACTACTAGATTGATAATAATAGATTTATCCTTGTCGAGCCGATCGGTGTATATGCGACGTTCTATCGGAGTGCTTAGCCGATAGGTTATCTTCTATAAAGCGACTGTATTATCTTTACTATTTTGGTCATCTATATTATCATCGGTTTTCTAGCCGATGCACATGTGTTTCTTTGGCAGTCGGCTAGCTTACTATTCTGCCTATCTATTTTATCATCGGCTTCTAGCCGATGCACATGTTATACTGACAGCTTATCTATTTGCTTATAGCGTTATCGGTTTCCTAGCCGATACACAGGTGCCATCGGCCATCGGCTACAAGGAGCCTACATCAGTCCGTATCAGCCGATAGCCGGTGTGCAATTGCTACTGACCCGGGCACGAGCACAAGCAAGGACCCGGGAGCGAGAATCCGGGAGCGAGGACCCGGGCACAGACAGCTGGGGCCCGGACATGGTTTTATCATTGGCTTACGGCCGATGCTCAAGTGTTCTTTCGGCAATCGGCTAGCAGGATTCTTATTGGCCGATTGAATCCCTGAGCTAATATTTTCTCCTTGTCAATTGCGGGGTCAAATTGACTGGCACGCCTACGAACCTCAAATATTTTAGGACCTGCACTGGAGTAAATCAAATCTCCCAGGCCTTCGCGTGTCTCCCAGACGCCGGACGGCCCCCGGCGGGTTTTCGGCGTCAACACGCTTTTGGCACGCCCGGTGGGACACAGAACTTCGGCATGGCTGGAAAAGAGGTCAACAAAGATGATACAATCCCAGTTACAATGGAAGATTTGACCGAAGAACAGAGACAACAAGTGGAGAAGAACATCGATGATTTTTGGAAGCTTTGTCTAGAATCCTTCGGTATGACAGATCAAGGGCCGATTCAGAAGTCGCAATTTCCAAAGCCTATTCTGATTGATGAATCGAGCCATACATCACCTGCAAGTTCATAGAAGCAACTTCAAGACATGTTTAATAAAGCAGTTCATCATGCGTTGACCGATCAATCTGGGATATTGGTGAACACATTACAGAGCTTGATCAAGAAGGCAGTAGAGCCGACTCAAATACCCGGGGGGCAACAAGATGGGATTCCTCAAGGATATCAAACTGCGTACTATGGGGGGCATCAACAGAGTGATCCAGAAGCTGTTCCTGAGTACAATTATCCGAGGGAATATCAGAATCAGAATTGGCTATCAACTCCACCTCTGCGTTATTACGGTGAAGATCCAAAAGAAGATTTATCAGCAAGAGTCACAGAGGTGATAAGAGAGCAATTCGGTCTGAGACCGAAGGAAGAGATATTTATGTATCGGCCTCCATATCCAGATTGGTTTGATAGAATTCCATTGCCGCACCGATACAGAGTACCAGACTTCTCCAAATTCTCAGGGCAAGATGATGTGTCTACAGTGGAGCATGTCAGCCGATTCCTGGCGCAGTGCGGAGAAGCATCGGCTGTAGAAGCTTTGAGAGTTAGACTCTTCCCGTTATCATTATCCGGATCGGCCTTTACATGGTTTTCTTCATTGCCACCTAACTCAGTTCGAGGTTGGGCCGATCTGGAAAAGCAATTCCACAAGTATTTCTTTATGGGGAGTCAGGAGATGAGTTTGATAGACTTAACATCGGTAATACAGAAGTCGGAGGAATCAGTCGCAGAATATATCCAGCGGTTTCGTGATGTTAGAAGCCGATGTTATAGTCTAAGTCTGGATGATGCACAACTGGCCGAGTTAGCATTCCAAGGGTTGGTTGCTCCGATCAAGGAAAGATTTTCATCAGAAGATTTCAAGAGCCTAGCACACCTAGTACAAAAGGTATCGGCTCATGAAAGCCGATTTCAAGAAGCCAGGAAAGAATATTGAGGCCCAAACAGAAGAATTTCAAAGTTTGATAACAAACTCCGAAATTGGGGGGCATGTGTTAACGCCAAAATTTGGCACGGTTCGCGTCGGATTCGGTTAAGGAAAGAAGTGATATCAGCCGTTGGGAGCTAATCCAGAAGAAGCCGGATTCGGGAAGGAATCGTGAAGACCACGACATGGCAGTCAATTACCTTATCTATAAATTAGGTAGTTTTAATACTTTTTAAGATAAACCTGATCTCGTGTCCGATCAGGGCTTGTTAGTTTTCCTTTTATAGTTAGGAAACTCCCGTTTCGTGTTCGATCAGGACTGTATCAACTCGGGGTATATATACGTATGCCCGGGTACCATGTAAACTATCCACACAGATCAATCAAATTCGGCGCATCGCCACCCTTTCGACGGGTTCTTGCTTCTCGAGCGGGGCTGCATCGGTTAGGTCCGAACTCCTGCGAGAGGGTAAGACTCGTCACCCCTTACCCAGGTGTATCTGCCCTGTCTACGGCTGCATCAGTTCGGTCCGACCTCTTAGGGCGATCAGGTATACCACATCACGCGTGCGTAGATCTTATCAGCTTACTGGGGGCGATTTATCATCAATTCATGCTGCATCGGTTGGGTCCGACCTACTGAGCTGCCAGCGATAAGTCATTCCTGCTAGGTTGATGGTTTTTGCGCAAGCGTCTTATCGGAATGTATAGCCGATAAGTTATCTTATTACATCACAGTTGCATTAGGTCTATCAGCTTGTTGAGGTTCCTTTATTATTATCAATCTGTGTTGCATCAGTTAGGTCTGAACTACTAGATTGATAATAATAGATTTATCCTTGTCGAGCCGATCAGTGTATATGCGACGTTCTATCGGAGTGCTTAGCCGATAGGTTATCTTTCTATAAAGCCGACTGTATTATCTTTACTATTTTGGTCATCTATATTATCATCGGTTTTCTAGCCGATGCACATGTGTTTCTTTGGCAGTCGGCTAGCTTACTATTCTGCCTATCTATGTTATCATCGGCTTCTAGCCGATGCACATGTTATACTGACAGCTTATCTATTTGCTTATAGCGTTATCGGTTTCCTAGCCGATACACAGGTGCCATCGGCCATCGGCTACAAGGAGCCTACATCAGTCCGTATCGGCCGATAGCCGATGTGCAATTGCTACTGACCCGGGCACAAGCACAAGCGAGGACCCGAGAGCGAGGATCCGGGAGCGAGGACCCGGGCACAGACAGCTGGGGCCCGGACATGGTTTTATCATTGGCTTACGGCCGATGCTCAAGTGTTCTTTCGGCAATCGGCTAGCAGGATTCTTATTGGCCGATTGAATTCCTGAGCTAATATTTTCTCCTTGTCAATTGCGGGGTCAAATTGACTGGCACGCCTACGAACCTCAAATATTTTAGGACCTGCACTGGAGTAAAGGAAATCTCCCAGGCCTTCGCGTGTCTCCCAGACGCCGTACGGCCCCCGGCGGGTTTTCGGCGTCAACAGGAATTGTGGTGGCGATTCTGATGAATCGTCTCGCCGTGCCCTCAAGGGGCGCCTTGCCTCCCCTTATATACTGGGGGACAGGATTACAAGGTAGGAGTCCCCGTCGGATTACAACTAGGAGATCTCCCCTTAGTGATATAATGTACCCGGCTAGGACTGTATATTCCTTATTGTACAAGGCAAAGTCTACTAGGGATTACTATATCTCTAATTACAAGGCCAGGCCCATCCCCTATCCGAGTGGCCCATATGCTTGTCATGAGGTACCCGGGGCCCATGGCACCCACAGACCCTAAATAGGAAGACGCGCTTGTCACCTTCCTCCAAGCCAACAAGGATATCTTCGCGTGGAAACCGTTCGACATGCCGGGCGTACCAAGGGTGGTGATCGAGCACGCCCTAAACGTGAAGACAGACGCCAAGCCAGTGAAACAACGGCTGTGCCACTTCGCTCAAGACTGAAAGGATGCTATCCGAGAGGAGATTACAAAGCTTCTTGCAGCCGGGTTCATCAAAGAGGTCTACCACCCAGATTGGCTAGCAAACCCAGTCCTGGTCCGGAAGAAAAATGGTAAATGGCACATGTGCGTCGACTACACCGATCTCAACAAGGCGTGCCCCAAGGACCCGTTTGGTTTACCAAGAATAGACCAGGTGGTGGACTCAACTGCAGGGTGCGACCTTCTCAGCTTTCTCGACTGTTACTCGGGATACCACCAAATCAGCTTGAAAGAGGAGGACTGTCTCAAGACATCTTTTATCACGCCGTTTGGAGCGTACTGCTACATCACCATGCCATTCGGTTTGAAAAACGCTGGAGCAACGTATCAACGGGCAATTCAGCGGTGTCTATACACTCAGATCGGGTGCAACGTGGAAGCCTACGTCGACGACGTGGTAATCAAGACTAAGTCCAAAGAAGACCTCATCGCTGACCTGGATGAAACCTTCCTCAATCTTCGAAGATTCAAGATGAAGTTGAACCCGGAAAAATGCGCCTTTGGTGTGCCATCTGGCAAGCTACTCGGCTTCATCGTCTCACATCGCGGCATCGAGGCCAACCCTGAGAAAGTCAACGCAATAATGAACATGGCTCCCCCGACTAACCAGAAGGACGTCCAGAAGCTGATAGGCTGCATGGTGGCACTCAGCTGGTTTATTTCCCGACTAGGTGAACGAGGTATGCCCTTTTTCAAATTATTGAAGAAGGCCAACGACTTCCAGTGGACCCCCGAAGCCCAGCAAGCCTTCGAAGACTTAAAGAAATTTCTCACATCACCCTCCGTGTTGGTGTCACCCATGCCCCAAGAACCGCTAATGCTATATCTGGCTGCAACTACTCAGGCAGTCAGCACGGTGCTGGTAGTTGAGCAACCTGAACAGGGTCACATCCAAAAAATACAACGACCAGTTTACTTTGTCAGCGAGGTCCTTGCCGACTCAAAAACGAGATACCGCAGGTCCAAAAGCTACTTTACGGCCTACTCATCACTGTCTGGAAGCTGGTGCATTACTTTCAAGCACATCAAGTCACAGTGGTCACATCGTTTCCACTCGGGGACGTCCTACACAACCGCGAGGCCACCAGCCGAATCACTGAATGGGCGCTCAAGTTGATGGCGTTCGACATCACCTTTCAGCCACGGACCGCAATCAAATCACAAGCTCTAGCTAACTTCGAGTGGACAGAAGTTCACCTACCCACAACAATAGAAAAGCTAGAGTACTGGACAATGTACTTCGACGGTCCTCTACGGGTCAGCGGCGCCAGGGCTAGCGTCGTATTGATGTCCCCCACCGGTGAAAAACTTAAGTATGTTCTACAAATCCACTTTCCGGCTTCCCACAACGTCATTGAGTACGAGGCACTTATCCACGGGCTCCGCATCGTTATATCACTCGGCATACGTCGACTGGTTGTGCGCGGGGACTCCTAGCTCGTGGTAAACCAAGTAATGAAAGACTGGATGTGTCTTGACGATACCATGGCGGCATACTGTCAGGAGGTCCGCAAGATGGAGAACAAGTTCGACGGGCTGGAGATAACACATGTCCTACGACAGTACAATGATGCTGCGGACGAACTAGCAAATATGGGATCCAAGCGAGAAGCAGTCCCGACTGCAATCTTTGTCAAGCAACTCATGGAGCCATCAGTCAAGAAGAAACCGGCGCTAGAGCAGTCGGGAGGCGAACCTACCCTGGCTGCAGACGAGGTGTTGCACATATGTCAAGACTAGCGGACTCCTGTCATCAAATTCTTCCTGGATGATGAACTCCCAGACGATCACAGTCAGGCTGAGCAAGTCAAACGTCGAAGTAAGAGCTTCCTGCTAGTCAGAAAAGACCTGTACCGGAGAAGTGCATCTGGTGTCCTCATGCACTGTGTCACCACCGAGGAGGGCAAGCAGATTCTGCAGTCAATTCACTTGGGCATATGTGGCAACCACGCCGCATCCAGGACATTAGTCGGAAAGGCTTACCGGCAGGGATTTTTCTGGCCAACAGCAGTAACAGACGCTAGGGACATTGTTCGTACATGCGAAGGCTGCCAGTTCTACGCACGACAAACCAATCTCCCAGCCCAAGAACTCCAAACTATCCCTATTTCTTGGCCATTCGCAGTATGGGGGCTCGATATGGTCGGGCCTTTCAAGAAAGCACCAGGAGGGTTCACACATCTATTCATCGTAGTTGACAAGTTCACCAAGTGGATTGAGGCCAAACCTGTTGCAACAATAACAGCGGCACATGCAAAGGACTTCATCATGAGTATACTATACCGATTCGGGGTCCCTAACCGCATCATTACCGATAATGGTACTCAGTTTATGGGCGGCGTATTCCAAGACTTCTATGAAGAGTTCGGCATCAAGATCTGCTACGCATCTGTGGCACACCCGCGGAGCAACGGACAGGTTGAACGAGCCAACGGTATGGTATTACAAGGTATCAAAGCCAGGATATTTGACCGACTACAACCATATGCGGGCCGGTGGGTACAAGAACTCCCATCTGTTCTCTGGTCTCTCAGAACCACGGTTAGTCGGGCAACAGGGCAATCCCCTTTCTTCCTGGTCTATGGTGCCGAGGCTATGCTACCTACCGAGTTACAGTTCGGCTCTCCACGAGTTTGGGCTTACTCAGAAGACATCTCCAATAACACCCGACGTCGAATTAGATCAGCTGGAAGAAGCGAGGGACATTGCAACAATCCAGTCGGCAAGGTATCTACAAAGTCTGTGTCGCTACCATAATCGCAATGTCCGTGGCCGCGCCTTTTTGGTCGGGGATCTCATCTTGAGGAAAATACAAACCACCAAAGACAGGCACAAATTATCCCCAATCTGGGAAGGGCCGTTCATTATAGCCGAGGTCACGCGGCTAGGCGCCTATCGACTAAAGACCGAAGCGGTGCCCTTATCAGCAACTCATGGTGTCGATGCTTTGCACCGGCAATAGAACTATGGGGCTACTCGGCGAGGGTGAATTCGGTGGACTGCAGAGGAACACAAGAGAATTATACTGGTTCAGGCCCTTAAGGTGAGGTAATACCCTATGTCCAGTTGAGGTGTTATTCCTCTGAGGTGTATAACGATCAATGATCTGGTTGTTCTTGTTGTGCTTGCCCTGAGGGGCGCCCTGCCTCCCTTTATATACTAGGGGACAGGGGTACATGATAAGGATCCCAGTCGGATACGACCAAGGGATTTCCTTCTTAGAGATAGAATCCTATCCGACTAAGACTATGTTTCCTTATTATACAAGGTACAGCTTGCCGGGTGCCATCTTATCTCTAATTACATAGTCCGGCCCATCCTCTATCCGAGTGGCCCATCTACTGGTAATGAGGTACCCGGGGCCCATGGCCTCCACAGTAGCCCCTGAGACCTTCATAGTTGAGTCACAGCTAATGCCGAGTGCTCGTCCTCCACGGTGAAGGTTGCCCGAGTGCGGTGCGCCCGAGTACTCTTTGTCCGAGTAAGTCTTCTCCCGAGTCCTGCTTCATGTCAGCTGGCAACGAGGCTATGAAGGGCTTCATGTAGATATATGAATAGTGTGCGCCGAATGGGCGCACCTATTAGGTGTAGCCCCCGACTTTGTGCTTAATTGTGAAGACAATTAAACATAAAGTCAAAGATCTTTAACCTGGAAGTCTTTCCCGAGTAGATTACTACTGGTATTTGTGACTCTTCGGTATCATGTCAACCGGAGTAAATTTTATAGTCTTGCCGAGTAGGAGACTACTCGTATATAGGACTCTTCGACTTCATGTCAGTCAGAATATATGTTTATAGTCTTGCCGAGTAGGATGCTACTCGTATATGGGACTCTTCAGCGTCATGTCAGCTGGAAAAAGGGGTTTATAGTCTTTTCCGAGTGGCGTCCCACTCAAAAGTTAGACTCCTCCGCATCATGTCAGCGAGAAAAGATATTTATAGTCTCTCCCAAGTAGTGCACTACTCGAAAGTTAGACTCTTCCGCATCATGTCAGCGGGTAAAATGTTGCTCATGGCAACTGATGGCCACGCATGTAGGCCGAGTACCACTTTATGAAAATAATCCACAACGTGGTCAGGTGTACCCGAGAAAGATATCTGTATCTCCAATTTTAATGAAGACCAGCTTGCGATCCTTGTAAGGATATATCCTCGAGACCTGGTGAATAAAACAGATATCCAAACATATATGTTTAGCAATAAGGCTCTCATGATGCATATCTGTTTACCTCATCGGCTACTGTTAGCAGCACCAGCACTATAATTTCAACTCAGCCTGCAGGCAGCCTACATGGAGCATGCTACTGTAGGAACTCATATCTTGTTGGCCCAGTGCGGACTGTGTAGGCCCAAGCCCATCTAGTCGGCATCGGTTATATAAAGACGGGGAGAGAGAAAAAGATTCCGTCATCTTCCCCAAATCAGCCAACCGCTTCGTATTCCACCTTCGCGCCCAACTTTTCGCCGCCTGCTCGGCTAGGGTTAGCTAGCGCCATTCCCCACCCGAACTTGGGCGATTTCAATCCTCTTCGCTGGTTCCAAGCCCCCGATTCGCTTTTCCCCAAATCACACTGCTTCTGGTCATGCCGAAGGCTTCGGATCTCGCGGGTGCTCCAGGGAGTTCTTGGCCGATTTCGGATTGCGGCTCGGTGAAGCTGAAGTGGCTGGAAAGCGAGCTGAAGTTGCCCAGCCAAGAAGTGATTCGCTGGCAGCCGGCCAGGGATGAGTCGAACCCAAATCCCCGACCTGGAGAAACGGTAGTTTTCGCCTCTTTTTTCGATCGAGGCTTGTGCCTTTCGTCTTCTAATTTCTTCCGCCGCATCCTTGATTTCTATGGGCTGGAGTTAGTGCATCTGAACCCCAACTCCATTCTTCAGATCTCTATTTTTGTCACTCTGTGTGAGTGCTATTTGGGTGTGGAACCCCATTTCTTCTTCTTCAGGCATCTGTTCCACATTAAGCCTCAGCCCTCCAAATCTAACATCAGTGTAATCGGGGGGGCTGGTCTTCAATTGAGGGGTGATAGGAAAAAGTCGTATCTCGATCTTTCCTTGAAATCCTCCTTGAAAGGCTGGCACAAGGAGTGGTTCTATTGCACAAATCTGGCACCCTCCTTGCGGCCATTTACCGGCTTGCCGCCAGTGTTTTCGCTGAATTGGTCGGCGGACCCGACCTATGAGGAAATGGGTCAAGTGCACCTGCTGTTGGCGAAGCTGGATAACTTCAAGAAGGCCAGCCTGATTGGTCCCTGGATAGCCAGGCGGTTCCTGACCCGGCGCTTCCAGCCCCTGAAGCTGAGGAGCGCGTTCGGCTGGGACTACCAGGGAAAAAATGACCCTGACCGAGTTAGTCGGGAGTCGGCCGACGAGCGGAAGGTGACGGAGACCTTGTTCGGATACTTCTCCAGCGGGGTAATTGAAACCAAAGACAAGAAGAGAAGCATTGCGTCTTTTAGGCACAACAGGCCCCAGACCGAGGTAACATCCATCTTCCCTTCGTAGCGTATGCCTACGGGCTCAAATATCTGAGTTTCCGGCAGCATATGATGCATCTTGTGGATCTTCTTGTAGTGGTGCGTGGAGTTTGATGAAGACTCCCGTCCATTGTCGGCCATCGCGTCGAAGAAGAGGCCGAGAAGTCCCTCCGCCGCCCAACCCGACTCTAAGAGAGCGGGGAAGAAACCGATTTTATATCGGGGCGAGGGGGCCATGACGGCGCGCGCCGTGAGCGGAAGCTTGAAAATAAAGGACGCCACTGCCGCGACGCCCATTCGATCGAGCCCCAGGTTGAGACCTGCGAATTTGAGCCCAACATTGTCGAGCCCGGTCGTATCGCCGGCGAGGGGCCGGCAGGAGCAAACGCCGCCAGGGGCGGAGGCGCCTGAGCCGACTGTACCGGAGTCGGGGCCGACTCGGGTTGATGCGCCACCGCCGACTGTGACGCCGACCGGGCCGACTGTCGGAGCTAGCGCTCCGCTGGGGAGCAGGTCGCCCGGCAAGAAGCTGAAGTTCTCCAAGAGGTGCACTGCTCCGAGTCTTCTAAAGTCTTTATGTGTTGAAGTAATGTCTTGATGTCTTGCTTCATCGTGCAGGAAGCGAGCCGATATCGATCTCAAGGAGGTCGATCCGATCGCTCCACTTGATGAGCCTACCCCAGCCAAGCCAGCGGCTGCGAACACACCTGTTGAGCCAGCGGCCAGTCTGGTCGCTGAAACCGAGGTAGCCCTGACTGCAGGGCCGCTGCCGCCACCCAACCGAGAGGTGGCCGCTGAGACCAAGGCCCCAGCTCCCGAGGCACCGCTCATCGCGGAAGCCGCGGACGGAGCCCCTGAGCCGGTCCCGGAGGTCGCGGGGGACGGTGGCGCTGAGGCCCGGACCCCGTCGCCGTTGTGGTCGTCACCGTAGTCGTCGCCGCTGCCGCCGCCACCAGAGATCCCACATCTGCCTCGGATCGAAGCCCCCCCACGTGTGATGCCCCGGACCTTTACATGGACAACTCGCGACGGTGCTGCGAAAAGCTTCAGGCTCGATGAAGTCGTTGCAAGGAGAGAGCGCGAAAGCCTGCTTCGCGCCGCCATCAGCGGGTCCCAAGGGGTCGCTGTATGATTCTCGTGGTAGAGCCTTGGCAATCTTCTTGTCTTGATGTCTGACTCCGTTCTTGATTCGTCTTTTATCCTGAGCAGAAGCTTGTTGACCGCAACGAGGCGATGACGGAGATCTTGGTCGAGGTAGCTCCCCACCTCGCAGAATTGGAGCAGCTTCGGGCATTGAAGGCCGAGATGGAGGCGCGTCATGCGGGGAGGGAGGCCTGGCTGAAGAGTGGCGCCGATCAGCTCAGGGCGGAGACATGGGCCCTAGCCGAAAAGATCAGAGGTAAAATCCCCGAGTATATCTTCCCGACCGAACCGTTGATGTATTCATCCAGCTGTGTTGTTCCCGGCTGCCTAGTTGTGTCATGACTGCACGGTTGAGCTCTTGGCTAATCTGTGGTGCAGACCTCGAAGCTAAGTTAAAGACCCGAACAGAGAGGGAGTCGCAGCTGAAGGAGGGCGAAGAAGCCAAGGCCGAGCTTGAGAAGGTCAAGGCCGACCTGACAAAGGCCAATACCGAGCTTGACCGGGAGAAGTCTGAGTTGAAGGAGGCCGTCGTCAAGCTCGGTAAAGAAAAGGCTGAACTGGAGAAGACCGTGGCCGAGTGGGAGGCCGACTACGAAAGTAAGTCCTCTACCCGACTGTCATCTTAGCCAATCCATTAGTTACCCCGTGTGTAGCCGAATTTGACAAGTTTACTTGCCGGCGGATTTGGGCAGGCATGAGAACCAATGTCCGGGCCTAGTATCAGTTCTACACAAAGGAGATAAGGTTGATCAGGGAATCACGGGAGGCCCTCGTCGGGTCCGTGAAAGGGCTCCTTGACCTCATAGATCCCCGCCCAGTGGGAACCAGCTGCAGCAGAATCCCCCAAATAGAGGGGCGTCTCGAGGATGCACCGAGTGCCCTGAAAAGGTACTCGGATGAGCGTGTTGTCACCGGCGTGGCCCAGACCCTGGCGATGACCAAATCCATATACCCCAGGGCGGATATTGAAGCCATCGGGGAGGGCTTTGCCGAAGAGACGACGCCAGAGGAGGCGCTGGAGCTGATCGCCCGGGCGAAGCCGACTGCAGAAATAATTACCCGGGACCTGGGTCTGTGAGGGCAGTATGTCATGTAGTCGGGATATATGAACTTGTGTAAACAAGCATGTGTAAATATGTGTGCAATGCCACCAAGCTTATTATTTAGTTGTCATTAGCTTTACTTGACCGTGTAGTATGCACCGAGTTAGTCTGTCAGAACTTAATAAAAACGTTCGAAGTAAGGAGCTATACTCGGGCAAACGTGACAGTCATAGTAAGGCTTCATAACCGAAGTGAAATAAACTTTCTATACATGCAGCCCCCGACTCACTACTCGGTTGATATAAGCGGCGTAGTGAGTCAGAAGAACTGTACACATGAAAATTATAGAACTCAGGTATAGAAAGGATGTAGCTGTTCTATGTTCCATGAGTTGCTGATGAGAACGCCGTCTTCGGTCTTCAGTCGGTAGGTGCCTGGCCGCGTGACCTCGGCTATAATGAACGACCCTTCCCAGATTGGGGATAATTTATGCCTGTCTTTGGTGGTTTGTATTTTCCTCAGAACGAGATCCCCAACCAAAAAGGCGCGGCCACAGACATTGCGATTGTGGTAGCGACGTAGGCCTTGAAGATACCTTGCCGACTGGATAGTTGCGGTGTCTCTTGCATCTTCCAGCTGATCTAGTTCGACCAGTTGGGTATTGTTGGAGTCATCTTCTGAGTAAGCCCGGACTCGTGGAGAGCCGAACTATAGCTCGGTAGGTAGCATAGCCTCGGCGCCGTAGACCAGAAAGAAAGGGGATTGCCCTGTCGCCCGATTAACCGTGGTTCTGAGACACCAGAGAACGGATGGGAGTTCTTCTGCCCACCGGCCCACATATGGTTGTAGTCGGTCGAATATCCTGGCCTTGATGCCTTGTAAGACCATGCCGTTGGCTCGTTCAACCTGCCCGTTGCTCCGCGGGTGTGCCACAGATGCATAGCAGATCTTGATGCCGAAATCATCGCAGAAATCTTGGAATACGCCCGCCGCGAACTGAGTACCGTTGTCGGTGATGATGCGGTTAGGAACTCCGAACCAGTATACTATACTCATGATGAAGTCCTTTGCTCGTGCCGTTGTAATTGTTGCAACGGGTTTAGCCTCAATCCACTTGGTGAACTTATCCACTGCGACGAATAAATGTGTGAACTCTCCTGGCGCTTTCTTGAAAGGCCCGACCATGTCGAGCCCCCATACTGCAAATGGCCAGGAAATGGGGATAGTTTGGAGTTCTTGGGCTGAAAGATTTGTTTGTCTTGCGTAGAACTGGCAACCCTCGCACTTGTGAACGATGTCTTTGGCATCTGTTACTGCTGTGGGCCAGAAAAATCCCTACTGGTAAGCCTTTCCGACTAACGTCCTGGATGCGGCGTGGTTGCCACATATGCCTGAGTGGATCGAGTGCAGAATCTGCTTGCCCTCCTCGGTGGTGTCACAGCACATGAGGACACCGGATGCGCTCCTTCGGTACAGGTCTTCCCCGACTAGTAGGAAGCTTTTGCTTCAACGCTTTATCTGCTCGGCTTGACTGCGATCTTCTGGGAGTTCGTCGTCCATGAGAAATTTGACAACAGGAGTCCTCCAGTCTTGACATATGTGCAGCACTTCATTTGTGGTCGGGGTAGGCTCGCCTCCCGACTGCTCCGATGCCGGTTTCTTCTTCACTGATGGCTCCATAAGTTGCTCGACAAAGATTCCGGTTGGAACTGCTTCTCTCTTGGATCCCATGTTTGCCAGCTCGTCTGCTACGTCGTTGTATTGGCGCAGGACATGTGTGATTTCCAGCACGTCGAACTTGTTCTCCAGCTTGCGGACCTCCTGACAGTATGTTGCCATGGTATCGTCGAGATAGGTCCAGTCTTTCATGACTTGGTTTACCACGAGTTGAGAATCTCCGCGCACAACCAGTCGACGTATGCCGAGTGATATAGCGATGCGGAGCCCGTGAACAAGTGCCTCGTACTCGGCGACATTGTGGGAAGCCAGGAAGTGGATTTGTAGAACGTACTTCAGTTTTTCACCAGTGGGGGATGTCAATATGACTCCGGCCCCAGCGCCACCGATCCGTAAAGAACCGTCGAAGTACATTGTCCAGTACTCTAGCTTTGCTGTTGGTGTAGGCAGTTGGACTTCTGTCCACTCGGCCACGAAGTCGGCTAGAGCTTGAGACTTGATTGCTGTCCGTGGCTGAAAGGTGATGTCGAACGCCATCAACTCAAGAGCCCATTTAGTGATTCAGCCGGTGGCCTCACGATTATGAAGGACATCCCCGAGTGGAAACGCTGTGACCATCGTGACTTGGTGCGCTTGGAAATAATGCACCAGCTTCCAGACTATGATAAGTAGGCCATATAGTAGCTTCTGGACCTGCGGATATCTCGTTTTGGAGTCGGTGAGGACCTCGCTGACAAAGTAGACTGGCCGTTGTATTTTTTGAATATGACCCTGTTCGGATCGCTCAACCACCAGCACCGTGCTGACTACCTGTGTTGTTGCCGCCAGATATAGCATTAGCGGTTCTTGGGGCAGAGGTGACGCCAACACGGGGGGTGATGTGAGGAATTGTTTGAAGTCTTCGAAGGCTCGTTGGGCTTCCGAAGTCCATTGGAAATTGTCGGTCTTTTTGAGTAGCTTAAAGAAGGGCATGCCCCGTTCGCCCAGTTGGGAGATAAACCGGCTGAGTGCCGCCATGCAGCCTATCAGCTTCTGGACGTCTTTGAGGTTAGTCAGGGGTGCCATGTGCCTGATGGCGTTGACTTTCTCCGGGTTGGCCTCGATGCCGCGGTGTGAGACGATGAAGCCGAGTAACTTTCCGGATGGCACACCGAAGGCGCATTTTTCCGGGTTCAACTTCATCTTGAATCTTCGAAGGTTTTGGAAGGTTTCTTCCAGATCAGCGATGAGGTCTTGTTTGGACTTGGTCTTGATCACCACATCGTCGACGTAGGCTTCCACGTTGCGCCCGATCTGAGTGTGCAGACACCGCTGAATAGCCCTTTGATAGGTTGCGCCCGCGTTCTTCAGACCGAACAGCATTGTGATATAGCAATATGCTCCGAACGGTGTGATGAAAGATGTCTTCAAACAGTCTTCTTCCCTCAGGCTGATTTGATGGTATCCTAAGTAGCAGTCGAGAAAGCCGAGTAGGTCACACCCTGCCGTGGAATCAACCACCTGATCTATCCGGGGAAGACCAAATGGGTCCTTGGGGCACGCTTTGTTGAGGTTGGTGTAGTCGACGCACATGCGCCATTTACCGTTTTTCTTCCGGACCAGAACTGGGTTTGCCAGCCAGTCCGGGTGGTAGACCTCCTTGATGAACCCGGCTGCGAGGAGCTTAGTAATTTCCTCCCGGATAGCATCTTTGCGGTCTTGAGCGAAGCGCCGCAGCCGTTGTTTGACTGGCTTGGCGTCTGTCTTCACGTTTAGGGCGTGCTCGATCACCTCCCTTGGTACGCCCGGCATGTCGGACTTTTTCCACGCGAAGATATCCTTGTTGGCTTGGAGGAAGGTGACGAGCGCGTCTTCCTATTTGGGGTCGAGTCCAGTCCCGACTAGAGTAGTCTTGGAGGGGTCGGAAGGGTCCAGGGGATCTTCTTCGTGTCAGAGTCCGCTGAAATTCCTGACTTTGCTGCTTTTTTCGCCGGAACTTGATCTTGCTTGACTTCTGTTGTGACGGCTTGCCGAATGCTATCGCGCCCGACTGCCGCCTCTTGTGATTGAGCCAGTTCACAGCTCTCCTTGTCGCAGGTGAAGGCTTGCTTGACATCGCTGCGGAGGGAGAGGACACCTGCTGGTCCAGGCATCTTCAACACCTGTTGACGCCGAAAACCGCCGGGTGTGCCAAAAGCTTGCTGACGATCTGGTTCGGCGCCTAGAGACACACGAAGGCCTGGGTGATCTGCTTAGCTCCAGTGCAGGTCCTAAAATATTTGAGGTTCGTAGGCGTGCCAGTCAATTTGACCCCGCAATTGACAAGGAGATGAAGAAATTTGATTACTGATCCAATCGGCCAGTAAGCCGATACGGATTCCTTCTAGCCGATCGCCGCTATGCTCGTGCCCGGGCCCTCGCCTGTACTCGGGTTCTCGCTCCCGGGTCCTCGCTTGTGCTCGTGCCCGGGTCAGCAGCAACTGCACATCGGCTATCGGCCGATACGGTCTGATGTAGGCCCCTTGTAGCCGATGGCCGATGGCACCTGTGTATCGGCTAGGAAACCGATAACGCTATAAGCAAATAGATAAGCTCAGTATAACATGTGCATTAGCTAGAAGCCGATGATGAAATAGATAGGCAGAATAGTAAGCTAGCCGACTGCCAAGGAAACACATGTGCATCGGCTAGAAAACCGATGATAATATAGATGACCAAAATAGTAAAGATAATACAGTCGGCTTTATAAAAAGATAACCTACCGGCTTTATACACCGATCGGCTCGACAAGGATAAATCTATTATTATCGATCTAGTAGTTCAGACCTAACTGATGTAGCACAGATCGATAATAGTAAAGGAACCTCAACAAGCCGATAGACCTAATGCAACTTTGATGTAATAAGATAACTTATCGGCTATACATTCCAATAAGACGCTTGCGCAAAAAGCATCAACCTAGCAGGATTCCTTTCCGAATCCGGCTTCTTCTGGATTAGCTCCCAACGGCTGATATCACTTCTTTCCTTAACCGAGTCCGACGCGAACCGTGCCAAATTTTGGCTTTAACAGCACCATGTATGTATAGTGCGGTATCACCATAAATTTGGCGAGTGCCAGTCGTCTGAGTATCGCGTGGTACGCAGTCTCGAAGTCGGCGACCTCGAAGCAGACGTTTTCTGTGCGGAAATTATCCCGCGTGCCGAAGGTTACCGGCAAAGTTATCTGCCCGAGTGGAGTTGATGACAGGCCGGGAATTATCCTGATGTTTCTGACGACCGGGTCCAGGACGAGTGGATTGCGTCCCGGGTGGGAAACCTGATCTGGGTGATCTGCGCGATTGAAGGTGGTGGCCATCTCTGACCAGCGCAAGTATTGGGGCGTGTCGGCTGTGGAGACCGTGTTGATGTCGTGCGCTGAGAGCTTCTGTTTGCGCTTGGACTCGTACGCGAGTGGCCCCCCGAAGATATGGTTGACCTCGGCTTGAGGATCTTGGAAATCATTAGCCAGACCCGAGTCTGGCTTGTCTTTGTCCTTGTCGGCGCCAGACGATGAAGTCTGCTCGGAGGCAAACTTTTTGAGCATATAGCAGTCTTTGGCTGCGTGCTTTCCCTTGGGGTGAAAGGGGCATGGCCCGCTCATGACTTTCTGGTAGTCGTTGTTCCACTGGGGCCGCGACCGACTGCGCTCCATGTTGGCCACCTCGTTGTCCGACTTCTGTTTACGGCTGCCGGACTTGTTTTGAGACGGCTCGTTGTCGGCTTTCGCCTTCTGTTCTTTCTGTCGGGGCTCCTTCTTCTCGTCGAGGGCCTCCGCGACTGCTTCAGCCGAGTCGGCGTATTTGTTAGCCATGTCGAAGAGCGCCCGGACTGTGGATGGTGGCTTCCGAGTAAATTTTGCAATAAGCGGAGCGTCTTTTACCCCTTTGCGAAAGGCGGCGATGATGGCTTCGTCTTTAACAGTTGGAATTTGGTTGCGCTTCTCGGAAAACCTTTTGATGAATTCACGCAAAGACTCGTTTTTCTTCTGGTGCAGTTGATAAAGATCATGCTCCGAAGCGGGTCTGTCGTAGGTCCCCTGGAAATTAGCGATGAACCGCTCCCTGAGTTGTCCCCAGGAACCGATCGACCGCCTCGGGAGGCCTGTCAGCCATGTCCTCGCCGAGTCGGCTAGCGCGACTGGGAGGTAGTTAGCCATGACTCTGCTGTCGCCCCCAGCAACTCGAACTGCTAGGGTGTAAACGGTAAGCCAGGACTCTGGGTTTGTCTTGCCGTCGTACTTTTCGATACCGGTGGGCTTAAAGCCAGTCGGCCACAAGACGTCCTGTAGCTCCCGAGTAAAGGCTGGGATGCCTTCGTCTTCGTGAGGGCTCCGACTCCGATCTTGGCGATGTAGTCGCTCGTGGTGGATGCCGAAGCGCTCGTTTTCGTCTTCCAGTCGGCGGTGTTCATCTTCTTCGCGTTCTTCGCGTCGAGCGTTTATGGTGTGACGAAGGTCTCGGTGCAGTCGCACTCGGAGGTCTTGATTGGGTCGGCGATCGTACTGGCGACGCTGCCGGTTGTCATTATTGGTATTGCCGAGCGTTGTTTGCCAGGACTCTTTGCGTTGCCGACTAGAGCCGGCCGCCCAGCGTCGTGTTGATGCAGATGAGCCTACCACCGGAGAACCCAACTGGTTGGTCGGTACAGCAGTGTCACCCGACTGCTGTTGCTGCTGACAGGCAGCAGCGGTGATCATCGCCTTGATCTTGGCGATAGTCGGAGTGGCCTGGTGATCTGGCCCGAGCTAGAGGGTGTCCAGCAAAGTTGCTGTGGCCACAACGTTCTGTTGCGGTGTGACGAAGACGTCGTGGTCGCCAATCTTTGTTAGGAGGATCTATTGCTGAGCGATTCGCCCAGACTGTCGCAGCTCGTTATTGCGAGCTTCGCGGTTGGCCTCCTCTTGTTGTAATTGGCGCGCCTCCTCTTGTCACTCCTCTTGTAGTCAGCGTACCTCGGAAGGTGGTGTTGAAGCCATGAAGATCTCGCGGGAGAGGGGGAAGCTTGCCGAATTGAAGTCCGAGCTGGTGCTCGAACCGCTATCCGACTTGGTGTCGGACTCCGAGTAATTTATCGGAGTGAGAACGACTCCGACCTCTCTAGATCCAATCTGAAACGGCGCTTGGCCATGTCCAAACTGAATTGCTAGGGATCGGGTCTGCTGCGCGGGATTTTGATGCACAGCGTCGCCGGAGCTGCGAGGGAGATTAACGACCTCTCCCCTTCTCGGCCCAACCCAGGCTGGCTCAAGGCCTAGCGCAAGTCGGACACCGAAGGAAAGGGTTGTCCCGACGCTCGGCGATGTAAGGGACTGCCGCAGTAGGTCGGGGAAGGAGATCGCGATGTCCTGGGTGCTGACTGGTGCAACGCCGACTAGTTCCTCGGCTGGCAAGATTGGATCTGCCTCAGCCAAGGTGAGATTGCCGAATTGATCGGCGATGAAGTCTAAGCTTCCGAAGGTAATTGCATCTCCAGGGAAGAACTTGTTGTGTCGACTCCGTTGATTGAATCCATCGAATCTTCAGATGAGGAATTTGCTAGAGACCCCTACCTGGCGCGCCAACTGTCGATGCTTTTCACCGGCAATAGAACTATGGGGCTACCTGGCGAGGGTGAATTCGGTGGACTGCAGAGGAACACAAGAGAATTATACTGGTTCAGGCCCTCAAGGTGAGGTAATACCCTACGTCCAGTTGAGGTGTTATTCCTCTGAGGTGTATAACGATCAATGATCTGGTTGTTCTTTTTGTGCTTGCCCTGAGGGGCGCCCTGCCTCCCTTTATATACTAGGGGACAGGGGTACATGATAAGGATCCCATTCGGATACGACCAAGGGATTTCCTTCTTAGAGATAGAATCCTATCCGACTAAGACTATGTTTCCTTATTATACAAGGTACAGCCTGCCGGGTGCCATCTTATCTCTAATTACATGGTCCGGCCCATCCTCTATCCGAGTGGCCCATTGTTGACACCGAAAACCCGCCAGGGCCGTTCGGCGTCTTGGTGACACGTGAAGGCCTGGGAGATTTGCTTTACTCCAGTGCAGGTCCTAAAGATTTGAGGTTCGTAGGCGTGCCAGTCAATTTGACCCTGCAATTGACAAGGAGGAAGGATGTTAAATTCGTGAGCCAATCGGCTGGAAGCCGGCTTGGACTCATCTCATCGGCCGATGGCCGATACGCACTGTAGCACTTATACATCGACTGGAAGCCGATGATGGCATGAACAATAGTATAACAATAAATATGTATTAAACTAGCCGATCATCAAAGGGATACTCAAAAACCGGCTGTAAACTTGGTAAAATAAGCAAGCAGAATGCATGAGTAAAATAAACTAAAGGAACTCTAGCCGATCGTGGTTTAAAGTTACTGATATCGCTGTGAAGATCCTGTCTGTGCTCGTGCCCGGGTCCTTCCCTGAGGTTGTGCCCGGGAACTTGGTTGAGGTCGTCCCCGGGAACTTGGTTGAGGTCATGCCCGGGAACTTGGATCGGCAGAATAAACCAATCGGCTAGCCCTTAGCCGATCGCAACAGTAATGCAGGCAAGGATGTATAACAAGGCAAGCAATAACATAAATGATAAACCATTGATGAGTCTGCCGACTACCGAACAGGACACATGGGCATCGGCTGGAAGCCGATGATGAAATAGATAGCAGAATAATAAAGCTATTAAGATAAATAAATGTAGTCGGCTTCAACAGATAACTTATCGGCTAAGCACTCCGATAACAACATCGCATAACACCCATCGGCTTATCAAGAGTAAAGCTATTATCATCGGTCTAGTAGATCGGACCCAACCGTTGTAGCACAGACTGATGATGATAACAATACCTCGATAGGCCGATAGATCTAATGCGATCGTGATGTAAAACATGATAACTTACCGGCTATACACCCCGATAAGACACCTGCGCATAAAGCATCAACTTAGCAGGAACGATTTATCGCTAGCAGTTTAGTAGGTTGGACCTAACCGATGCAGCACAAACTGATGATAAACTGCTCCCAGTAAGCCGATACGATTTACGCACGCGTGATGTGATATACCTAGTCAATCTATGAGATCAAACTGAACTGATGCAGCCATAGATAAAATAAATATACCGTGGTAAGCCGACTACCATAAACCGACTAGAATATAGGACCTAACCGAGGAAGTCCTAGCCGATAGGTAGCCGGGGTGACGAGACTTACCCTCTCGCTGGAGTTCGGACCTAACCGATGCAGCCCGGCTCAAGAAGCAGGATCCCGTCGGAAGGGTGGCGATGCGCCGAAGTTTGTATTGATTGTTGATTGATTCTTTACAAGGTGCTCGGGCGTACGTATTTATACCCCGAGTTACATGAGTCCTTATAGGACACGATACATGATTTCCTAGTTATAATAGAAAACGCTAATAAGACCTGACCGGACACGAGGTCAGGTTTCTTAAAGAAAAACACTTGCCTAATTAATATGTACAGTAATTAACTGCCAAACAGCGGTCTTCACGGCCCCTTCCCGGAATCGGTCTCTTCTAGATCGGTTTCCACCGGTTGACTATAATTTCTCCTTTTGACCGAATCTGACATAGGGCCTTACCAAATTTTGGCGTTAACACATGCCCCCCAATTTCGGAGTCCTCCTGTAGGATTTCAAAATTCTTTCATTTTGGGCCTCTAGATTTCTTCCATACCGAGGCGGCCCAAGATAGCCCACTTGCCATAATTGTTTGAAACAGTGCCAACGGCCTTGATTCCCGCCCGGTCATCATATCTCTAGAAAACGCTTCGTCTTCCTAGCCCTTTTTTACGCTTTCACATCACCAGAGCACCACCGCTTCATCTTCCAAGCCTTCAATAAGCTCTAGCAAATCCAGACGAACCGTCGCAGCCCTCTTCTTCAGCCGTTGATTTCTGCATCTTCCTCCTTTCTTGCGATGGCATCGGCATCTGCAGTCCCTGAGGTAATCTTCCTAACTGATTATTTCTCTGATTTTGCGGCCCAGATGCGTCCAATCCACCATGTTCTTCATCTGTTCTTCGTCGTGTTCTTGTTTACTGTAGCATCTTAGAGGTCAGATCTTGATCCCAGCCGCCGATTACCCAAACTTTTTCTATCATGGCCCCATGGGTAGCGAAGATCCCACCGATTTCATATGCGCCGAGACCCAGCGTATCCCTTTCAAGAACTCAGCCATGCGAGTCGGCGACTGGACCAACAGCTTCAGGTCGTGGCCAAGCAAACTGCCTGGGTGGAGAGATTGGTACATCAGGGTGTCTGCTGCGAAGAGAACCTACTGGGAAGAATCTCATATCGGCCATTGCATCAACCTCTCCCTAGCCGATATGGAAAGGAATGAATCTCTGCTCGCATCGTCCTCATATTTCTGGTCCGATGCTCTCAATGCCTTCCTGTTTGGGCACGGGCCGATGACCCCTACCTTGCTGGATGTGACCATGCTCACTTGTCTTGACACCACGAGCTACATCAATCCCTTCAAGCTCCGCTTCAAACCTGCTCATCGGCTCCAAGCAAAGAACATCGGCGGCTGGTCCAGGTACATATCTCTTCACAATAAGGGAACTAGACCGGTTGATGATCGGGAACATGCTGCTTTTCTGAACTTATGGCTGGAGCGGTTTGTTTTCGGTGGCGCAACCCTTGGCCCGACAATCAACATGCAGTGTTTGGCAGAATGCTTGGTTGATCGGAAACAGATCCCCTTGGGGCAATTCCTCCTTGGCGCCACCTATCAGCTGCTTCACCAAGTGGCAACTAAGTTATCGGCCGGCCAGCCCGTCGGCCACATCGGGGGTCCTTGGTGGTTTGTACAGCTCTGGCTCAATATCTACACCTCCAAGGCCGTCCCTGGGACTTCTCTCTCCGATCAATCCTTCCCAGCTGATTACACAGAAGACGAAGCTCCTATTTACCGCCGATGCGTTTCCATGGGCGAAGCTGCATCGACCCTCTCTGGCGGCAAGATAACCCCCGCTGAACTTAGTCAGTGGTTCAAGGGGTTTTACTATGGTTTTACCAGGGAGGCCACTCTCTGGTTTGCATATAATGACGCATCATCATTCGAGATGCCTTCTAACTTTGACCCACTCAAAGCTTCTGGTCGATGATGAATCCAAGGCCATATTTCTATCGCTATCTCACTCCTCGTCCGCTGCCAACTGGCTTCTCCTGGGCCGATCACAGCCTTCATACGAGTTTTATCACCCATCGGTCGTTCTCGCCAGTTTGGCCTTGGTCAGCTTCCGATCGGCCTTTTCTTCGTCAACAAACTTCAGGCCCGGGCCAATGTCAGCAACGCCCTAGAATATGACCGGATGCGAACCTTGACAGACCCCCTTCTTCTAGGCGCCGCCACTGAGGTGTGCATCTGTACTGCTAACACCAAGCTTTTTGTCCGATGGTGGTCAGAATGGAAGAAACATTTATTTAGCTTAGCGGTCACCTACTATTGCTCCCGCCTTGACACCGAGTACATCGAATCCGATGAAGAGGTAACACCTGCAAGCTTTAATCGCCTTCTCCAACCAACTCTCATTCCTAATTTTGCAGGCTGCCAGCGTCGAACCCCCAACAACAAGCAACAGTGGTCGGCCGATCCTGTATCAACCTCCATCGGCCACTCCAAACCTGGGGCGCGACGCTCCAACTCCATCGGCTCTCCTCAAGGCGCCTCGGCCGATGGGACAAAAACGGAAGAAGTTAGCACATCGCCCCTCCTCGAAGAAGCAGAAAACCGATGCCGATGTCGTTACCCTGACGCCATCTTCTCCTCAAACAACATCGGCTCCCTCATCTCCTCAGGTACGCGCCAAGTCTCAATATTATTACCCGTCTTCTCCTTTATCTCACCAACTTCATTTTTAGCTCGAGTCATCGGTTCCAGAACCTCAACCCTCTTCTGACATCCCTCCAAGCACTGAGCCGATGGCTTCTTCAACTGTTCCACTCTCGGCACCAAGTCCCTCAGCCATCGACGAGACTGCTCCTATCCCATCGGCTGACATCGGCCCTTCTGAAGAACAACCTATTCATCTCCCTGAAGCCGATGTCGCCCGAGCTGCCGATGTCCTTCCTCAGGTAACCTCTTTATGCCCATATTTTGCTTTCAAATTTCTCTACTGATCCTTTTACCGATGTCAATTTTGCAGTCCTTAGCCGATTTGTTCCCCTTCGACATCGGCAAGTACTTGGAGGCAGAAGATGAACCAACCACCAGCACAGCGACCAAACCGTCGTTCCCAGCCGACGTGCGCGATTATTTAACAAGCATCAACAGTCGGCTGGAAAACCCAATTGATGCGCTAGCTGAAGACTGTGGGCCGATTCGGGCAAGGCTTGCAGAAATCGAACACTACCTGCCCGAAGAACTCGTCGATGCATTAACCCCTGCAGCATACCTGGAATCTCACAGGTTTAAACTTATCAAGCTTAGACAACGCATAGCCGATCGCGCTGACCAACAGAAGATCACCGCAGGCATCCAAGCCGATCGGCTGCTAGCCCAGATAGAGAAGAAAAGACTTGATGATATGGCTGCTGCCCCCCAAGAGCTCCAACCCAAGCTAGACCAACTGAAGAAGAAGGAAGCCGACTTGCTGGTAGAACTTGAAAAAGTTCGTAAGGATCTTGAAGCCATAGAATCCCAGCTTATCGGCTTGCCACAAGCCATCCAAGATCAAGAGGCTAAGGTTGCAGCGACGGTGCGTCAAGTCAACCATCGGCGCAAGAACTTGAAGACCATCCCAGGCTCCGATGATGACGACATCCGTGCCATTAATGAAATTGATCAAATCCGTCTGCGCGCAATCGAAACTATTCAGAAATTCTTGTAACTTAACAATTGATGACTTCCTGAAATACGCTGGCTGTACTGTAACATAACTTGATCGGCTCTACTGCCTGTCTCCTTCAATTGCCCCTTAGTATTATTTTTGTTTATTTGATCTAAAGGCGATACTAATTGATATCGGCTGTCTTTAGGCGATGCAAAACATCGGCTTTCCAAACTATTTTAGAAATCGGCTATACTTAACCGATTTAAGAATCGATCCACACGCTAGGGTAGTATTTCTTGAGATATTTTCCGTTAAGCGCTTTAGCAAACTCTGTCCCATCAAGATCTTCTAACACATAGGCATTACCAGGCACACAGCGATTAATCCGATAGGGCCCTTCCCAATTAGGCGACCATTTTCCAAACTTATTATCTCTGGACCCAATCGGCAAAATCAACTTCCACACAAGATCTCCCTCGGCAAACGACTTATTCACCACCTTTTTGTTGTAATGCCGAGCTGCCTTAGCCTTATTTTCCTTGATCCTTTCCAACGCCCTCAACCGATTCTGAGCTAAATCTTCAAGTTCATCTGTCATTAAGTTATAATAATCATCGGCCGTCAACTGATTCTGCAAAGAAATTCTCCTAGAGCCGATGTTAGTCTCCCATGGTAAAACTGCCTCATGTCCATATACTAACTGATACGGCGGCACCCGAGTAGATCCATGACATGCCATCCGATAGGCCCATAGTGAATCGGCTAATGTAGTATGCCATCGCCGTGGCTGCTCATCAATTTTCCGCTTAATCAACTTGATCAAACTCTTGTTAGAAGCTTCTGCCTGCCCATTGGCCTGAGCATAATAAGGCGACGAATTTAATAGCTTGATTCCCATACTGGCAGCAAACTGTTGAAACTCATCAGACACAAAGATAGACCCCTGATCAGTAGTTATCGTCTGAGGAATCCCAAACCGATAAATTATATGCTCCTTCACAAACTCGATCGCTTCCTTGGACGTAACTTTCTTCAAAGGAACCGCCTCTACCCACTTGGTAAAATAATCCGTCGCCGCCAATATGAACTTATGCCCTTTACTTGATGGAGGAAAAACCTGGCCGATCATATCAATTCCCCAACCCTCTAAACGGCCATGGTTTGATGATAGGATTCATAGCGATGCTGGTGCTCGCTGTATATTTCCAAATTTCTGACAATCTTGACACCCTTTATAATACCTAAAGCAATCCTCCAGCATTGTCGGCCAAAAATACCCTATTCTTCTCAGCAACCACTTCATCTTATGGCGCGATTGATGAGTTCCACAGACGCCTTCATGCACTCGCACATAACCACTTGGCTTTCTCCAAATTCAGGCACCTAAGCAGAACTCCCTCAAAAGTCCGATAATACAACTCCCCATCAAGCAGCACATATTTAGTAGCTTTATACCGAATCTTCCTGGAAACCGATTGCGACGGATTTTGCAAGTAATCAACTAACTCCTGTCTCCAGTCATCGGCCTTGTTCTGGATATCAATATCGGCTATCTCAACCTCAACCTGCCTATTCAGCCGATACCCTGAAGCAATCTGTGCAAGATCATTGGCTTCTAAATTCTGCTCCCTGGGAATATGATCTATTGATACTATCTTGAAATCTCTTAACAAATCTGTACACTCCTCATAATATGACCTCAAAACATCATCCCTACACTCATATTCTCCAGACAACTGTTTGACCACTAATAAAGAATCGCCAATTATCTCTATGACATCGGCTCCGATCTCCTTTAAGAGTTGAAGTCCTTTTAACACCGCCTCGTACTCTGCCTGATTATTAGTCCGATAAGGCTTAATTGTAAAAGCAAACTCAAAACTTGCCCCCCGAGGCGATATGATAACTAAGGCAATACCAGATCCATGCTTGCAAACCGATCCATCGAAAAACAAAGTCCATGGGATCGGTTCCACATAATCCTCATGAGACCCTCTGTGTTGCACAATGAAATCGGCCACTGCTTGTCCCTTAATTGCTTTAGCCGATTCATATCTTAAGTCGAACTCCGTCAAAGCAAAAACCCACTTGCCAACTCGCCCTTTCAAGACTGGAGCCGACAACATATATTTGACCACATCGGCCTGGCAAACTACTGTACACTCAGCCGATAGGATGTAATGCCTTAACTTCGTACACGAGAAATATAAACACAGGCATAATTTCTCCACCGCAGGATATCTCGTTTCAGCATCCAGAAGTCTTCTGCTTAGATAAAACACAACTCGCTCTTTTCCTTCAAACTCTTGTATTAAAACTGATCCGATGGATTTCTCATCGGCTGACAAATACAATTTGAACGACATTCTTTTCTGCGGCGGAATTAAAATAGGTGGGGAACTCAGATAATTCTTGATTTCATCAAATGCCTTCTGCTGTGCTGCCCCCCACACAAACTCTTGATCGGCCTTCAACTTCAACAACGGCGTGAAAGACTCAATTCTCCCTGACAAATTTGATATAAACCTTCTCACAAAATTAATCTTGCCGATCAACGATTGCAACTCTGTCTTATTGCTTGGTGGCTCTGTAGTCTTAATGGCTCTGATACTTCGCTGACTAATATCAATCCCTCGCTCATGAACCATAAAACCCAAAAATTGCCCAGCCGATACACCAAAAGCGCACTTATTGGGATTCATTCTTAGTCCGTATTTCTTGGCTCTCTCCAGCACTTTTTGTAGATCGGCTATATGGCTTTCCTCACTTTTAGACTTGACCACCACATCATCAATATAAATCTCTACCAATAAGCCGATGAGATCATGAAATATATAATTCATCGCTCTTTGATAAGTCGCACCAGCACTTTTCAATCCAAAAGTCATTACTACCCACTCATACAGGCCGATAGCTCCTGGACACCGAAACGCAGTCTTATGTATATCTTCTTCAGCCATAAAAATCTGATTGTATCCCGCATTGCCATCCATGAAGCTGATAATCTTGTGGCCTGAGGCTGCATCCACCAATAAATCCGCTATCGGCATTGGGTATTCATCCTTGGGTGTAGCTTCATTCAGATCCCGGAAATCAATACATATCCTCAATTTTCCATTTTTCTTCTCCACCGGGACGATATTAGAAACCCACTTAGCATATCGGCATGGTCTTATAAATTTGGCATCATATAACCTTGTAATCTCCGCCTTGATCGGCTCATATAATTCTGCCTTAAATCTCCTTGGAGCCTGCTTGAATGGCCGATATCCTGGTTTAATGGGCAGCCGATGTTCAACAATCGATCGGCTTAATCTTGGCATCTCATGGTACTCCCAGGCGAAACAATCCCGATACTCCTTCAACAGTGCTATCAATTCCTCTCGTAGTTCAGGACTTAATTTTTTGCTTATGTACGTCGGCCTTGGCTTATCTCCTGGTCCTATATCAATCTCTTCCAAATCATCAGCCGACGTAAATCCTTGCCCCAGTTTCCCCTCGAAGTCTTCAATAGAGCCCATCAGAGTAACAATTCAGAGCCGACTTGCTGAATCGGTTGTATCCCCTGGCTAGTGACCTTAAGGTAATCTCCTTCCCATATTTTTCCGGATAGGCAGTCAACACCGTCAGCCTCCCAGACTGGTAGATCGGTCATGGCAATATTGGTCGACCGATCTGCTAGCACTACCTCAACTTGATCTCCCTGCCATTGTATCAAACATTGATGCATTGTCGAGGGCACACAGCAGTTTGCATGAATCCAGTCCCTGCCAAGAAGCAAACTATACGACCCCTTTCCGTCAATGATGAAAAACGTGGTGGGTAATGTTTTATTCCCTACTGTCAACTCCACGTTCAACACACCTTTAGCTTCTGATGAATTCCCACTGAAGTCCTTTAGCACCATATTTGCCTTGATCAGATCTTCGGTAGTTTTCCCCAATTTTCGGAATGTGGCATGAGGCATGAGATTAACTGCTGCTCCCCCATCAACCAGCATCTTTGCCATCGGCTTCCCATTCACATAACCCTTGATGTATAATGGCTTTAGGTGCCGATGCTCTGACTCCTCAGGTTTGTCAAATATAGCCTGATCGGGTTGTAACATTAGCTAAGCAAAAATCTCCTCATCGCCTTCCTCATCTGATGAAAGTGCTCTATACTCCCAAGGTAAAAAGAACACCATATTTGCTGGGGCCGATTGATCAGGTTCATCATCTTTTTTCTTCACGCGCCAAACCTGTTTAGTTTTCTTGTGACGATGATCGGCCTCTCCCTGATCTTGACTCTGTTCTTCCTGTTGCTCTCGGTGTCGTAAACGCTGTGCCCTCCTCTTCTGATTTTTCGTAAATATCCCACTAGGGCACCATTGAAGATTCTGGACTTGTTCTTCATGTACTTCCTCTTCATCCTCTCTATCCTCTTCAAGGAACTCTTCATGGATCGGCCCTAATCGGCTATGAACCGATGCTCTTTTCCCAAGCGACCGATCCCGCAAAAATTCCTGCTGGCGATCATGCCGATTCCTTGCACTGCTGCACTCGGGGCAATTTTCAGCTGATGGCAGTCTCATTCCTTGATCCCAGCAGAACCAAAAAAACGGGCAGTCCCAATGCGGATTATATCTTTCTAACTCATCCCTCTGTTCCTCGTATCTTGAATATTTTTCTATCATGTCCGATGAAGTAACCCTTGATTTATACTTTTGACGTCTCGTTCCATCGGCCTGATCCCTTGATGATGATCCCGCATAGACCATATTCACGGGAAACGGGTGCCCATCAATCTTCATCGGCTTCTTGTCTTCAAACTTGATTCTTCCTTGTTCGACCGCCGATTGAATCTGCTGCCGAAAAGCCTTGCACTCGTTGGTATGATGCGATATCGCATTGTGCCACTTGCAATATTTCTTCTTTTTCAGCTCTTCGGCTGACGGAGCGGAAGTTGTATCTGCTTCTCTTGTAACAGCAAGTCAAATATTTTATCGGCCTTACTGATATCAAAATCATACCGTTCCTCCTTGCCGATATCCTTGACCCATGGATACGATACCGATTTCTTGTTCCTGGCCCACTCCGCCAATCCAACCTCAGCATCGGATTCCTCATCGTCTGAGTCCGATGAATAAACTTGTACCTGGGCAACTCGTCTTTGAAATTTGTCCTTCTTCGCTTCTTGAAATCGGCTTTCATGGGCCGATACCCTCTGCACCAGATGGGCCAGGGACTCGAACTCTTGGGATGAAAATCTCTCTTTGATCGGTGCCAAAAGTCCCTGGAAAGCCAAATCGGCCAGCTGCCCATCGCTCAGGTTCAAACTATAACATCGGTTTTTAACCTCCCGAAATCGCTGGACGTACTCCGATACTGTTTCATCTGGTCGTTGCCTAACCGACGTCAAGTCTGTCAGTCTCATCTCATGGATTCCAGCAAAGAAGTATTTGTGAAACTGTTTTTCTAGATCGGCCCACCCCCGAACTGAATTCGGTGGCAATGAAGAAAACCATGCGAAAGCCGATCCTGATAAGGACAAGGGGAAAAATCTAACTCTCAGGGCCTCTTCAGCCGATGCCTCCCCGCACTGTGCCAGGAATCGGCTAACATGTTCCACTGTAGATGTATTGTCTTGCCCTGAGAATTTAGAAAAATCTGGGACCCTGTATCGGTGTGGTAACGGGACCCTGTCAAACCACTCGGGATATGGATGCCGATACATAAACGTTTGTTCTCTGGGCTTCATCCCGAACTGTTCCCTCATTATTTCCTCAACTCGTACCGATAAGTCTTCTTCCCTTGGATTCTCCTGTTGATACTGTTGGTACTGTACCGGTGGAGTTGGCTGCCGATTTTGTCTATAATAATCCCTCCGATAATTACCTGGATCGGCCCCTCCCGCTGGATAGTTTTGCTGATATCCCCCATAGTAAGTAGACCGATGATATCCAACAGGAATATCCTGTTGCCCCCCAGCCTGGTTTTGCATAAACAAGTTTTCTGGTACATCCCTGCTGATGTTGTAAGCAACCTGATTCGGCTCTATCTTTGGTGGGAGGAACACAGGACCCCGGGTCGGTTCTTGGGCAATCGATCCATCAACAGTTTTCTTGATGAGATTATGCAATGTATTCACCAAGATCCCCGACTGATTAATGAGCGCGTGGTGCACCGCCTCATTGACCATATCCTGTAAAGGCTTGATTGGTGGGCTCTCGGGTTGAGTATGGCTCGATTCTCCAACCAACACTGGCTTCGGAAACTGGGACTTTTGAATCAGCCCTTGTCGTGTCATGCTGAAAGATTCTAAGCACAACTTCTGGAAGTTGGCCATAGTTTGCTCAATTTGCTGTTTCTGCTCTTCTGTCAAATCCTCCATGCTCACTGGAATTACGTTGTCTGTCTTGATCTCTTTCCCAGCCATGTTGCAGGTCTGATTGCCAAAACTTTGCGTTGAAACTTTGGGTTGAAACTTCGGGTCCCACCAGGCGTGCCAAAAGCGTGTTGACACCGAAAACCCGTCGGGGCCGTTCGGCGTCTTGATGACACGCGAAGGCCTAGGAGATTTGATTTACTCCAGTGCAGGTCCTAAAGATTTGAGGTTTGTAGGCGTGCCAGTCAATTTGACCCTGCAATTGACAAGGAGGAAGGATGTTAAATTCGTGAGCCAATCGGCTAGAAGCCGGCTTGGACTCATCTCATCGGCCGATGGCCGATACGCACTGTAGCACTTATACATCGACTGGAAGCCGATGATGGCATGAACAATAGTATAACAATAAATATGTATTAAACTAGCCGATCATCAAAGGGATGCTCAAAAACCGGCTGTAAACTTGGTAAAATAAGCAAGCAGAATGCATGAGTAAAATAAACTAAAGGAACTCTAGCCGATCGTGGTTTAAAGTTACTGATATCGCTATGAAGATCCTGTCCGTGCTCGTGCCCGGGCCCTTATTCGCATCTATGCCCGGGATCTTTCTCTGCTATCCATATCCGTGCCCGGGTTCTTACTTAAGCTCGTGCCCGGGTCCTTCCCTGAGGTTGTGCCCGGGAACTTGGTTGAGGTCGTCCCCGGGAACTTGGTTGAGGTCATGCCCGGGAACTTGGATCGGCAGAATAAACCAATCGGCTAGCCCTTAGCCGGTCGCAACAGTAATGCAGGCAAGGATGTATAACAAGGCAAGCAATAACATAAATGATAAACCATTGATGAGTCTGCCGACTACCGAACAGGACACATGGGCATCGGCTGGAAGCCGATGATAAAATAGATAGCAGAATAATGAAGCTATTAAGATAAATAAATGCAGTCGGCTTCAACAGATAACTTATCGGCTAAGCACCCCGATAACAACACCGCATAACACCCATCGGCTTATCAAGAGTAAAGCTATTATCATCGGTCTAGTAGATCGGACCCAACCGTTGCAGCACAGACTGATGATGATAACAATACCTCGATAGGCCGATAGATCTAATGCGATCGTGATGTAAAACATGATAACTTACCGGCTATACACCCCGATAAGACACCTGCGTATAAAGCATCAACTTAACAGGAACGATTTATCGCTAGCAGTTTAGTAGGTCGGACCTAACCGATGCAGCACAAACTGATGATAAACTGCTCCCAGTAAGCCGATACGATTTACGCACGCGTGATGTGATATACCTAGTCAATCTATGAGATCAAACTGAACTGATGCAGCCATAGATAAAATAAATATATCGTGGTAAGCCGACTACCATAAACCGACTAGAATATCGGACCTAACCGAGGAAGTCCTAGCCGATAGGTAGCCGGGGTGACGAGACTTACCCTCTCGCTGGAGTTCGGACCTAACCGATGCAGCCCGGCTCGAGAAGCAAGATCCCGTCGGAAGGGTGGCGATGCGCCGAAGTTTGTATTGATTGTTGTTGATTCATTTACAAGGCACCCGGGCATACGTATTTATACCCCGAGTTACATGAGTCCTTATAGGACACGATACATGATTTCCTAGTTATAATAGAAAACGCTAATAAGACTTGACCGGACACGAGGTCAGGTTTCCTAAAGATAAATACTTGCCTAATTAATATGTACAGTAATTAATTGCCAAACAGCGGTCTTCATGGCCCCTTCCCGGAATCGGTCTCTTCTGGATTGGTTTCCACCGGTTGACTATAATTTCTCCTTTTGACCGAATCTGACATAGGGTCTTACCAAATTTTGGCGTTAACACTGTCATACTTTTCAATTCCTATGGGCTTAAAGCCAGTCAGCCAGTCGACGTCCTGTAGCTCCCGGGTGAAAGCTAGAATGCCTTCATCTTCGTGAGGGCTCGGGCTTCGACCATGGTGGTTAAACCACTCGTGATGGAGACCGAAGCGCTTGTTTTCGTCCTCCGGTCGGCGGCGGTCATTTTCTTGTCGTTCGTGGCGCCGGGCATTGATGGTGAGGCGGAGGTCATGTTGTAGGTACTCTCGGAGGTCTTGGTTGGGCCGGGGATCATACTGGTGACGCCGCCAACTGTCATTGCCGAGTGACGTTTGCTTGGACTCCTCGCGTGGCCGACTTGAGCTGGCCGCCCGACGCCGTGCTGACGTGGATGAGCCCGCTGCTAGAGATCCCGACCGATTAGTCGGTACCACGGTGTCGCTCGACTACTGTTGTTGTTGCTGGCAGGCAGCAGCCATGATCATTGCCTTGATCTTGGTGATAGTTGGGGTGGCCTGGTGATCAGGCCCGAGCTGGAGCATGTCCAGCAAGGTTGCGGCGGCCACAACATTCTGTTGCGGCATGACGAAGACATCATGATCACCAACTTTAGTCTGGATAATTTGCTGCTGAGCTGCTCGCCTAGCCTTACGTAGCCCGTCATTGTGAGCCTCACGATCAGCCTCCTCTTGTTGTCGTAGTCGGCACGCCTCCTCCTGTTGCTCCTCTTGTAGTCGGCGCACCTCGGGTGGTAGTGTTGAAGCCATAAAGATCTCGCGGGGGAGGAGGAAACTCACCAGACTAGAGTCTGAACTAGCGTTCGAACCGTTATCCAACTTGGAGTCGGACTCCGAGTAGTTTATCGGAGTAAGAACGACCCCGACCTCTCTAGATCCAATCTGAAACGGTGCTTGGCCATGTCCAAACTGAATCACAGGAGATCAGGTCTGCTGCGCGGGATGTAAACCCACAGTGTCGCCAAATCCGTGCGGGAGATTGACGATCTCTCCCCTTCTTGGCCCAACCCGAGCTGGCTCAAGGCCTAGCGCAAGTCGGACGCAGAAGGAGAGAGTTGTCCCAATGCTCGGCGAAGTGAAGGACTGCCGCAGTAGATCATTGAAGGAGATTGCGGCGTCCTGTGGGCCGACTGGCGCAACGTCGGCTGGTTCCTCGGTCGGCTAGATTGGATCTGCTTCGGCCAAGGTGAGGTTGCCGATCTGGTCGGCGATGAAATTGAGGCTTCCAAAAGAGATTATGTCTCCAGGGGAGAACTTGTCGCCGTCGATTCTGGTTGCTAGATCCATCAAGCTTTGTAGATGTGAAACTCGTCGGATCCCCTACCTGGCGCGCCAACTATCAATGTTTTACACCGGCAATATAACTATAGGGCTACTCGGCATGGGAAAACTCGGTGGATTGCAGAGGAACACAGAGATTTTATACTAGTTCAGGCTCTCGTCGTGAGGTAATACCCTACATCTAGTTGTGGTGTTGTTCCTCTGAGGAGTTGTGTCGATCAATGATTTCGTGATCTCGTGCCCCTTGAGGGGCGCCCTACCTCCCCTTATATACTGGGGGACAAGGGTACATGGTAAGCATCCCAGCCGGATACGGCCAAGGAAGTTCCCTCTTAGAGATAGAAACTTATCCGACTAAGGCTAGGTTTTCCTTATCGTACAAGGCAAAGTCTGCCGGGTGCTATCTTATCTCTAACTGCATAATTCGGCCCTTCCTCTATCCGAGTGGCCCACATGCAGGTGGTGAGGTACCCAGGGCCCATGGCCTCCACACTACGACTGTGGAGGCCATGGGCCCCGGGTACCTCATCACAAGCATATGGGCTACTCGAATAGAGGATGGGCCTAGTCTTGTAATTAGAGATATAGTAGCACCCGGTAGACTTTGCCTTATACAATAGGGAATATACAGTCCTAGTCGGGTAAATTGTATCTCTAAGAGGAGATCCATTGGCCGTATCCGGCTGGGATTCCTACCTTGTACCCCTGTCCCCTTGTATATAAGGGGAGGCAGGGCGCCCCTGAGGGCAGAAAATCATAGATCAACACAAATCCTCAAAGGAATAACACAATTACTGGATGTAGGGTATTACCTCACATCGAGGGCCTGAATCAGTATAAATCTCCCCGTGTTCCTTTGTAATCCATCGAGTTTTCATCCGCCGGGTGGCCCTGTATTTATATTGCCAGTGTAAAAATCGACAGCTGGCGCGCCAGATAGGGGCTTCGGCGAGATCTACATCAACAAGCTCGATGGATCCAACAACAGGAGTCGACGGCGACAAATTCTCCCCTGAAGACACAATTTCATTCGGAAGCCTCGACTTCGTCGCCGACATGTTCGGCAATCTCACCTTGGCCGACGCAGATCCAATCCAATCGGCTGAGGAATTAGCCGACTCCACGCCAGTCGGCCAACAAGACACCGCAGTCACCGTCATTGATCTGCTGCGGCAATCTTCCACTTCACCGAGCTTCGGGACAACTCTCTCCTTTAGCATCCGACTCGCACTAGGCCTTGAGCCAGCCCGGGTCGGGCTAGGAAGGGGAGAGATCGTCAATCTCCCGCACGGGCTCGGCAACACCACAAATCTACATCTTACGCGATAGACCCGATCCCCCACGATTTAGTTTGGACAGGGCTCAGAGCTGCTCTAGATTGGATCTAGGGAGGTCGGAGTCATCCTCTCCGATCAACTACTCGGATTCCGACTCCAAGTCGGACAGCGGTTCGAACACCAGTTCGGACACCAGTCTGGTGAGTTTCCTTCTGCCCCGTGAAATCTTGATGGCTTCAACCCCTCCACTAGAGGTACGCCGACTACAAGAGGAGCAACAAGAGGAGGCATGCCGACTACGTCAACAGGAGGAGGCTGACCACGAGGCTCGCAACGACGAGCTATGCAAGGCTGGGCGAACTGCTCAGCAGCAAATCCTCTAGACTAGAGTCGGCGACCACGACGTCTTCGTCACGCCACAACAGAACGTTGTGGCCGCTGCAACCCTGCTGGATATACTCCAGCTTGGGCCTGATCACCAGGCCACCCCGACTATCGCCAAGATTAAAGCCATGATCATAGCTACCGCATGTCAGCAACACCAGCAGTCAGGCGAAACACTTATACCGACCAATCGGTCGGGTTCTCCAGCGGCAATCTCGTCCACATCAGCACGACGCCGGGCAGCCGGCTCAAGTCAGCCACACGAGGAGTCGTGGTAAACATCACTCAGCAACACCAATAACAACAATCAGCGGCGTCACTAGAATGATCGTCGATTCAACTAGGACCTCCGAGTTCGTCTACAACGCGACCTCCGACAAGACATTATGCCCAGCACCGTCAACACGAAGAGGACGAGCACCGCCGATTGGAGGACGAGCAGGAGAGCTTCGGCCTCCACCACGAGCGGTTCAACTGCCGCTGTGGGCACCCCGGAAGTGCATTATGAAGAGTAACTATTACGGCAACGCGAACTATCTAGATGGATGGGGTCTCGAATAAAAACCAAATAAGTACGGTAACCATCCATCCTCATCGCAGACTTGCCATAATCTTTACCCACTCACAATACAAGTCCAAAATGCCGAGAAGTGTACAAAAGAGATAATCATAAGGATAGCTTGCCAGTCCTCCCCGTCATACGCCCGTCAAACCACTCGATGGTGGCGACCAAACACGATACGTACCCCAGAAGACTCGAACCACAATAGCTATCCCCCAACCATCTCAATTATACACAACTCATACTCATGTTCAGCTAGTCCCCAGGAAAAGCGACTAGCCTCACACTTTCATCGCAAGGAATTGATAAACATCACAAGTACTCTAAAAAATGGATAGACGAGTAGCAGGGTTATAGATTCTACATAGAGGGTTCACACCCTAATTCATCACAAAGTGACACAAAAGATTTGCAGCGGAATATAAACACAAAAGACAAGAACCAGTGGTGCCAAACCCATGCACAGGGCAACCGACTGGGGATAGAGCTCAACTCAAACTACTAATTATCCTCGCCACCCTCGGCGGGATAATAGTAGACCACATCAGCTTCGTCGTTGTCCTCACCTGAAAAATAGCAACGTGAGTACGAATGGTACTCCGCAAGACTTACACAATAATAATAGTACAAAGGAAGTATGCTGGTTTCTACATCAAGGAAGAAGGCTATAATGATTTGATTTTACACAAAGCTGATTTTATTGAGCAAGTAATACTTGAAACTATAAGCATTTTGTGAAATAACTCAATCTGAAATTTTAAGACAGCAAGTATATGGTTCTGAAAATGGAATATAAATGAGCATAAACCATGCTTTAAGCATCATCCATGGGCCATCCTTGCCCAAACAATTGTGCTACACTAGCACACCATTTTTCATGACTAAAGCCAAGTCATAATTAACATTAAAAATCCCTTATATAAACCCATCCATCCATGACTATCCTAAGTCATGGTAACCACATAACCCAAAGTTGGATGCTAACATGACTAACTAACACATCAAGCGTTCGTCCTGTAACCGTGGACACGGCTATTCGAATAGTTCTTACTCTGATCAGAGGTGTACATCTTTACCCACACGATGTGATAGAAGCCAAACGGCTACACTCTAGTTTGATTCGTACCTGCCGGTACCCACACTCTACACATTGAGTGCGGACTAGAGGTCACAACAGAACCTTTTGCACGCTTAGCCCCAACCACCTAAACCACGTCTGGGCCCCCGGCGACTTAGTCGTGCGTGTGTGATGACTAAGGCGGGCTTACCGTCGTGGGAGGCACCTCCGGCCAGTCCAGGCGCGCTTGAGGTCCTCCAACGGAAATCCATCCTCACGACTGACGGACGGGCGCAGATAGCTACAGCCTCCCGTGCTACTGAGTTGAGCCGTCCCACTCCCGGCGTGTGGAAGTACGTAGGGTGCTTGAATAGACGTCAACATGTTCGGTCCTTAACGACCCAGACGGAGCTACGTGCATCGGGGAAACACCATCCCTTCATTGCCCTATCATCCGTCCAAGTCAAACATATTCTCAAATATTAATTAGAAGTTATTCTTGTCAGATTTTAACCCATCTATTCGCATTCAACTAATTTTGAACCGATAGCTCCATCTATCGGATTTTGCTAAGTCTAGAATAAGCATGGCTAAGCATTCGGTAAAATAAAAGTATCCCAAAGTCCTTAATCAGTGGTGACAATGTATAAACATGGCATCAATAAACAAGGAATGGAAATGCATACAATTAGGTAATATTAACTCTACCCATTTTCCCATTTTAAATAGACTGAAGCATGCATATAGATATTGTTTTCACAAACAAATCAATTTATTGAAAACATAGGTTCAATATGCTTAGACGCTTGCCTTGCTGTAGCGATGAGTCACACTCAAGCTCTGGGTTAATCTCCACGTACTCCGTATCCTCAGAATCTATCGATAAGAAACAATATGCAATTAAGAAGCAATTAAACATGTCTATGCAACGTGATCAATTAATTATGAGATAAATACAGTAGGTAGGGCATGACCTAACAAGAGTTTAGGAGAAAGAACCAAGTCATTTGCATCTCCGGATTGGGAGATACAAAAATAACAAGCCATATACGCTGAAAATGGCAGATTTGGAATTATTTGTGTATTACCCAATGTATTAGGGGTAATTTGCATTTCCCATAAAGGTTCTATTTGTATGATCATTTTTAGATGAAAGTGTATAACCTACTGGTTCTAACAAAATTTGGTTTACTGAAATTCAAATTAAAATGAAATAAATATGAATTTTACAAGTTTAACAAAAAGAAAGGTTACTAAATTACTTAGGGCTATATTAGGAGGTATTTTTATCAAATACAACTTTTCCACAGTAAGGTTACAATTTTCTGAGTTTAACAGAAGTGGTTTCACATTTTTAGCAAATAGGATGAATTTTCTAGAAATTTATAAAGTTCAAGGCCATAAAAAGGTGTACAAAAGATATTTCTATTTTTAGAGAAAAATCTTACATAGAAGTTCTCACTTTTTATGTTACAAAATTGAAGAGCACATTTTTATGAATTGACAGAAATTTGGTTTACCTCAAAAGGGGTTATAATGGATTTTATATAAATATTTCAAGTTCTTAAGCACAAAAATGAGTTATTATTGTTTCTTATTATTTTATAGGATTTTCTGTACAAAAGTGGTAATATTTTATTAGACAGTATTAAAGTTCACAGATTTACAAACTAACAAAATTGGTTTCACTCAATACTGAGTTAAAATGACCAAGATATGAATTTATAAAGGTAGGGCCTGAGCGCCATACAGACAGAACAGAGTCAGGCGCCTGGGACAACAGAACGGACCGTCCATTCCCAGAGTGGATGGTCCGGCGTGTGAAACAGAGGAGGGCGAGAGCAGATAGAGCCGGAGAGCTTCTCGGCGGGTGACAGCGAACGGCGGCTCGGCTGTAGTCGGGCCCCAAAGAGAAAAGATAGAGGAGTTCACGGCGGAGCTAAGGGCGGTCTTCTTGACACCTCGGGTTACCGGAATCTCGCCGGCGGCGAGCTCCAGCGGCGGGTCTTTTCGGGCCGACGAGACAAAAGAGGCTACGGGCTCGGGCTGGTTAAACTGATGCATGCATGCACTATCTTAGAGCTCTAGGAGTCTCACCAAGCGACGCGCGGGGTCCGGCAGATTCGGCGCAGCAGCAGCGACGTCGAGGACGGCTCGGTGGCGGCGGAAAGCTTCGGCTCCACGACGTAGTTCACTTCAGTCGACCTGCGGCTAGGACACGGTGTCTACCAGGTTACAAACTTCCTGAGGACGGCTACGGTGCAAAGAATCGAAGTCGGGCTCACCACAGAGGACGAATCGGCGGTGGCGACGGATTGACCGGAGAGGAAGGAGACGACGTCGACCTCCCGGTACACTGCGCTATATCCTGATTCCTTCGGCTAGGGGTCTTCTGGGGGCAGGGCGACGGTGTTGGCGCAAAGGCTCGGTCAGACTCGCTCCGAGGCGGCCGGAACGGCGAGATGACGCCGGCGGCGGCGCTGCAGAGCAGAGGGCGAGGCACGGCGTCTTCGACCGGCGATCCTAGGGCAACCAAGTATGAAAATGGAACAATCAGAAGGTGCTCATCATGTTCTGGCTAAGGGAAGAGGATGGATTTCACCAGAGGAAACTCAGTTCCGGTCGAACACTCACGGCAGCGGAGGAGATGACTTCACCGCCGGTGATCTTTGGGGATTTTGTCGGTTTTCTCGGTGGGAGCGTGAAGAGGATGAGGAGGAGGTTCTTCTGGCGAAGTTTGAGTCGAGATGGTCGAGGTTTCCTAGATCAGTGCTTATCTCAGTGTCCCTGTGAGCTGTGAGGGAGAAGGAGAAGGAGGCAGCGACACCTGTGCCATGCAGTGCGGAGCTGCTCCATCTCCACAGTGCCTCTGGTGGGTCCCACATGTCAGGCAACAATGTTCTACTCATATTTAGCTAGATTTACTCTATGACTTGTGGGTCCTTGGAGTTAATTCCTATGGAAAAGAGAGGGGTGTGGGTAGGAATGGGGTGAAACTCACTGTCCCAAGACTGGCAGAGGCTTACAGGTGGGCCAGGGTGTTGTGGGTCCCACTGGTCAGTGAAAGATGAGAGGAGAAATCTCCAGAAACTAAGTCTTGCTAGCTGTCAAGCAGGCAGTCTTTGCATTACTGTTTCCCTGAGTTAATGAGGAGCATAATTCATGGGAAAATTACTGGAGGTAAAGAAAGATGTGTTTAACCTGCTGACCAAAAATCGTTGCTAGAAGAGGTCTGGTTCATCTCTGGTGAAAAAGCAAAGTAGGCATACTAATCCAGTCTTTCTGCAGTTTAGTTCATTTCTCCAGTGCCTTGATCTTATCATTTTATGTGTTTTCTTTGGGAGATAAATTAATCCAAAATTCCTGATGATAGGGTTCATGTTGGCACACACTTTGGCAAAAGGGCTCTGTCTAATTAGTCTTCATTTTCATGTGGTGAATTTTAGAAGTAAACTAATTTATTTCAGCTAGCTTCCTAGCTCTGCTGATTTGAGGGATTTCGTTGAAGTATTTATTGAAGTGATAAAATTATGTAAAATTTACAGGGGCTTACTCACATCACCTGACATGTTTAGGAATTTTTGTAGGATTTTTAGATATATAGAACTTGGGAAGTGACAACTAGCACAAAGCAAAGGATTAGCTAGGGCTTAACACTGATTACCTTAATTTAGATTTAGGGCTGTGACAGCCGCGATCGGAGCCAGAGCCCCCATGAAGATGAAGGCATTCTAGCTTTCACCCATGAGCTACAAGACGTCGACTGGCCGTCGGGCTTCAAGCCTACGGGGATCGAGAAATACGACGGCAAAACCAACCCCGAATCCTAGCTCACCGTATATACTCTGGCAATCCGAGCTGCTGGAGGTGACCATAAAGCCATGGCTAACTACCTCTCGGTCGCCTTGGCCAACTCTGTGAGGACATGGCTAACAGGCCTCCCGAGGCAGTCGATCAATTCCTAGGGAGAACTCAGGGAGCGGTTCATCGCTAACTTCTAAGGGACCTATGAGAGGCCGTCTTCTGAGCACGATTTATACCAACTGCACCAGAGGAAGAATGAGTCTCTACGTGAATTTATCAAGAGGTTCTCCGAGAAGCGCAACCAAATCCCAATGATCACGGACGAGGTCGTCATCGCCGCCTTCCGCAAGGGAGTAAAGAATGCCCTGTTCATCACGAAATTCACTCAGAAGCCTCTAGCCACTGTCAGGGCTCTCTTCGATATGGCAAATAAATACGCCGACTCGGCCAAGGCGGTCATAGAGGCCCTCAACAAGAAGAAAGAGTCCCAACAAAAAGACCAAAAGGCAAAAGCTGACAACGAGCCATCACAAAACAAGTCCGGCAACCGCAAGCGGAAGTCCGACAATGAGGTGGCCAACGTCGAGCGCACTCGGTCATGGCCCCCAAGGAATAACGAATACCAGAAGGTTATGAATGGGCCTTGCCCCTTCCATCCCAAGGGCAAGCACGCAGCCAAGGATTGCTTCATGCTCAAGAAATTTGCCTCCGAGCAGACTTCATCGTCTAGCACCGACAAGGACAAAGATAAGCCAGACTCGGGCCCGACCAACTATTTTCAAGATCCCCAGGCCAAGCTCAACCACATCTTCGAAGGGCCGTCCGCATACAAATCCGAGCGAAAGCAGAAGCTAATAACACGCGACGTCAACGCGGTCTCTACAATAGACGCCCCCCAATATTTGCATTTGTCAAAAACACCCATGACATTCGATCGCGCAGATTAACCTGATCGAGTCTCACACCCAGGACGCTACCCACTCGTCCTAGACCCGGTTGTGAAAAATATCAAGCTGAAGAAGGCCCTCATAGATGGAGGCAGTGCGCTCAATATCCGCTTCGCCAAGACCCTGGATGAGATGAAAATCCCTCGTTCAGAACTGCGGCCGAGTACTGCGCCCTTCCACGGGATAATTCCCGGCCTGTCTTCAACACCCCTCGGGCAGATAAACTTGCCGGTCACCTTCGACACGCGGGATAACTTCCGCACAGAAAACATCTGCTTCGAGGTTGCCGACTTCGAAACCACGTACCAGGCGATACTCGGATGACCGGCGCTCGCCAAATTCATGGCGATACCGCACTATACCTACATGGTGCTCAAAATGCCTGGGCCAGCAGGAGTCCTCTCCCTCCGCAGCAACGTCAAGCAAGCCTTCACCTGTGACAAAGAGAGCTACGAGTTGGCTCAATCACAAGAGGCGGCAGTCAGACGCAATAACATTCGGCAAGCCATCACAACCGAAGTCGAGGATGACCATGTTTAGCCCAAAAAAGCTGCGAAGTCGGGAATTTCAGCAAACTCTGACACGAAGAAGATCCCCCGGACCCTTCCGACCCCTCCAAGACTGCTCTAGTCAAGATCGGACTCGACCCCAAATAGGAAGACGCGCTCGTCACCTTCCTCCAAGCTAACAAGGATATCTTCGCGTGGAAACCATCCGACATACCGGGCGTACCAAGGGAGGTGATTGAGCACGCCCTCAACGTCAAGACAGATGCCAAGCCAGTCAAGCAACGGCTACGACACTTCACACAAGACTGTAAAGATGCTATCCGGGAGGAGATAACCAAGCTTCTCACAGCCGGGTCCATCAAAGAGGTCTATTACCCGGATTGGTTGGCAAACCCAGTCCTCGTCCGGAAGAAAAAGGTAAATGGCTCATGTGCGTCGACTACACCGATCTCAACAAGGCGTGCCCCATGGATCCATTTGGTCTACCAAGAATAGATCAGGTGGTGGATTCAACCGCAGGGTGCGAACTTCTCAGCTTTCTCAACTGTTACTCGGGATACCACCAAATCAGCCTCAAGGAGGAGGACTGGCTAAAGATGTCTTTTTATCATGCCGTTTGGAGAGTACTGCTACATCACTATGCCGTTCGGTTTGAAAAATGCTGGAGCAACGTATCAACGGGCCATTCAGTGGTGTCTACACATTCAGATCAGGCGTAACGTGGAGGCCTACGTCGACAACGTGGTGATCAAGACCAAGTCCAAAGAAGACCTCATCGCTGACCTAGAAGAAACCTTCCAAAATCTTCAAAGATTCAAGATGAAGTTGAACCCGAAAATGTGTGCCTTCGGTGTGCCATCCAGCAAGCTACTCGGCTTCATCGTCTCGCATCGCGGCATCGAGGCCAACCCAGAGAAAGTCAACGCAATCATGAACATGGCACCCCCGACTAGCCAGAAGGACGTCCAGAAGCTGACAGGCTGCATGGCGGCACTCAGCCAGTTTTTTTCCCGACTAGACGAATGGGGCATGCCCTTTTTCAAGCTATTGAAGAAGGCAGACAATTTCCAATGGACTCCCGAAGCCCAGCAAGCCTTCGAAGACTTCAAAAAATTTCTCACATCACCACCTGTGTTGGCGTCACCAATGCCCCAAGAACCATTAATGTTGTATCTGGCGGCAACCACTCAGGTAGTCAGCACGGTGCTGGTGGTTGAGCGATGCAAACAGGGTCACATACGAAAGATTCAATGGCCAGTCTACTTTGTCAGCGAAGTCCTTGCTGACTCGAAGATGATATATCCGCAGGTCCAAAAGCTGTTGTACAGCCTACTCATCACTATCTGGAAGCTGGTGCACTATTTCCAAGCACATCAAGTCATGGTGGTCACATCGTATCCACTCGGGGATGTCCTTCATAATCGCGAGGCCACCGGCCGAATCGCTAAATGGGCGCTCGAGTTGATGGCGTTCGACATCACCTTTTAGCCACGGACAGCTATCAAATCACAAGCTCTAGCCAACTTCATGGCCGAGTGGATAAAAGTTCAAATGCCTACATCCACAGCGAAGCTAGAGTACTGGACAATGTACTTTGACGGATCTCTAAGGATCAGCAATGCCGGGGCCGGCATCATACTGACGTCCCCTACCGGCGAAAAACTGAAGTACGTTCTCCAGATCCATTCCCCGACTTCCCACAACGTCACCGAGTACGAGGCACTTATCCATGGGCTCGGCATTGCTATATCACTCAGCATCCGCCGACTGGTTGTGCGAGGAGATTCTCAACTCATGGTGAACCAAGTCATGAAAGACTGGACATGTCTCGACGACACAATGGCAGCGTACTGTCAGGAGGTCCGAAAGCTGGAAAACAAGTTCGATGGGCTAGAGATAACACATGTCCTTCGACAATACAATGATGCTGCAGACGAATTGGCAAACATGGGATCCAAGCGAGAAGCGGTCCTGTCGATGTTTTACACCGACAATATGATTATAGGGCTACTCGGCAAGGGAAAACACGGTGGATTGCAAAGGAACAAGGGGAAGTTTATACTGGTTCAGGCCCTCGATGTGAGGTAAAACCCTATGTCCAGTTGTGGTGGTATTCCTTTGAAGATTGGTGTCGATCAATGATCTCGTGCCCCCATGGGGCGCCCTGCCTCCCCTTATATACCGGGGGACAAGGGTACAAGGTAGGAATCCCAGCCGGATACGGCCAAGGGATTTCCTTCTTAGAGATATATCTTACCCGACTAGGACTATATATTCCTTTTTGTACAAGGCAATGTCTACCAGGTGCTACTATATCTCTAATTACAAGTCCCGGCCCATCCTCTATCCGTGTGGCCCATATGCTTGTGATGAGGTACTTTGGGCCCATGGCCTCCACAGTAGCCCTTGAGACCTTCATAGTTGAGTCATAGCTGATGCCGAGTGCTCATCCTCCACGGTGAAGATTACCCGAGTGCATTGCTCCCGAGTACTTTGTCCTAGTGCTTCTTCTTCCCAAGTCCTGCTTCATGTCAGCTGGCAGCGAGGCTATGAAGGACTTCATGTAAATGTATGAATAGTGTGCGCCGAATAGGCGCACCTATTAGGTGTAGCCCCCGACTTTGTGCTTAATTGTGAAACAATTAAACATAAAGTCAAAGATCTTTAACCTTGTAGTCTTTCCCGAGTTGTATGCTACTGGTATATGAGACTCTTCGGTATCATGTCAACCGGAATATGATTTATAGTCTTGCCGAGTAGCATGCCACTCGTATATGGGACTCTTTAGCTTCATGTCAGCTAGAAAAGGATGTTTATAGTCTTTCCCGAGTGGCGTCCCACTCGGAACTTGGACTCCTCAGCGTCATATTAGCTGGAAAGAAGGTTTATAGTCTCTCCCGAGTAGTGCACTACTCGGAAGTTAGACTCTTCAGCGTCATGTTGGCTGGAATAATATTGCTCATGGCAACTGTTGGCCAAGCATGTAGGCCGAGTACCACTTTATGAAAATAAATCCATTGTGTGGTCAGGTGTACTCAAGAAAGATACCTGCATCCCCAATTTTAATGTAGACTAGCTTATGATCCTTATAAGGATATATCCTCGATACCTGGTGGATAAGACAGATACCCAAACATATGTGTTTAGCAATTAGGCCTTCATAAAGCATATCTGTTTACCTCATTGGTTCCTGTTGATAGCATCAGCATTGAGATTTTAACCCAGCCTGCGTGCGGCCCATATTGAGCGTGCTACTATAGAAACTCATATCTTGGTGGCCCAGTGCCGACTGTGTAATCCCAAGCCCATAAGTTGGCACAGGCTCTATAAAGGTTGGGGGAGAGAGAAAAGATTCCTCTATCATTCCCAAGTGACCAATCATTTCGTCTTCCCAGCTCCGTGCCAAAATTTTGCCTCCCGCTCCGCTAGGGTTCATCATTTCTGACTCCTCCCCATTGAAGCTCGAGCGATTCCACCTTGTCCATTCCAAGCCCCCGACCACATTTTCCCCAAATTTCTTGTCCCCCCAAGCATGCCGAGGGTTCCAGATTTCGTCGGGGCGTCAGATGAGGCATGGCCGACCTCGGATTGCAGCCGCTCGAAGCTGGAGAGTCTGGAGAAGTCACTGCGGCTGCAAAGCCGTGACATTATCCGCTGGCGCCCGGCTGAGGGTGAGTCGGTTCCAAATCCCCAAGCCGACGAGACTGTTATTTTTGCCTCTTTCTTTCACCGGGGTTTGTTTCTTCCCTCTTCTGAGTTCCTCCACTGTCTGCTTAGCTTTTATGGATTGGAGTTGGTGAATCTGAATCCCAACTCAATCCTACAAATCTCTATATTCGTGACTCTTTGTGAGTGCTTCTTAGGTGTAGAACCCCACTTCAATTTCTTTAGGCACTTATTCCACATTAAGCCCCAACCCTCCAAGAATAAGGTTCAGGTGATTGGGGGGGGGGGGGGCTGGCCTTCAATTGAGGAGTGAAATGAAGAAGATATATATCAATATTCCTTTGAAATCCTCCTTGAAAGGTTGGCATAAGGAGTGGTTCTACTGCTCTGATCTGGAACCCTCCTTGCCTCCATTCACTAGCTCGCCTCCGGTGGTCTTGTCCAATTGGTCATCGGATCCAACTTTTGAAGAGATAGGCCAAGTGCATCAGTTGCTGGCAAGATTGGAGAAATTCAAGAGAGTCGGCCTGACTGGCCCCTGGGTGGCCAAGCGTTTCCTGACCCGGCGCATCCAGCCATTGAAGCTAAGGAGCGCATTCTGCTAGGATTACCAAGGGAAAAATGACCCTGACCTAGAAATCAAAGAGGTGGCTGACCAGCAAAAAGTGACCGAAACATTGTTCAGCTATTTCTCCAATGGGGTGATTGAGGCCGAGGACACAGAGCGCTCCATCGCGGCTCATAACTGAAACTGGCCTCGTCCCGAGGTAACACTTGTTTTTCTTCTGTGATGAATGCCAATAGACATGTTTCCATAATTGCCCAACATTGTGATATGTATATTGTTGAATCGTTTGTAGTGGTGCTAGGAGTTTGATGATGACTCTCGCCCGCTGTCAGCCACGAAGTCGAAGAAGAGGCCAAGAAGTCCTTCTCGCTTGGATCCCAAGTTTGCCAATTCATCTGCAGTATCATTGTATTGTCAGAGGACGTGTGTTATCTCCAGCCTGTCGAACTTGTTTTCCAGCTTGCGGGCCTCCTAACATTATGTCGCCATGGTGTCGTCAAGACATGTCTAGTCCTTCATGACTTGAATCACCACGAGTTGAGAATCCCCACGCACAACCAGTCGATGTATGCTGAGTGATATAGCAATGCGGAGTCCATGGATAAGTGCCTCGTACTTGGTGACGTTGTGGGAAGTCAGGAAGTGGATCTGTAAAACGTGCTTGAGTATTTCGCTAGTGGGCGACGTCAGTACGACGCCAGCCCCAGCGTCGCCGATCCGTAGGGAACCGTCGAAGTACATTGTCCAGTACTCTAGCTTCGCTGTTGATGTAGGCAGTTGAACTTCTGTCCACTTGGCCATGAAGTCGGCTAGAGCTTGTGATTTGATTGCTGTCCGTGGCTGAAAGGTGATATCGAACGCCATCAACTCGAGCGCCCATTTAGCGATTCGGCCGGTGGCCTCGCGGTTATGAAGGACGTCCCCGAGTGGAAACAATGTGACCACCGTGACTTGATGTGCTTGGAAATAGTGCACTAGCTTCCGGACTATGATGAGTAGGCCATATAGCAGTTTTTGGACCTGCGGATATCTCGTCTTCGAGTCGGCAAGGACCTCGCTGACAAAGTAGATTGGCCATTGAACTTTTTGTATGTGACCCTATTTGGATCGCTCAACCACCAGTACCGTGCTGACTACCTGAGTGGTTGCCGCCAGATAGAGCATCAGTGGTTCTTGGGGCATAGGTGACGCCAACACGGGGGGTGAGGTGAGAAATTTCTTGAAGTCTTCGAAGGCTTGCTGAGCTTCGGGAGTCCACTGGAAATTGTCCCTTTCTTTAATAACTTGCCCTTTTGGGAGTCAAAAAGGGCATGCCCCGTTTGCCCAGTCGAGAAACAAACTAGCTGAGTGCTGCCATGTAGCCTGTCAGCTTCTGGACATCCTTCTGGTTAGTCGGGGGAGCCATCTTTATAATGGCGTTGACTTTCTCCAAGTTGGCCTCGATGCCACGATGTGAGACGATGAAGCCGAGTAACTTGCCGGATGGCACACCGAATGCACACTTTTTTGGGTTCAACTTCATCTTGAATCTTCGAAGATTTTGGAAGGTTTCTTCCAAATCAGCAATGAGGTCTTCTTTGGACTTGGTCTTGATCACCACGTCGTTGACGTAGGCCTCCATGTTGTGCCCAATCTGAGTGTGTAAGCACCGCTAGATTGCCCGTTGATACGTTGCTCTAGCGTTTTTCAAACCGAACGGCATAGTGATGTAGCAGTATGCTCCAAATGGCGTGATGAAAGATGTTTTTAAGCAGTCCTCCTCCTTTAGGCTGAGTTGGTGGTATCTTGAGTAGCAGTTGATAAAACTGAGAAGGTCGCACCCTACAGTTAAATCTACCACCTGGTCTATTCTCGGTAAACCAAATGGGTCCTTGGGGCACACCTTGTTGAGATTGGTGTAGTCGACGCACATGCGCCATTTACCCTTTTTGTGGGCACCCCGGAAGTGCATTATGGAGAGTAATTATTATGACAACACGAAATATCTAGATGGATGGGGTCTCGAATAAAAACCGAATAAATGCGGTAAGCAGCCATCCTCATCACAGCCTTGCCATAATCTTTACCCACTCACAATACAAATCCAACGCGCCGAATTTAGAAATAAAGAGATATTTGGAGAATTGATTCACCAGTCCCAAACAGCGAAGTGTGCCTGTCAAACCACACGAAGGTGGCGACCAAACACGATACACACTTCTGGGGACATGGTCTACGGTTGAATCAACGTCCATACATCTCATCATTTCTAAATTCATACTCATGTTCAGCTAGTCCCCAGGAAAGCGACTAACTTCACACTTTCATCACAAGCAATTGATAAACATCACAAGTACTCTGAATATAGATAAATGAGCAGCAGAGTTATATATATTACATAGAGGGTTCACACCCTAATTCATCACAAAGTGAACAAAAGATAGTAGCGGAAAATATAAACGTAAAAGATAAAACCAGTGGTGCCAAACCAATACCACAGGCCAACCGACTGGAGTATGGCTACCGGAAATATAGCAGCTTAACTTCAACTACACATTATCCTCGCCACCCTCGGCGGGATAACAGTAGACCACATCAATGTCGTCGTTGTCCTCACCTGAAAGATGTAGTGTGAGTACACAAGTACTCAGCTAGACTTATACTATAATAATAGCTCAAAGGAGTAATGCTAGTCTCTACATCAAGGAGTATGGCTATGTCGATCTGATTTTACATAAAGCTAATTTTATTGAGCAAGTACTACATTTAAAACATAAGCATTTGCAAAATATAGCAATCTGAAATTCTAGGACAGCAAGCTTATAGTTTTGAAATGTAAGTAAAAATTAGCACAAACCATGCTCTAATCATCATCCATGGGCCACCATTGCCCAATTATATATGCTACATAAGCATACCATTTTTCATGACTAAACCAAGTCATATTTAACATCAAAGCCTTTTATATAAATCCATCCATCCATGACTATCCTAAGTCATGGTATAACAACATAATCCCATAACCACATATCCCAAGTTGGATGCTAACATAATTGAGGAACACATCAAGCGGTCGTCCGTAACCGTGGACACGGCTATTCGAATAGTTCTTACTCTGATCAAAGGTGTACATCTTTACCCACACGATGTGATAGAAGCCAAACGGCTACACTCTAGTTTGATCCGTACCTGCCGGTACCCACACTCTACACATTGAGTGCGGACTAGAGATCACAACACAACCTTTTGCACGCTTAGCCCCAACCACGTAAACCACGTCTAGGCCCCCGACGACTTAGTCGTGCGTGTGTGATGACTAAGGCGGGCTCACCGTCGCGGGAGGCACCTCTGGCCAAAGCCAGGCACGCTCAAGGCCCTCCAAAGGAAATCCCTCCTCACGACTGACGGACGGGCGTAGATGGCCACAGCCTCCCGTGCTACTGAGTTAAACCGTCCCATATTGGTGTGTGGAAGTACGTAGGGTGCTTGAATAGATGTCAACATGTTCGGTCCTTAACGACCCAGACGGAGCTACATGCATCGGGGAAACACCATCCCATCATCGCCCTATCATCCGTCCAAGTCAAACATTTTCTCAATTATTAATCAGAAGTTATTCTTGTCAGATTTTAACCCATCCATGCGTATTAAACTAGTTTTGAACCGATAGCTCCATCTATCGGATTTTTCTAAGTCTAGAATTAAGCATGGCTAAGCATTCGATAAAATAAAAGTATCCCAAAGTCCTTAACCAGGGGTGACAAGGTATAAATATGGAATCAACAATCAAGGAACGGAAATGCATTCAATTGGGCAATATTGACTCTACCCGTTTTCCCATTTTAAAAAGACCAAAACATGCATATAGATATTTCCTTTGCAAACAAATCAATTTATTGAAAATATAGGTTCAATATACTTAGATGCTTGCTCTAGATGCTTGCCTTGCTGCAGAGAAGGTTCACTCTCAACCTCTGGATTAGTTTCCTCGTACTCCGAAACTTCTGAATCTATCGATAAAAAGCGAATATGCAAATAAGAAGCAATTAAACATGTCTATGCAAAAATGATCAATAAATGCTGAGATAAATACAGTAGGTAGATCACATTCTAAAGTGAATTTTAGTGAAAGAATCACCTCAAAATCTTTTACGGTTTATGAGTTACAAAAATAACAAGATGAAAAGGCTGAAAATGGCAGTTTTGTAATTATTTGTATTGTAACCTTAAGTTATTATATTTGACTGATATTTTCTATTAAGATTTCAAGAAGGCAAGTATTATTATATAAAAGAGCATAACCTACTGGTCTTAACAAAATTTGGTTCACTGGATTTTGATTTAAAATGATTTAGTTGTGAATTTTACAAGTTTATCAAAAGAAAGGTTAGAAAAATACTTAGGCCTATTTTAGGAGGTATTTTTGTCAAAACAATTTATCCACAGTAAAGGTTACAATTTTCTGAGTCAAACAAAAGTGGTTAGGATGAATTTTCTACAAATTTATAAACTTCTAGGTTATAAAGACGTATATAAGAGGTATTTCCATTTTTAGAGAAAAATCCTACACAGAAGTCCTCACTTTTTATTTTATAACATTAAAGAGAACATTTTTATGAATCCAAGGAAATTTGGTTCACCTCAAAAGGAGTTATAATGGATTTTATAGAAATATTCCAAGTTTCTAGGCACAAAATAAGTTATTATAGCTTCATATTATTTTACAGATATTTTCTGTACAGAAATGGGCATATTTTATTTCACAATATTAAAGTTTACAAATTTACAGAACTAACAAAATTGGTTTCACTCAAAAAGGAGTTAAGATGAAAAAGATATGGATTTACAAAATTTAACCATTTTTCTGTTGGAAAATAAATTGAGTTCCTCTTTTCCTTTTCTTTTCTTATTTCTCTCTAGCCTGGCCCACACGCCAGCGAGCTAGAACAGAGGAGGCCGAGGACTGGCTTGCCGCTGGCTCTGTTTGCCGGTGCCGGCGGCGAACGGCGGCTCGGATGCCAATGTGGCCAAAAGAGAAAACGTAGCCGAGGTCCCTGCGATCCTATAGGTGCTCGTATCTTCGCCGATGATGGACCATAGCTCGCCAGTGGCGAGCTCGAGCGGCGGCTGTGTTCGGGTCGACGAGGCAAATTGCCCTACGGGCTTATTTCGGTCCAGCTAGTGCATGTAGGTGTGCCTAAGAGGTACTAAGAACCTCACCGAGGGGTCGCACGAGGCTTGGCGAAGCTGGGACGGCAACGACGGCTTCTGGAACGCGTCAACAGCGGTGGAGACGGCAGGACGATAGTGTCGGCTAACTTCGTTCCATGGGCGACTGGGAAACGATGTCAACCAATTTAGCAAAGCTCCAGGGAAGGTACCAGAGCAGGGAATCGAGCGGAGGCTCACTAGAGAGGATGAATCGGCGGCGGCGGCGGATTGACTGGAGGGGAAGAAGACGACGTTGATCTCCTGGTACACTGCGCTATATCCCGATTCCTTTGGCCAGTTATCTTCTGGAAGTGAGGCGACGTTCTTGGCGCCGTGGCTCGGGCGGCGACCTACTGTGCCAGCCAGAACGGCGAGGCGATGCCGGCGGCGGCGCTGGAGCGCAAAGACAGAACACGGCGGCGCGTGGCTGCTTCGACCAGCGATCCTAGGGTTTTGCAATACAAAAATGGAATGGTTAGGATGTGCACATTGTGTTCCTGTGGTCGGGAAAGGGTGGAGCTCACCGAATCTAACTCGGGCTCAACCGAACACCTTCGGTAGAGGATAAGAGGGCTCTGTCTCCGGTGATCCTTGGAGGTTTTCTTGGCTTTCTCGGTGGGAACATGGAGAGGATGAGATGGAGTTTCTGCTGGTGTGGTTTGGGGCGAAATGGCCGATGCTCCCCAAGCTAAGCTGTCCAGGGAGCTCTGTAAACTGAGAGAGGAAGAAGAAGGAGGAGCTGACACGTCTGGCATGCAGCTGCTGAGGTGTATTAGCTCCACCGTATCCTTGGTGGGTCCTACATGTAGGAGAATATTGTTTCACACATTTGTGGTTAGGCTAAGGCCATGACTTGTGAGCCCTAGAAGTGAATTCCTAGGAAGAGGAGAGGGGTGTGGGTGAATTTCTTGGTGCAACACACTGTCCCATGCTGTAGTGAGGCTGACAAGTGGGCCAGGGTCTCGTGGGTCCCACTGGTCAGTGACTTGAGAGAGGAGAAATCTCTAGAGACTGTCTTGCGAGCTGTCCAAAACTTGCAGTCTTTAAATTACTGTTTCACTAAGTTAATGAGGGGCATAAATTAGGGGAAAATTATTGGAGGTAGAGAAAGATGTGTTTAACCCGCTGACCAAAATTCAGGGTTAGAAGTGGTCTGGTTCATCTTTGGTGAAATTGCAAAGTGGGGTTACTGATCCAGTTTTTCTGCGGTTTGATTTATTTCTCCAGTGGCTTGATCTTATCATTTTATGTGTTTTTTTTGGGGGATAAATTCAGCCAAAAATACTGGTGGTAGGGTTCTTGTTGACACACTTGTTGGTAGAATTGCACTGCCTAATTGCTCTTCATTTTTATTTGGTGAATTTTAGAAGTAAACCAATTCATTTCAGCTAGCTTCCTAGTTCTGCTGATTTGAGTGATTTTATTGAAGTACTTATTGATGTGATAAAATCATGTAAAATTTACAGTGGGTTAAGTACATGAGATAGTGCCTACAGGAATTTTTCCATGATTTTATGTGCAACCAATCATCTTTAGAAATTCCGCAGACTATACCAATACATATGCATCCTATTATGAAAGTTCACTCTAATGATAGTAGGGCATAACCCTAATTACCTGAAATTAGATTTAGGGATGTGACAGTTTTTCTTCCGAACCAGAACTAGGTTTGCCAGCCAATCCGGATGATAGACCTCTTTGATGAACCCGGCTGTGAGAAGCTTGGTTATCTCCTCCCGAATAGCATCTTTACGGTCCCTTGTGGAAGGCGACGATGACAGCCTCATCCTTAATCATTAGTACCTTGTTGCGCTTCTCGGAGAACCTCTTGATAAAGTCACGTAGAGACTCGTTCTTCTTTTGGTGGAGCTGATATAGATCATGTTCTGAAGATGGCCTCTCATAGGTCCCTTGGAAGTTAGCAATGAACCGCTCCCTGAGTTCTCCCCAGGAACTGATCGACCGCCTCGGGAGCCCTGTTAGCCATGTCCTCGCTGAGTCGGCTAGTGCGACTGGGAGGTAGTTAGCCATGGCTTTGTGGTCACCTCCGGCAGCTCGGATTGCCAGGGTGTATACGGTGAACCAGGACTCGGGGTTGGTTTTGCCGTCGTATTTCTCAATCCCTGTAGGCTTAAGCCTGACGGCCAATCAACGTCCTGGAGCTCGTGGGTGAAAGCTGGAACGCCTTCGTCTTCGTGAGGGCTCCGGCTCCTGTTACGGCGGTTATACTGCTCGTGGTTGAGGCCGAAGCGTTCGTAGTCGTCCTCCTGTCGGCGACGCTCGTCTTTTTCGCGTTCGTGGCGCCGAGCATTGATGGTGTGGCGGAGATCACGTTGTAGCCGGACTCGGAGATCTTGGTTAGCCGACGATCGTACTGGTGGTGCTGCCGGTTGTTGTTGTTGGTGTCACCGAGTGATGTTTGGCACGACTCCTCGCATTGCCGACTTGAGTCGGCTAGCCGGCGTCGAGCTAATGTAGATGAGCCTGCTGCCGGAGAACTTGACTGGTTCATTGGTACAAGTGTGTCGCCCGACTACTATTGCTGTTGACAAGCGGCCGCTATGATCATCGCCTTGATCTTGGCGATAGTGGGGGTTGCCTGATGATCAGGCCCGAGCTGGAGCGTGTCCAACAGGGTTGCGGTGGCCACGACGTTCTGTTGTGGCGTGACAAAGACGTCATGGTCGCCGACTTTGGTCTGGAGAATCTGTTGCTGGGCGGCTCACCCAGCCTTGCGTAGCCTGTCGTTGCGAGCCACGTGGTCAGCTTCCTCCTGTTGTCGTAGTCGGCGTGCCTCCTCCTACTGCTCCTCTTGTAGTGGGCGCACCTCAGGTGGTGGTGTTGAAGCCATGAAAATCTCGCGAGGCAGGAGAAAACTCGCCAGACTGGAGTCCGAACTAGTGTTCGAACCATTGTCCGACTTGGAGTCGGAAGCCGAGTAGTTTATCGAAGTAAGAATGACTACGACCTCCGTAGATCCAATCTAAAACGGCGCTTGGCCGTGTCCAAACTGAATCGCAGGAGATCAGGTCTGCCGCGTAAGGTGTAGATCTGTTGCGTCGCTGAATCCGTGTGGGAGATTGACGATATCTCCCCTTCCTAGCCTAGCTTGGGCTGGCTCAAGGCCTAGTGCGAGCCGGACGCCGAAGGAGAGAGTTGTCCCGTGGCTCGATGAAGCATAGAATTGCCGCTTCAGATTGATGATAGTTAGTGCAGCGTCTTGTGAGCCGACTGGCACGGAGTCGGCTGGTTCCTCGGCCAGTTGGATTGGATCTGCTTCGGCCAAGGTGAGATTGCCAATCTAGTCGGCGATGAAGTTGAGGCTTCCAAAGGTTATTGTGTCTCCAGGGGAGAACTTGCCGCCGTCGACTCTGGTTGTTGGATCCATCGAGCTTGTAGATGTGAAACTCGCCGGAGCCCCTACCTGGCGTGCCAACTGTCGATGTTTTACACCGGCAATATAACTATAGGGCTACTCCGCAAGGGGAAACTCGGTGGATTGCAAAGGAACACAAGGAGATTTTATACTGGTTCAGGCCCTCGAGGTGAGGTAATACCCTACGTCCAGTTGTGGTGGTATTCCTTTCAGGATTTATGTCAATCAATGATCTCGTGCCCTTAAGGGGCACCCTGCCTCCCCTTATATACTGGGGGACAGGGGTACAAGGTAGGAATCCCAACCGGATACGGCCAAGGGATTTCCTTCTTAGAGATACATCTTACCCGGCTAAGATTGTATATTCCTTTCTGTACAAGGCAAAATCTACCGGGTGCTATTATATCTCTAACTACAAGACTCGGCCCACCCTCTATCCGAGTGGCCCGTATGCTTGTGATGAGATACCCGGGGCTCATGGCCTCCACAGAAAGGCTGAATCTCCCCAGACTCGAGGCCCCTCCGTGCAAATATCCGAGGATGTTCAATGGACAGCCGCCGACGGAACTGCAAAGAGTTATAAGCATGACGAAGCCACGCGGAGAAGGAACGCGAAGACCTGCTTCGTGCCACACTCGCCGCGTCCTAGGGGATTCGGGTATGATTTCCGTTGTATTGGAATCTTGGTAGTCTTTCTTGATGCTTGACTCTGTTCTGACTTGTTTCTCCCTGAGCAGAAGCTTGTCGACCGCTTAGAGAAAATACACGAGATCCTGACCCGGGTTGCCCCCTAGCTCCCAGAATTGGACCAACTCCGGGCCTTGAAAGCCGAAGTAGAAGGACGAAGCCAAGAGAGGGAATCTTGGCTGAGGGAGGCTGTCACCTAGCTCAGGAGTGAGAATTGGGACCAAGCCAAGAAGATAAGAGGTGAGCCTCCAGAATACTTCTTCCTGACCAATTCCTCAACATATTTCTCCAGCAGTGTTATTTCCCGACTGCCCAGTTGTGTCTTGACTGCAGCATTGAGTTCTTGACTAATCTGTCGTGCAGCCCTCGAAGCCGAGTTGAAGACCCGAACAGAGGGAGAAGAACAGCTGAAGGAGGCTGAAAGAGCCAGGGCCAAACTTGAAAAGGACAAGGCCGACCTGACAAAGGCCAAAACCGAGCTTGAGCAAGAAAGGGCTGAGTTGAAAAAGGCCAATATCAAGCTCGAGAAAAAAAAAGTTGAACAGGAGAAGGCCATAGCCAAGTGGGAGGCCGACTACAAAAGTAAGTCTCTGCTCTGACAATAACCTTAGCCGATCCATTAATCACCCCATCTGCAGCTCTGCTTAACAAGTTTACTTGTCGGTGAACCCGGGTAGCTGCGAGAGCCAATTCCCAGATCCAGTTTTAGGCATTCGTAGAGGAGATCGGGGTAGTCAAGGAGTCACGGGAGACCCTCGGTGAGTCCGTGAAAGGGCTCCTTGACCTGATGGATCCTCGTCCTGTGGGAACCAGCTCCAACACAATCTTCCAACTGGAGGAGCGCCTTAAAGATGAACCGAGTGCCCTGAAGAGGTACTCGGATGAGCATGTTATTGCCGGCGTGGCCCAGACCCTGGCGATGACCAAGTCCATCTACCCAAGGGCAGATGTTGAAGCCATTGGGGAGGGGTTTGTCGAGGAGATGACTCCTGAGGAGGCGCTGGAGCTGATAGCTAAGGCGAGGCCGACTACAGAGATTATCACCCAAGACCTGGGTATGTAAAAATAGTATATCATGCAGTTGGTGCATATATAAGTTTTTGTAAGAACATGTGTAAATATATGTGCAATGCTACCAAGCTTTAGACTATTACTCAGTTGTCATTAGCTTTACTCGACCATATAGCCTACACCGAGTTAATCTATAGGAACTTAATAAAAACGTTCACTGAAGAAAGCTGTACTCGGGCAGACATGGAAAAGTCGTAATAAAACTTCATAACTTAAGAAAAATAGGCTTGTATATTATTGACAAAGCACATATAATACATGCAGCCCCCGACTCACTACTCGGTTGGAACAAGCGGCATAGTGAGTCAGAGAGGAACTGTACACATGGGAAAGTATAAAACTCAGGTATAGAAAGGACGTAGCTGTTCTATATTCCATTGGTTGCTGATGAGGGCACCATCTTCGGTCTTCAGTCGGTAGGCGCCTGGCCGAGTAACCTCTGTGATAACGAACGGCCCTTCCCAGATTGGGGATAGTTTGTGCCTGTCTTTGGTGGTTTGTATCTTTCTTAAGACGATATCTCCGACCGAAAAGGCGCGGCCACGAACATTGCGGTTGTGGTAGCAACGCAGGCCTTGAAGATACCTTGCTGACTGGATTGTTGCGATATCCCTCGCTTCTTCCAACTGATCTAGTTCGACCAATCGGGTATTGTTTGAGATGTCTTCTGAGTAAGCCCAAACTCATGCAAAGCTGAACTCTAACTCGGTTGGTAGCACAGCCTCAGCACCATAGACCAGAAAGAAAGGGGATTGCCCAGTTGCCCGACTAACCGTGGTTCTGAGAGACCAAAGAACAGATGGGAGTTCTTGTACCCACCGGCCCGCGTATGGTTGTAGTCGGTCGAATATCCTGGCCTTGATACCTTGTAGGACCATACCATTGGCTCATTCAACCTACCCGTTGCTCCGCGGATGTGCCACAGATGCATAGCAGATCTTGATGCCGAAGTCATCACAGAAGTCTTGGAACACGCCGCCTGTGAACTGAGTACCATTGTCGGTGATGATGTGGTTGGGGACCCCAAATCGGTATAATATACTCATGATGAAGTCCTTTGCAAGTGCCGTTGTTATGGTTGCAATGGGTTTGGCCTCAATCCACTTGGTGAATTTATCCACTACGACGAACAAGTGTGTGAACCCTCCTAGCGCTTTCTTGAAGGGCCTGACCATGTCAAGCCCCCATGCTGCAAAGGGCCAAGAGATTGGGATTGTTTGAAGTTCTTGGGCTGGAAGGTTGGTTTGTCTTGCGTAGAACTGGCAACCCTCGCATGTGCGAATGATGTCTTTTGCATCTGTTACTGCTGTTGGCTAGAAAAATCCCTGCCGATAAGCCTTTCCGACTAATGTCTTGGATGCGGCGTGGTTGCCACATATGCCCGAGTGGATCGAGTGCAGAATCTGCTTGCCCTCCTCAGTGGTGACGGAGCACATGAGGACCCCGGATGCACTTCTTCGGTATAGGTCTTCTTCGACAACTAAGAAACTCTTGCTTCGACGTTTGATTCGTTCGGCTTCAGTGCGATCTTCTGGGAGTTCATTGTCCAGGAGGAATTTGAGAACAGGAGTCTGCCAATCTTGACGTATGTGCAGCACCTTGTTTGTAGCCGGGGTAGGTTCGCCTCCCGACTGCTCTGGCGTTGGTTTCTTCTTGACTGATGGCTCTATAAGTTGCTCGACGAAGATCCCTGTCGGGACAGCTTCTCGCTTGGATCCCATATTTGCCAATTCATCTATAGCATCGTTGTATTGTCATAGGACATGTGTTATCTCTAGCCTGTCGAACTAGTTTTCCAGCTTGCGGACCTCCCGATAGTATGCCGCCATGGTGTAGTCGAGACATGTCCAGTCTTTCATAACTTGGTTTACCACGAGTTGAGAGTCTCCGCGCACAACCAGTCAACGTATGCCGAGTGATATAGCGATGCGGAGCCCATGGATAAGTGCCTCGTACTCGGTGACATTGAGGGAAGCTAGGAAGTGGATTTGTAGAATGTACTTGAGTTTTTCGCCGATGGGGGACGTCAATAGGATGCCAGCCCCGGCGCCGCCAATCCGTAGAGAACCGTCGAAGTATATTGTCCAGTACTCTAGCTTTGCTGTTGATGTAGGCATTTGAACTTCTGTCCACTCGGCCACAAAGTCGGCTAGAGCTTGTGATTTGATTGCTGTCAGTGGCTGAAAGGTGATGTCGAAGGCCATCAACTCGAGTGCCCATTTAGCGATTTCACCGGTGGCCTCGCGGTTATACAGGATGTCCCCGAGTGGAAACGAAGTGACCACCGTGACTTGATGTGCTTGGAAATAGTGCACCAGCTTCCGGACAGTGATGAGTAGGCCATAGAACAGCTTCTGGACCTACGGATATCTCGTCTTCAAGTCGGCAAGGACTTCGCTGACAAAGTAGACTGGCTGTTGAACTTTTTGGATGTGACCCGGTTCGGATCATTCGACCACCAACACCGTGCTGACTACCTGAGTAGTTGCCGCCAGATATAGCATTAGCGGTTCTTGGGGCATGGGTGACGCCAACACGAGAGGTGATGTGAGAAATTGCTTGAAGTCTTCGAAGGCTTGCTGGGCTTCAGGAGTCCATTGGAAATTGTCCGCTTTCTTCAATAGCTTGAAAAAGGGCATGCCCCGTTTACCCAGTCAGGAAATAAACTGGCTGAGTGCTGCCATGCAACCTGTCAGCTTTTGGATGTCCTTCTGGTTAGTCAGGGGTGCCATATTCTTGATTGCGTTGACTTTCTCTAGGTTGGCCTCGATGCCGCAATGCGAGATGATGAAGCCGAGTAGCTTACCGGATGGCACACCGAAGGCGCACTTTTTCGGGTTCAACTTCATCTTGAATCTTCGAAGATTTTGGAAGGTTTCTTCCAGGTCAGTGATGTCGTCTTCTTTGGACTTGGTCTTGATCACCACGTCGTCGACGTAGGCTTCCATGTTGCACCCGATCTGAGTGTGCAGACACCGCTGAATTGCACGTTGATACGTTGCTCTAGCGTTTTTCAAACCGAACAGCATAGTGATGTAGCAGTACGCTCCAAATGGCGTGATGAAAGACGTCTTTAAGCAATCTTCCTCCTTCAGGCTGATTTGATGGTATCCCGAGTAACAGTCAAGAAAGCTGATAAGATCACACCCCGTAGTTGAATCTACCACCTGATCTATTCTGGGTAGACCAAATGGATCTTTAGGGCATGCCTTGTTGAGATCGGTGTAGTCCACGCACATGCGCCATTTACCGTTTTTCTTCCGGACTAGAACTGGGTTTGCCAGCCAATCCGGGTGATAAACCTCTTTCATGAACCCGGCTGCGAGGAGCTTAGTTATATCCTCCCGAATAGCATCCTTCCAGTCTTGAGCAAAGCGCCACAGCCGTTGCTTGACTGGCTTGGCGTCTGTCTTCACGTTGAGGGCGTGGTCGATCACCTCCCTTGGTATGCCCAGCATGTTGGATGGTTTCCACATGAAGATATCCTTGTTGGCTTGGAGGAAGGTGATGAGCGCGTCTTCCTATTTGGGGTGGAGTCCGGTCCCGACTAGAGCAGTCTTGGAGGGGTCGGAAGGGTCCAGGGGGATCTTCTTCGTGTCAGAGTCTGCTGAAATTCCCGACTTCGCTGCTTTTTTGGCTATAACTTGTTCTTCCTCGACTTTTGTTGTGATGGCTTGCCGAATGCTGTTGCACCCGACTGCTGCCTCTTGTGACTGAGCCAATTCGCAATTCTCCTTGTCGCAGGTGAAGGCTTGCTTGACATCGTTGCGGAGGGAGAGGACTCCTGCTGGCCCTGGCATCTTGAGCACCATGTATGTATAGTGCGGTATCACCATGAACATGGCAAGCGCCGGTCATCTGAGTATCGCGTGGTACGCAGTCTCGAAGTCATCGACCTCGAAGCAGATGTTCTCCGTGCAAAAGTTATCCCGCGTGCTGAAGGTGACTGGCAAGGTGATCTGCCCGAGTGGTGTTGAAGACAGGCCGGGAATTATCCCGTGGAAGGGCGCTGTACTCGGCCGCAGATCTGAACGAGGAACCTTCATCTCATCCAGGGTCTTGGCGAAGAGGATATTGAGCGCGCTGCCTCCATCTATGAGCACCTTCTTCAAACTGATGTTCTTGACGACCGGGTCCAGAACGAGTGGATAGCGTCCCGGGTGCGAAACCTGATCTGGGTGGTCAGCGCAGGTGAACGTGATGGACGTTTCTGACCAGCACAAATATTGGGGGGGGTGTCTGCTGTAGAGATTGTGTTGACGTTGCGTGCTATTAGCTTTTGCTTGCGCTTAGACTCATATGCGGACAGCCCTCCGAAGATGTGGTTGAGCTCGGCCTGGGGATCTTAAAAGTCATCGGCCGGGTCTTGATCTGGCTTGTCCTTGCTCTTGTCGGCGCCAGATGATGAAGCCTGCTCGGAAGCAAACTTCTTGAGCATGAAGCAGTCTTTGGCCGCGTGCTTGCCCTTGGGGTGGAAGTGGCATGGCCCGTTCATGACCTTCTGGTAGTCGTTGATCTGTTGGAGCCGCAACCGAGTTCACTCCATGTTGGCCACCTTGTTGTCCGACTTCCGCTTACGGTTGCCGGACTTGTTCTGCGATGGCTCGTTGTCGGCTTTCGCCTTCAGGTCCTTCTACTGGGACTCCTTCTTCTCGTTGAGGGCCTCGGCGACCACTTCAGCTGAGTCGGCGTATTTGTTTGCCATGTCAAAGAGAGCCCGAATAGAGGATGGTGGCTTCCGAGTGAACTTTGCGATGAACGGGGCATCCTTTACTCCCTTGCGGAAGGCGGCGATGATGGCCTCGTCCTTGATCATTGGGATTTTGTTGCGCTTCTCGGAGAACCTCTTGATAAAGTCACGTAGAGACTCGTTCTTCTTCTGGTGCAGTTGATATAGATCATGTTCGGAAGACGGCCTCTCGTAGGTCCCTTGAAAATTAGTGATGAACCGCTCCCTGAGTTCCCCCCAGTAACCGATCGACCGGCTCGAGAGCCCTGTTAGCCATGTCCTCGCCGAGTCGGCTAGTGCGACTGGGAGGTAGTTAGCCATGGCTTTGTGGTCACCAATGGCAGCTCGAATTGCCAGGGTGTATACGGTGAGCTAGGACTCGGGGTTGGTTTTGCCATCATATTTCTCGATCCCTGTAGGCTTGAAGCCTGACGGCCAGTCAACGTCCTATAACATGTGAGTGAAGGCTAGAACGCCTTCGTCTTCGTGAGGGCTCCGGCTCCGATCACGGCGGTTGAACCGCTCGTGGTTGAGGCCGAAGCGTTCGTAGTCGTCCTCCAGTCGGTGACGCTCGTCTTCTTCGCGTTCATGGCACCGAGCATTAATGGTGTGGCGGAGATCATGTTGTAGCTGGACTCAGAGATCTTGGTTGAACCGACGGTCGTTCTGGCGACACCGCCGATCGTTGTTATTGGTGTTGCCAAGTGAAGCTTGACACGACTCCTCGTATGGTTGACTTGAAGCAGCTGCCCAGCGTCATGCCGATGTAGATGAGCCTGCTGCCGGAGAACCCGACTGGTTAGTCGGAACAACTGTGTCGCCCGACTGCTGTTGCTGCTGACAGGTAGCAGCGGTAATCATCGCCTTGATCTTGGCGATAGTCGAGGTGGCCTGGTGATTAGGCCTGAGCTGGAGCGTGTCCAGCAGGGTTGCAGCGGCCACGACATTCTGCTGTGGCGTGACAAAGATGTCGTGGTCGCCAACTTTGGTCTGGAGAATCTGTTACTGAGCGGTTCGCCCAGCCCTGCGTAGCCCGTCGTTGCGGGCCTCGCGATCGGCCTCTTCTTGTTGCCGTAGTCGGCGTGCCTCCTCTTGCTACTCCTCTTGTAATCGGCGCACCTCCGGTGGTGGTGTTGAAGCCATGACGATCTCACGGGGGATAAGGAGACTCGCCATGCTGGAGTCCAAACTGGTGTTGGAACCGTTGTCCGACATGGAGTCGGAATCCGAGTAGTTCATCGGAGTAAGAACAACTCCGACCTCCCTAGATCCAATCTGGAGTGGCTTGGAGCCACGTCCAAACTAAAGTCTAGAGGATTGGGTCAGCCGCGTGGGATGTAGATCCGCGGCGTCGCCGGGTCTGCAAGGGAGATTGACGATCTCTCCCCCTCTTGGCCCGACCCGGGCCAGCTCAAGGCCAAGCACGAGTCAGACGCCAAAGGAAAGAGTTGTCTTGAGACTTGGCAAGGTGGTAGATCACCGCAGCAACTCGACGAGGGTGGCTGTAGCGTCTTGTGGGCCGACTGGTGCGGAGTCGGCTGGTTCCTCGGCTGGTTGGATTGGATCTGCATCGGCCAAGGTGAGGTCGCCGAACTGGTCGGCGATGAAGTCAAGGCTTCCGAAGGTTATTGTGTCTCCTAGGGAGAACTTGCCGCCGTCGACTCTAGTTGCTAGTTCCATCGAGATTGTAGATGTGAAACTCGCTGGAGCCCCTACCTGGCGAGCCAACTGTCGATGTTTTACACCGACAATATGATTATAGGGCTACTCGGCAAGGGGAAACTCGGTGGATTGCAAAGGAACAAGGGGAAGTTTATACTGGTTTAGGCCCTTGATGTGAGGTAAAACCCTACATCCAGTTGTGGTGGTATTTCTTTGAGGATTGGTGTCGATCAATGATCTCGTGCCCCCATGGGGCGCCCTGCCTCTCCTTATATACTGGGGGACAGGGGTACAAGGTAGGAATCCCAGCCGGATACGGCCAAGGGATTTCCTTCTTAGAGATTTATCTTACCCGACTAGGACTATATATTCCTTTTTGTAGAAGGCAATGTCTACCGGGTGCTACTATATCTCTAATTACAAGTCCCGGCCCATCCTCTATCCGAGTGGCCCATATGCTTGTGATGAGGTACCTGGGGCCCATGGTCTTCACAGGTCCCGACAGAGATCTTTGTCGAGCAACTTATGGAGCCATCAGTTAAGAAGAAACCAGTGCCAGAGCTGTCGGGAGGCGAACCTACCCCGGCAACAGACGAAGTACTGAACATATGTCAAGATTGGTGGACTCCTGTTCTCAAATTCCTCCTAGACGATGAACTCCTAGAAGATCATAGCCTAGCCGAACAAATTAAACGTCGAAGCAAGAGTTTCCTAGTCATCGGAGAAGACCTGTACCGAAGAAGTGCATCTGTTGTCCTCATACGCTACGTCACCACCGAGGAGGGCAAGCAGATTCTGCAATCGATCCACTCGGGCATATGTGGCAACCATGCCGCATCCAGGACGTTAGTCGGAAAGGCTTACCGGCAGGGATTTTTCTTGGCAACAGCAGTAACAGACGCCAAAGACATTGTTCGTACATGCGAGGATTGCCAGTTCTATGCAAGACAAACCAATCTCCCAGCCCAAGAACTCCAAACAATCCCAATCTCTTAGCCCTTTGCAGTATGGGGGCTTGACATGATCGGGCCTTTCAAGAAAGCGCTAGGAGGGTTCACACACTTGCTCGTCGCAGTGGATAAATTCACGAAGTGGATTAAGGCAAAACCTGTTGCTACCATAACAGCGGCACGAGCAAAGGACTCCATCATGAGTATATTATACCGATTCAGGGTCCCTAACCGTATCATCACGGAGAACGGTACTCAGTTCACGTGCGCATGTTTCAAGATTTCTGTGACGACTTCGGCATCAAGATCTGCTATGCGTCTATGGCACACCCGTGGAGCAATGGGCAGGTTGAACGCGCAAATGGTATGGTCTTACAAGGTATCAAGGCCAGAATATTCGACCAACTACAACCATACGCGGGCCGGTGGGTACAACAGCTCCCATCTGTTCTCTAGTCTCTCAGAACCACGGTTAGTCGGGCAACAAGGCAATCCCCTTTCTTTTTGGTCTATGGTGCCGAGGCTATGCTACCAACCGAGTTAGAGTTCGGCTCTCCACGAGTTCGGGCTTACTTAGAAGACACCTCAAACAATACCCGATTGGTTGAACTAGATCCAAATCAGTTGGAAGAAGCGAGGGACATCGCAATAATCCAATTGGCAAGGTATCTTCAAGCCCTGCGTCGCTACCACAATCGCATTGATGTGGCCGCGCCTTTTTGGTCGGAGATCTCGTCTTGAGAAAAATACAAACCACCAAAGATAGGCATAAACTATCCCCAATATGGGAAGGGCCGTTCATTATAGGCGAGGTCACATGGCCAGGCGCCTACCGACTAAAGACCGAAGACGGTGCCCTTATCAGCAACTCATGGAATATAGAACAGCTACGTCCTTTCTATACCTGAGTTTTATACTTTTCCATATGTACAGATTTCTCTGACTCACTACGCCACTTGTTCCAACCGAGTAGTGAGTCGGGGGCTGCATGTATTATATGTGCTTTGTCAATAATATACGAGCCTATTTTACTTAAGTTATAAAGTTTTCCAACGACTTTGTTATGTTTGCCCAAGTACAGCTTTCTGCGGTGAACGATTTTATTAAGTTCCTATAGACCAACTCGGCGCAGATTATATAGTCGGGTAAAGCTAATGACAACTAAGTAATAATTCAGAGCTTGGTGGCATTGCACATATATTTACACATGTCTTTACAAAAATTCATATACACCGACTGCATGATGGACTATTCTTACATACCCAGGTCTCGGGTGATCACCTCTACAGTCAGCCTCGCCTTGGCTATTAGCTCCAGCGCCTCCTCAGGTGTCGTCTCCTCGGTGAACCCCTCTCTGATGGCTTCAATGTCTACCCTGGGGTAGATTGACTTGGTCATCGCTAGGGTTTGGGCCATGCCGACAACAGTACACTCATCCGAGTACCTCTTCAGGATACTCGGTGCTTCGTTAAGGCACGCCTGCACCTGAGACACCGTGTTGGAGCTGGTTCCCACATAACGAGGATCCATCACGTCAAGGAGCCCTTTCACGAACTCGGCAAGGATCTCCCGTGACTCCTTGACGACCTTTATCTCCTTTGCAAAAGCCTGGAATTGGATTTGGGCATTGGCCCTAGCAGCTGCCCGGGTTCACCAACAAGTAAACTTGTTAGGCAAACTGCAGAAGAAGCACTTGATGGATTGGTTAAGATCATTGTCAGAGCGGAGACTTACTTTCGTAGTCGGCCTCCCACTTGGCTTTGGCCTTCTCTAGTTCAGCCTTTTCCTTCTCGAGATTGGCGTTGGCCTTCTTCAAGTCGGCCTTCTCTTTCTCAAGCTAGGCCTTGGCCCTTGTCAAGTCGGCCTTGTCTTTCTCAAGCCCGGCCTTGGCTCTCTCGGCCTCCTTCAGCTAGACTTCTCCCTCTGTTCGGGTCTTCAGCTCGGCTTCAAGGGTTGCACATCAGAATAGTCAAGTACTCAACATTGCAGTCAAGACACAACTGGGCAGCCGGGAAACGACATAGCTAGAGAAATATACTAAGGGCTCAGTCAGGAAGACGTTCGGGAGACTTACTTTCAATCCTCTTGGCTTGGTCCCAATTTTCGTCCCTGAGCTGATTAATGGCTCCCTTCAGCCAAGACTCCCTCCCCTGGTGGCACTGCTCTAATTCAGCCTTTAATGCCTGGAGCTGGTCCAATTCTTGGAGCTTTGGGGCAACCCGAGTCAGGACCTCGTTCATCCTCTCCGAGTGGTCAACAATTTTCTGCTCGGGGAGAAACAGTGCAAAGCAGAGTCGAGCATCAGAACACTCGTGAAAGGAGGACTACCAAGACTCCAATATGGTGAAAGTCATACCTTAAATCCCCTAGGACGCGGCGATTGCGGCGCGAAGCAAGTCTTCACACTCCTTCTCCGCCGCAACCTCGTCATGCTTGTAACTCCTTGCAATCCCGTTAGGGGCCACCCAGCGGAATGTCCTCGGGAATTTGTGGGGAGCGCCTTTGAGCCAGGGGAGGCCCGGTCTTTCCAAAGACGATGATGATGATGACGACGATGACAGCGACAAGGACGGCGATGGGGTCCTGGCCCTCAATTCGGCAGCCTCCAGGGCCTCGGGGGCCGGCTCAGGGGCTAGAGCGACAGCTTTAACAACCGCCCCTTGGTCGGCCAGTGTTGGTGGCCCTGCAGTCAGGATGATCTCAGTTTCTGCAACTAAGACCTTTGCCGGCTCGGCAGGTGCGCTTGCTGGCGCTGGCTCGGCTGGGGCTGACTCGACAACGGGGGTTGCCGGAGTGGTTTCCTTGAGATCAATGTCGGCTCGCTTCCTGTGTAACGAGTCAAATATCAAAACGCTACCATGCCGAACAAGATTTTCAGAAGACCCAGAGCAACCTACCTCTTGGAGAACTTGAGCTTTTGTCCAGGGGATCCGGAAGTCGGTACTGGAGGGCCGCTGGCTGTCACGCCTGACGGCACGGTAGTCGGCGGTAACATTCTCGTCCTGGTCAGCCCCGTTTGTGGTGTGGCTGGCTGGGGTGCCCGTGTACTCGGCGGCGCCATCCTTGGGCTCAATGTTGCTGAGTGTGGAGGCATTGTGTGGACACCCCGGAAGTGCATTATGGAGAGCAATTACTATGACAACGCGAAATATCTAGATGGATGGGATCTCGAATCAAAACCAAATAAGCGCAGTAACCATCCATCCTCATCGCAGCCTTGCCATAATATTTACCCATTCATAATACAAATCCAAAGCGCCGAATTCAGAAAATAAGGAGATATTTGGAGAGTTGATTCACCAGTCTGAAACAGCGAAGTGTGCCCGTCAAATCACACGAAGGTGGCGACCAAACACGATACACACTTCTGGGGACATGGTCTACGGTTGAATCAATATCCATGCATCTCATCATTTCTAAATTCATACTCATGTTCAGCTAGTCCCCAGGAAAGCAACTAGCCTCACACTTTCATCGCAAGCAATTGATAAACATCACAAGTACTCTAAATATGGATAAAAGAGCAGCAGGGTTATATATATTACATAGAGGGTTCACACCCTAAATCATCACAGAGTAGCACAAAAGATAGCAGCGGAAATGTAAACATAAAGGATAAAACCAGTGGTGCCATACCAAAACCCCACAAGGCAACCGACTAGGGCAGAGCTTAACTCCAACTACACATTATCCTCACCATCCTCGGCGGGATAATAGTAGACCACATCAACGTCGTCGTTATCCTCACCTGAAAATATGCAGCGTGAGTACGAATGGTACTCAGCTAGACTTACACAATATTAATAGCACAAAGAAAACAATGCTGGTCTTTACATCAAGGAATATGGCTATGTTGATCTGGTTTTGCATAAAGCCAAGTTTATTGAGCAAATAATACCTTTAAACTATAAGCATTTGCGAAATATGGCAATCTGAAAATTTATTACAGCAAGTAATATGTTCTGAAAAAGAGTTGCAAATGAGCACAATCCCATGCTCTAATATCAACGATGGGCCACCATTGCCCAAATAAATATGCTACACAAGCATACCATCTTTCATGGCTAAAACCAAGCCATATTTAACATCAAAGCTTCTTATATAAACCCATCCATCCATGACTATCCTAAGTCATGATATAACCACATAGTCCCATAACCACATATCCCAAGTTGGATGCTAACATAGACTGACTAGCACATCAAGCGGTCGTCCTGTAACCGTGGACACGGCTATTTGAATAGTTCTTACTCTGATCAGAGGTGTACATCTTTACCCACATGATGTGATAGAAGCCAAACGGCTACACTCTAGTTTGATCCGTACCCATCGGTACCCACACTTTACACATTGAGTGCGGACTAGAGGTCACAACAAAACCTTTTCCACGCTTATCTCCAACCACCTAAACCACATCTGGGCCCCTAACGACTTAGCCCCACACACAAGGTGACTAAGGTGGGCTCACCGTCGCGGGAGGCACCTCCGGCCAAAACCAGGCGCGCTCGAGGCCCTCCAAAGGAAAAACCATCCTCACGACTAACGGACGGGCGTAGATGGCCATAGCCTCCTGTGCTACTAAGTTAAGCCGTCCCATTCCCGGCGTGTGGAAGTACGTAGGGTGCTTAAATAGATGTCAACATGTTCGGTCCTTAACGACCCAGACGGAGCTATATGCATCGGGGAAACACCATCCCATCATCGCCCTATCATCCGTCCAAGTCAAACATATTCTTAATTACAAATCAGAAGTTATTCTTTTCAGATTTTGACCCATCCATTCGTATTCAACTAGTTTTGAACCGATAGCTCCATCTATCGGATTTTTCTAAGTCTAGAAATAAGCATGGCTAAGCATTTAATAAAATAAAAGTATCCCAAAGTCCTTAACCAGGGGTGACAAGGTAAAAACATGGAATCAACAACCAAGGAATGGAAATGCATACAATTGGGCAATATTGACTCTACCCGTTTTTTCCATTTTAAAAGACCGTAACATGTATATAGATATTGTTTTCGCAAGCAAATCAATTTATTGAAAACATAGGTTCAATATGCTTAGATGCTTGCCTTGCTACAGCGAGTAGTCACACTCAACCTCAGGTTCTTGTTCCACGTACTCCGAGTTGTCTAAATTTACCGATAAAAAGTGATTGTGCAAATAAGAATCAATTAAATATGCCTATGCAAAAATAATCAATAAATGCTGAGATAAATATAGTAGGTAGGCCACATTCTAAAGTGAATTTTAGTGAAAGAATCATTTCAAAATCTTTTACAGTTTATGAGTTACAAAAATAACAAGATAAAAAGGCTGAAAATGGCAGTTTTGTAATTATTTATATTGTAACCTTAAGTTATTATATTTGACTGACATTTTCTATTAAGATTTAAGAAGGCATGTATTTATATATAAAAGAGCATAACCTACTGGTCCTAACAAAGTTGAGTTTACTATATTTGGATTTATAAGCAATTTATTATAAATTTTGGAAGTTCCTATACATTAATGATTATGGAAATACATTTTAGTATATAAAAGTGTTATAAATTTACAGAAGTGAGAGTCATGCCAAAAAGGAGCTTAATGACCCTAGGTTTGAGAAAATTTGAAATTAGAACAAATTTATCAATTTTATACATAATTCATGCAATATTTAACATATAAAAAAGTAATGTAAATTTTAGGGCCATTTTCTCTACTATGTGTGCTACTTTTTAATTTACAGAAATAAAGTGCATGTTTTACTGAATCCAACAAATTTTGGTTCACTCAAAAAGGTGTCACAGCCCTAGATTTAATTTTAGGTAATTAGTATTATGCCCTTCCGTCATTAGCATGCACAACTTAAATTTTTGCATTGTCACTTCTTGCAGGATTAAGTTTGCAACATTTAAACCCTCAATAATTGAATCATAAATCGGCAAAAACAAAACACTACTAAAAAGTGCATCAAATCGAACAGAAGTGTATATGGGAGATAATTTATTCAAATATTAGTTTATTTATCATGAATTAATATAATTTTTCCAGAATTTATTTCATTAGTTTAGACCCGTTAAAAATTCAAACAATTTTCAGCCTGGGTCCTTTTTGTTGAATTTCTGTGAGCAAACCATTTTCAATTTTCGTGTCAAACTTTTGAAAATGGAACCTAGGTAGTCTGGGCTAGCTACACAAAAATCACCACATTTTTAACACCAATTTTGCTTGGTCAATTTGATTTTTAAAGTGAAGGGGGGAAATAAATCTGTAAAACCCTGGAAAACACTGAAACCGTTCTGTACGTGAGAGTTTACCCATCTCCCTGACGTTCCCATAGACCATCACACCCTGGACCCACCTGGCAGTGACCCTAGCTCGCCCAGCACCTTGTCCAGCTTGGCCACGAGGAGGGAGTGCTCCAGATCGGCCTCAAAAGGGCAAACAACGCGTGTATCATCCATGTCTGCGTGTCTTTCTCCTACAGCTCACCTCTGCCTCTCCCACCTGTGTCGCCTACTGCTCCACTCCATCCCAGAGCCAAGAAAACCAAGCAGAGAGAGAGAGCTCCTTCAGCCTCTTCTCCTTCTTCTTGCTGCCGAGCTGCTGCTGCTGCTGCTGCTGAAGCTGCTGCTGTCCGTGCTGCCGGCCGTGGAGAAGAAGGCATTGCCGACGCTCAGCCATCTGTCAATCGCCGGGAACGCCGCCTCGCCATCGGCACTCGGGAGCCCGTCCAGTGCGCGGCCGCGTGCAGCCGTGGCCGTCGCGCCGGCGTTCCGGCCACCTCGGAGCTTCCCTGGTGGAGCAGCTGCGCCACCAGTGCCGCCTCCCTTCCAGCTTTAAAACGCCCCAAGAAGTACCTAGATCAGTTAACCAAGGAGGGAGATCGACATCGTCTTCTCCGATTCCGACCGAGTGCCTCCACCATCGATTCCCGTCCACCCGGTGAGTCATCCATCAAACCCTTGCAGTGATAGCATCCTAGGCTGATACTCAACCTCCTGCATGTGTTGTCTCCACCGCGCATGCAGCGAATCGAGCCAACCACGGTGAAGCCGAAGCTTGGCCATCGCCGTTGCCGCCGCCTGTAGCCGCCAGAGCTCGTGGGATCCCGTCTGCCTGTTAGCGAAAACCAACGATCGAACACCTAGCGGGCGCACTGTGGCGGATCGGCCGACTTCCGGCAAGCAAAGAACAGAGCAAGAAACAGAGGAAGAAAACAGAGCAGGTCGCAAGAGAGTGTTTTGGGGCAAATTTTTTGTGTCTATTTCAACTGAAATGAAAACCCAACTCTTCTGTTTACAAATGATGCAACTATCATCTACTTATAGGCTGAAAAGAAATTTCGTTCTTACATACAAGGAAGAGGAGGCCACGCTCACCACGCACTTCGCTTAGCTGCGCGCTTCGTGCGGCCACGAACTCAGTCGCCGTTGATCTCCTCGCCCGAGCATCTCGCCAGGCCGTTGTCCAGACCGTTGCTTCCGCTTTGTCCGGATCCCGCGCCCGCGCCTGCGCCCGGGACCTCACTGCACCCGTGCTCGGGTCCTCGCACGGCCTACGCCCGTGCCCGGTCTGCGCCCGTGCCCGTGTCCTCGCCCGGCCTGCGCCTGTGCCCAAGCCCTCGCCTCCGGCAGGGAGCAAATGCGCACAACCTCGGATCGGCTCGGGCTACGCCAGGAGTAACAGCAACATACTCCCCCTTAGTCCTGGCGCGGACCAAGATCGCGAACACCCAACAGGTGCCACGCTGTTGCCAGTTTTACCGCTGGTAGCCCCTTCGTAAGTGCATCCGCCCGCTATTCCTCAGTCCGGACGAATTCAATCATGATCTGCCCGTTCTCGACGCATTCACGAATGAAGTGATAACGGGTATCGATATGCTTGCTCCTCCCGTGAAACACAGGGTTCTTCATCAAGGCAATCGGTGACTTGTTGTCGACGTAGAGTCTCACCGGCTTTGCTTCTGTGCCGATCAGCTCGCTCAGCAGCGCCCTGAGCCAGAGCGCGTGACACGCCACCACGGTGGCCGCCATGAACTCAGCTTTGCAAGATGACAGCGCCACCGTCTTTTGTTTCTGCGAACACCATGAGACAAGGCTATTGTTGACGTAGAACGCCATCCCGCCGGTGCTCCGGCGATCGTCAATGTCGCCAGCCAAGTCACTGTCGGTGTAGCCGGTAATCTCCACTGCACCGCTTCCTCCCACGAATGCGAGCCAGTAATCGATTGTTCCCTTGAGGTACCTGAGGATCATCTTCACAGCCTTGAAATGCATTATCGTCGGCCGCTCCATGAATCTGCTCGCTACGCCAACAGCGTAGGATAGATCCGGCCTCGTGTGCAGTAGGTACCGCAGGCACCCGATGACACGCTGATACTCCATGGCGTCGACAGGACTTCCTTCGGCGTCTTTGTGCAGCAGCGATCGAGGCTCCATGGGAATTGAGGTTGAGTTGCACTCCAGCATCCCGAACTGGGACAGAATTTTCTTGGCGTAGGCGGCCTGCTTGATGGCGATGCTGTTCTCCCCCTGCACCACTTCAATCCCCAAATAATACGTGAGCAGACCGAGATCGCTCATCTAAAATTCCCCCATCATCTATTGCTTGAACTTCGTGATCTCACGTGGGTTTTCCCCTGTCACGATTAGATCATCAACATAAACCCCGACGATGATGCCGGCGCACCCCTTTCCTCTAGTGTACACCGCCTGCTCCTGCGTGCACCGCGCGAAGCCGAGCTCTTTCAAGCTTTTGTCGAGACGTGTGTTCCACGCCCGTGGTGCTTGTCGAAGGCCATAGAGCGCCTTGCTCAGCCTGAGCACAAGATGCTCCTTCCCTTTCTGTACATGGCCTTCCGGCTGGGCCACGTACACCTCCTCTTCGAGCTCGCCATTTAGGAACGCCGATTTTACATCGAGGTGATGCACCTCCCACCTCCGATCAGCCGCAATGGCAAGTATCACACGCACCATGTCAAGCCTTGCCACCGGAGCAAATACTTCATCAAAATCCACACCTTGGCGTTGAACATATCCCTTTGCCACCAGCCGAGCTTTGTGCTTGATCACTTCGCCAGCGATGTTCTTCTTCAATTTGAACACCCACTTGAGCCCAATAGGTTTGTGTCCTGCCGGCAATGCGGTGAGGACCCATGTTGAGTTTTTCTCGATGGCTTCCAGCTCTTTGGCCATGGCGTCCTCCCACGCCGGCTGGCCCGCCGCCTCATGGTAGCAGGAGGGCTCCTCAGTCCCCGCGAATAGCACCACATCATCTGCGTCGTCCTCCACCAGGTCGACTCGCGCGGCGTCGCGCATGATGTCGTCGATGTGCCTGTAGCGAACAGGCCCATCGTTGCTGTTGGTGCTGCCTCCTGTTTGCGGCGTCGCCTGCTCTCCGGAGGACTCGGTAGCTCCAGCCACCGGCCTTGCTGGAGTTAAAGGCACCCCTGCCTCGGTCGCTGGCTCCCTGCCAGCACGCCTTCCTGGTGGAGAGAATTCCACCGGGGTTGCCTGCTCGCCAGCCGCGCTGCCCGATGGTGGCACTTCTATGCCGTTTGCTGCCTCGGCATCGACGGTCTCCTCGACAACAAAATATGCCGATTCGGCCTCCCCTGCAACTCCGTTCCACTTCCAGGCAACATTTTCTTCAAAAACAACATCGCGACTTACATGAATTTGCCTGCGGCGTGGATCAAACAGGCGGTGTGCTTTGCTTCCTTCCTCGACGCCCAGGTACACTAACGGTGAGCTCCGGTCATCCAATTTCTTCAGGTTGGGGGTCGTGATCTTCGCGTGTGCTTTACACCCGAACACCCGCAGGTGCTCTAGGTGTGGTTTCCTTCCCGTCCAGGCCTCGAACGTGGTGCGATTCCCCATCACCTTGGTAGGCAGCCGGTTGAGGAGGTACACGGCATGCCGCACGGCCTCCCCCCACATCCTGCCGGGCACGGACATCCCCTTGAGGAGAGAGCGCGCCATCGCCATCACCGTTCTGTTGCGGCGTTCCACAACGCCATTCTGTTGCAGTGTGTACGGTGCCGTCAGGTGTCGTTGGATGCCAGCCTCCTCACAGACGCACGCGAACTCTCCAGAGAGGAACTCGCCACCGCGGTCCGATCTGAGCGTCTTGATGCGGTGCCCGGCCGTGTTCTCAGCCAGGGGCTTGAATTTTTTGAACGCCGCAAGTGCTTGATCCTTCGTTTTGATCACAAACACCCACATCCAGCGGGAAAAATCATCAACTATCAACATAAAGTACTGGTTACCGGCCATTGTGGACGGGGTGATCGGCCCACATAAGTCCATGTGGAGCAATTCGAGCGGCGCCTCCGCTCGAAAATTCGCCATCACCGGGAATGGCTGGCGAATCTGTTTCCCCACCAGGCACGCCTGGCAGAGTTGGTTCGGGTGGACGATTGCCAGTACTCCTGCCGCCATTTCTTTGTCCACCAAAAGCTTCATTGCTTGGAAATTCACGTGTCCGAGCCGGGCATGCCATAGCCACACCGGGTCCTCAGGATTGGCCAGCAGGCATACTAGGTGCACTAGCTTCAGCTCAATCCGGTAAAGCCGGTTGGCGGTGCGCCTCACCTTCATGATTAGGTGCTAGGGGTTTTTTTCGTAAACCTCTAGGTCATCTTCATCCATCACGACGCGGTGACCGGTCTCGGTGAGCTGCCCCAGGCTCACCATATTGCAGCAGAGGCTCGGAATGTAGTACACGTCGTCGAGCAACACTGATCGCCATTCTTGCAGGAGAAAAGAATCGATCCCTTCCCCATGATCTGCACCGTAGAGGCATCGCCGAACTTGACTCGCCTCGTGATCGTCTCGTCCAGGTTCGGAACTTGAGGCGATCTCCTGTCATGTGGTTACTGGCACCGTTGTCCAGGTACCAGACGTCTCCAGTGGCGTCGCCGCCCTCTGCCAACAACAGGCGTGGCCATACACGCTCCTCGTGCACGACCAAGCCTGAGTACGCTACCTGTGCCGACATGGGCTGCGCCGTCTCGGTTTCGGTCACCGCGAGTAGTCCTTGGTCTGCGCAAGATGGGCCTCCGCCTTCTTCTTCTTGGGGTGCGGGCACTTCGTGGAGTAGTGTCCGTACTCATCACAGTTGAAGCACCTAATGTGGCTTTTGTCGTGGGCACCGCCGCTAGTCCCGCCACCCCCAGAGTTGCAAGGCGCGCAGCCGTGGCCGCCCGCACCGCGCCCTCTGCCGCGCTCGCGTCCGCCTTGGCCACGGTTACCCCCGTCGCCGGGAGGCTTTTTTTTCTGCGGCGACGAAGATTCACCGCCGTCTTTCTTGAAGCGCGCCTCCCACTCTGCCTGAGTGAGGAGCACCTGCCCATCGGCAGCTCGGCCAGCAACGGTGCCCTTCTTCTTGCGTGTGCGCTCGTCGTAGGCCTTGAGACGGCCCACAGCCTCTTCGAACGCCATATCTTCGAGGTTGTAGAATTGTTCGATGCCGGCCACGAGGCTAACGAACTTCTCCGGAACAGTGTCAAACAGCTTCTTCACCATGGCGGCGTCGTTCAGTGTCGCACCTAGCTCAGAATGCCGGACCGCCATGGCTGTGATCCGCCCGGCATACTGGTCTAGTGATTCCCCGTTGGCCATGCACATGCCGCTGAATTCAGCCTTCAGCGTCTGCAAGCGCACGCTGCGAACACGATCCGCGCCGATAAACCTTGTCTTGAGGCAGTCCCACACCTCCTTCGCCGACCGCTTCTTCGCCACCTGCATCAAGACATCTTCAGGGAGCGATTGCAGCAGGTGGGACTTCGCCTTCTTGTCCTTCCTCGGGTCGATGACCGCTCCGCCCGCCGGCTCGATTGCTTCCCATACGCCTTGATCCTCCATCATCGCCTGCACCCGGATCACCCAACTGGTGTAGTTGGTTGCAGTGAGTTGTGGGTAGAGGAACGCGCTCCCTGAGCTCCCCCTTGCCGCATCCATCGTGACAATCGACATGGCGTCAGATCAGTCCCGAACCTGAGAGCTCTGATACCACTTGTTAGCGAAAACCAACGATCGAACACCTAGCGGGCGCACTGTGATGGATCCGGCCGACTTCCGGCAAGCAAAGAACAGAGCAAGAAACAGAGGAAGAAAACAGAGCAGGTCGCAAGAGAGTGTTTTGGGGCAAATTTTCCGTGTCTATTTCAACTGAAATGAAAACCCAACTCTTCTGTTTACAAATGATGTAACTATCATCTACTTATAGGCTAAAAAGAAATTTCGATCCTACATACAAGGAAGACGAGGCCACGCTCCCCACGCACTTCGCTTAGCTGCGTGCTTCGTGCGGCCACGAACTTAGTCGCCATTGATCTCCTCGCCCGAGCATCTCGCTAGGCCGTTGTCCAGACCGTTGCTTCCGCTTTGTCCGGATCCCGCGCCCGCCCCCGTGCCCAGGTCCTCGCACGGCCTACGCCTGTGCTCGGGCCCTCGCGCCCGATCTGCGCCTGTGCCCGGGTCCTCGCCCGGCCTGCGCCCGGGCCCGGGCCCGGGCCCTCGCCTCCGGCCGGGAGCAAATGCGCACAACCTTGGATCGGCTCGGGCTACGCCAGGAGTAACAACAACACTGCCTTGTCTAGAGCCACGGTAAGCTTCCTGGGAGTCTCAACGTAGTCCTTTGAGCTTCTTTTTCGAAGGTTTCTAGCTGTTTGCTTGCATGCATGTGCATCCCGAGCCCAGCTGGCGCTTTTTCACATCGCCGGTGAGCTACAGTTCACCTCCGGGCGTGCCACTGCCACCATTAGGTGCACAAGGGAGTCCTCTTCTTTTTCTCTTTTGGCCGCATCTTCCACCGAGCCGCCGTTCGCCGCTAGCGCCGGCAAACAGAACCGGCGGCAAGCCAGCCCCGTGCCTCCTCTGCCCTGTCTCGCTAGCGTGTGGGCCAGGCTGGAGAAAAATAAGAAAAGAAAAGAAATGTTAAACTGCAATATTTTTTTCCAACAGAAAAATAGCCAAACTTTAAAAATCCATATCTAATTCGTTTTTTTAACTCCAAATTTGATGAAACAAAATTTGTGGGAATCACCAAATTATGCACTTTAATTTTGTGGAATAAAATCTGGGGAAACCAAAGCCTAAAACTTCTCAAAAATAATGATCATCATAAAGTATATGAACTTTATATGAATTTAACCATTTTTTGTTTACTTTAAATTAAGGTTTGGTAAATCCATAAAAGGTTGACCTTTCATGCAGTGAACTGACATTTAGTTATACTTACATAAATGACACTTTGTCTATATAAATACATGCCTTCTTGAAATCTTAATAGAAAATATCAGTTAAATATAATAACTTAAGGTTACAATATAAATAATTACAGAACTGCCTTTTTCAGCCTTCTTATCTTGTTATTTTTGTAACTCATAAACCGTAAAAGATTTTGAGGTGATTCTTTCACTGAAATTCACTTTAGAATGTGGCCTACCTACTGTTTTTATCTCAGCATTTATTGATCATTTTTGCATAGACATATTTAATTGATTCTTATTTGCATATTCGCTTTTTATCGGTAGATTCAGACAATTTAGAGTACGTGGAGCAAGAACCAGAGGTTGAGTGTGAACCATCGCTGCAGCAAGGCAAGCATCTAAGTATATTGAACCTATATTTTCAATAAATTGTTTTGTTTGCAAAAGCAATATCTATATGCATGTTTCGGTCTATTTAAAATGGGAAAACGGGTAGAGTCAATATTACCCAATTGTATGCATTTCCTTTCCTTGATTGTTGATACCATACTTCTACCTTATCACCCCTGGTTAAGGACTTTGGGATACTTTTATTTTATCGAATGCTTAGCCATGCTTATTTCTAGACTTAGAAAAATCTGATAGATGGAGCTATCGGTGTGAAACTAGTTTAATACGGATGGATGGGTTAAAATCTAAAAAGAATAACTTCTGATTTATAATTAAGAATATGTTTAACTTGGACGGATGATAGGGCGATGATGGGATGGTGTTTCCCCGATGCATGTAGCTCCGTCTGGGTCATTAAGGACCAAACATGTTGACGTCTATTCAAGCACCCTACGTACTTCCACATGCCGGGCATGGGACGGCTTAACTAAGTAGCACGGGAGGCTGTGGCCATCTACGCCCATTCGTCAATCGTGAGGAAGGGTATTCCTTTGGAGGACCTCGAGCGCGCCTGGTTAGGGACGGAGGTGCCTCCCGCGACGGTGAGCCCGCCTTAGTCACCCTGTGTGTGGGACTAAGTCGTCGGGGGCCCAGACATGGTCTAGGTGGTTGGGGCTAAGCGTGGGAAAGGTTTTGTTGTGACCTCTAGTCCGCACTCAATGTGTGGAGTGTGGGTACCGACGGGTACGGATCAAACTAGAGTGTAGCCGCTTGGCTTCTATCACATCGTTGGGTAAAGATGTACACCTCTGATCAGAGTAAGAACTATTCGAATAGCCATGTCCATGGTCATAGGACGACCGCTTGATGTGTTAGTTACTCATGTTAGTATCAAACTTAGGATATGTAGCTATGGGAATTATGTTGTTATACCATGACTTAGGGATAGTCATGGATGGATGGGTTTTTATAAAAGGCTTTGATGTTAAATATGACTTGGTTTAGTCATGAAAGATGATATGCTTGTGTAGCATAATTATTTGGGCAATGGTGGCCCATGGAGGATGATTAGAGCATGGTTTGTGCTCATTTTTACTTACATTTCAGAACTATAAGCTTGCTGTCCTAGAATTTCAGTTTGAGCTATTTTACAAATGCTTATGTTTTAAATGTATTAATTGCTCAATAAAATCAGCTTTATGCAAAATCAGATCAACATAGCCATACTCCTTGATGTAGAGGCTAGCATCTCTCCTTTGTATTATTATTATCGTATAAGCCTTCTGAGTACTTGTCGTACTCACGCTGCATCTTTCAGGTGAGGACAACGACGACACTGATGTGATCTACTATTATCCCGCCGAGGGTGGCGAGGATAATGTGTAGTTGAAGTTAAGTTCTGCCCCAGTCAGTTGCCTTGTGGGATGGGTATGTCACCACTGGTCTTATCCTTTATGTTGATTTTTCGCTGCTATCTTTTGCGCTACTCTGTGATGTATTAGGGTGTGAACCCTCTATGTAATTTTTATAACCCTGCTGCTCGTTTATCCATATTTAGAGTACTTGTGATGTTTATCAATTGCTTGCGATGAAAGTGTGAGGCTAGTCGCTTTCCTGGGGACTAGCTGAACATGAGTATGAGTTGTGTAGAACTGAGATGGTTGGGGGATAGCTATTGTGGTTCGAGTCCTCTGAGGTACGTATCGTGTTTCGTCGCCACCATCGAGTGGTTTGACGGGCGTATGATGGGGAGGACTGGCAAGCTATCCTTATGATTATCTCTTTTGTACACTTCTCGGCATTTTTGGATTTGTATTATGAACGGGTAAATATTATGGCAAGGCTGCGATGAGGATGGATGGTTATTGCACTTAATTGGTTTTTATTCGAGATCCCATCCATCTAGATATTTCGCGTTGTCATAGTAATTACTCTTCATAATACACTTCCGGGGTGCCCACAAAGGAGTTAAAAAGAAATAGTTATGGATTTACAAAGTTTAACCATTTTTCTGTTGGAAAATAAATCAGTTTGTCTTTTCTTTTCTTTTGTTATTTCTCCCCGGCCCGAGCCCACACGCCAGAGAGACAGAGCAAGGGAGGCGCAGTCAGAGCGGAGGCGGCGAGCTTCTCGGAGGCGGCGACGGCGAATGGCGGCTCGGCTCGGGTGGCGGCCAACAGAAGAAAGACAGAGGAAGACAAGGCGAACACATCGGTGCAAGTGCGGTGGTCGGCGATGAACTGTAGTTTGTCGGCGACGAGGATAAGCGGCAACTGTGTTCGGGTTGGCGAGGCCGACTAGGCTACGGTCGGTTTTTGGCCAAACCAAAGCATGTTTTAGCTTCTAAGGGGTACCAAAATGCTCACCAAGGGTCGTGCTGGTCTTGGCGAAGCTGGGACAGCAACAGCGACGGCGGAACTAGTCCAGCGGCGGCGGAAACCTTCGGGACCACGTCGTCGGCCTTCTCCCGAGGTACTGCGACTTAGCTCAGGTGCCGAATAGGTTAGAGACCTCTTAGAAATGGTCTCAGTGTGAGGAATCGGATCATGGCTCACCAGTGAAGGAGAAAAGGACGGTGGCGGTAGTTGGCCGGAGAGGGAGAAGATGTAAGGGATCTCGTGGCTCGCAGCTTCTTAGCTCGATTCCTTAGGGCTTTGGGGTCTTGGGGTTGAGGCGACGCTGGTGGCACGGTGGCCCAGCCGACGATGCAGGGACGGCGGCAGTTCTGCATAGTAGAGAACAGGGACGGTGGCAGCACAGCAACTTCGACCAGCGAACCTAGGGCGGCCAAGTACAAAAATGGAACGATTAAAACTTGTAGATCACGTTCCCGAGGTTGAGAGAGGATGGAGTTCACCAGAGCTAGCTCGGGCTCAGCCGAACACCTTCGGCAGAGGAGAAATTGGCTCGGCCCCCGGTGATTCTAGAGGTTTTCTCCAGTCTTCTCAGTAGGAACGGGAAGAGGATGTGAAGAGGGTTCTGCTGGCGAGAGTTGGAGCGAAAATGTCGAGGTTTCCAATGGTTGAGCTCATCTATGTGTCTCTGTGTGCTATGGGGAGAAGAATGAGATACTGACATGTGTGACATGCAACTACTGAGCTGCTCCAGTTCCATAGTGTCCAGGGTGGGTCCCACATGTAAGGAAACAATGTTCTACACATTTTTGTCTGGATTGTGACTATGTTTAGTGGGTCCATGTAATGGAAACCTATGGAGAGGAGAGAGGTGTGGGTGGATTTCTTGGTGAAACACACTGTCCAAAGAAAAATCTGAGGCTTACAAGTGGGCCAGGTCTTGTGGGGTCCACCTAGAAGTGAGGAATGAGAGGAGAATTCTCTAGAGACTAAGTGTTGTGAGCTATCCAACATGCAATCTTTACTTAGGTGTTTTACTGTTAACACCAAAATTTGGTATGGTTCGTTATCATGTTCGGTTAAGGAAAGAGGCTATATCAGCCGATGGAAGCTAATCCAGAAGAAGCCGAGTTCAGGAATGAATCGTGTAGACCACGGCCTGGCAGTTAACTATTTTATCTATAAATTAGGTAGCTTTAATAATTTTTAGGAAAATCTGATCTCGTGTCTGATCAGGGCTTGTTAATTTTTCTTTTATAGTTAGGAAACTCCTGTTTCGTATCCGATCAGGACTGTATCAACTCGGGGTATAAATACATATGCCCGGGGACCATGTAAACCATCTCTCAGATCAATATAAATTCGGCGCATCGCCACCCTTTTCGATGGATTCTTGCTTCTCGAGCCGGGCTGCATCGGTTAGGTCCGAACTCCTGCGAGAGGGTAAGTCTCATTACCCCGACTACCTTATTGGCTAGGACTTCCTCGGTTAGGTCCGATATTCTAGCTGATTTACGGTAGTCGGCTTACCACGGTGTATCTATTCTGCCTACGGCTGCATCAGTTAAGTTTGATCTCTTAGTCCGAGTAGATATATCACATCACGATTGCATAGGATTTATTGGCTTATCGAGTTTCTTTTATCATCATCAGTTTGTGTTGCATCGGTTAGGTCTGACCTACTAGACTGGTGATAATAAATTTATCCTTGTTGAGTCAATAGGTTTTTATGCGATGTTTTATCGGAGTGCTTAGCCGATAAGATATCTTTTACTAGATAAAGCCGACTGCATTGTCTATTGATTATTATTTTGCCTATCTACTCTATCATCGGCTTCTAGCCGATGTACAAATGTTTTTTCGGCAGTCGGCTGGTTTATTATTTGCTTATATCATTATCGGCTTCTAGCCGATATATAAGTACTATCGGCAATCGGCTGGAAGGAGTCTGTATCAGTTTGTTGGCCGATTGGATCAGTGATCTAATTTTTTTCTATCTCCTTGTCAATTGCGGGGTCAAATTGACTGGCACGCCTACGAACCTCAAATTTAGGACCTGCACTGGAGTTAAGCAAATCTCCTAGGCCTTTGCGTGTCTAGTGCACCAAACCATATCATCGGCTTGTTCCCAACACTGCCGGTGATTTTCGGTGTCAACAATTACCAAGTTACCAAGGGGTATAAATCTAGGAAAAATTACTGGAGGTAGAGGAGGACGTGCTTAGCCTGCTAACCAAATTTCAGGGTTAGAAGTGGTCTAGTTAGTCCTTGGTGAAATTGCAAAGTAGGCATAATGATCCAGTTTTTCTGCAATGTAATTTATGTCCAATTAGTCTTCATTTTCATTTGGTGAATTTTGGAAGTATACCTATTCATTTTTAGCTAGCGCCCTAGTCTAGCTGATTTGAGGAATTTTATTGGAGTACTTACAGAAGTGATAAAATCATGTAAAATTTACAGTGGATCAATTATGTGGGATAGTGCTTACACGAATTTTTCCATGATTTTATGTGCAACCAGTCATTCTTAGAAAATCCTTAGACTATAGAAATGCATATGTCAAAGAAAAGGACCCTGGCTGAAATTTGTTGGAATATTTAATGGGTCCAAACTAATGAATTAAATTCTGGAAAAATTATATTAATTCATGATAAATAATCTAGTATTTGCATAAATTATCTCCCATATAGACTTCTGTTCAATTTGATGCATTTTTAGTAGTGTTTTGTTTTTGCCGATTTAGGGTTTAATTAATGGGGCTTTAAATATTGCAAACTTTAACTTGCATGAAGTGACAATGCAAAAGTTTAAATTGTGGACTCTAATGACAGTAGGGCATAACACTAATTACCTAAAATTAAAATCTAGGGCCGTGACACATTGAGCTTACCCTTGTACTCGGCAGCACTCGTATTGGGCTCAATGATGCTGAGCTCGACTGTGCTGGTCCCGGTCTGGAACTCAGCAGCCTGGGGCTGTACTGGTGGTTTCTTTTATCTTCAAACTCCTGGCTGCAGCACTCAGCCTCATAACCTTCTTCTTGCCCTGATCTACAACAGGTCTCTTCCCCGCTCTCTTAGAGTCGGGCTGGACAGCAAAAGGATTTCTTGACCTCTTCTTCGACTTCATGGCCGATAGCGTTCAGGAATCATCATCGAACTCCTGACACGACTGCAAGCAGTTCAACAATACATTTTACACATTCTGGAGCCAATCTAGGCATATATCTACAAGTACTCATCACAGACGAACTACAAGACAATATCAGCAAGGGTTACCTTGGGGCGCGGCCTCTTCCGACTGTAAGCCACCATAGACTGATCTGTGTCTTTAGTTTCGACCACCCCGCTGTCAAAGAAATCTAGCAGGATGTTGGTCACCTTGTACTTGTCCATCAGGTCGGAGTATTCCTGGCTAGGATCACCTTTGCCCTTGTAGTCCTAGCCGAAGTGACACCTCAGCTTCAGCGGCCTGATGCACTGAGTCAAGAAATGTCTGGCCACCCATGGACCAGTCAACCCGGCTTTCTTCAGCTTGTCAATCCTGCCAGCAAGTCTGTGAACCTACCCCATTTCTTCAGAGGTGGGCAAAGATGACCACTTGGCAATAACCACGGGGGCAAACCCATAAAAGGGGGAAGGCTTGGCTCAAGATCGGAGCAGTAAAACCATTCCTAATGCCAGCCTTTGAGAGAAGATTTCAGGGGAATATTGAAATAAACCCTCTTCATCTTGCTCCTGAGTTGGATACCAGCCCCCCAATCACTTGGATTTTGCTCTTGGAGGGTTGGGGCTTGATATGGAACAAATATCTAAAAAGATTCAAATGGGGTTCCACACCCAAGAAGCACTCACAAAGAGTCACGAATATGGAGATTTGCAGAATCGAGTTGGGATTCATATTCACCAACTCGAGTTCATAAAAAGCAAGAAGCTGGTGGAAGAACATGGAAGATGGAAGAGAAAGACCCCGGTGGAAAAAAGAGGCGAAAACGACGGTCTCACCATCCTGGGGCTCCGGAACTGATTCACCTTCAGCCAGACACCAGTTGATGACATCATGGCTCTACAACCTCGGCTGCTTCTCCAGGAGCTTCAGCTTAGCTGACTCGCAATCCGAAGTCGGCCAGAAATCATCCGACGCATCCGCGAGATCTGAAGCCCTCGGCATGGTTAGGGATGAGGAGATTTGGGGGAAATGTCGCGGAAGGTTTGGAATAGACGAGGAGGAGCGGAATTGCCCAAGTTATAATGGGGAAGAGCGAACAATGGCAAACCCTAGCGGAGCGGGAGGCAAAATTTCGGCGCAGAAGCTGGAAGACGAAACGATTGGTGGATTGGAGAAGATGAAGGAATCTTTTCTCTCTCTCCCCGCCTTTTGTAGAGCCATTTCCGATTCGTGGGCTTGGGCTTACACAGTTGGTACTGGGCCACCAAGATATGAGTGTAGCATGCTCAATGTGGTCTGCTCGCTGGTTGTGTTAAAATCACAGTGCTGGTGCTACCAACAGGAATCGATGAGGTAAATAGATATGCTTCATGAAGGCCTAATTGCTAAACATATGTGTTTGGGTATCTGTCTTATCCACCAGGTATTGAGGATATATCCTTATAAGGGTCACAAGCTAGTCTTCATCAAAATTGGGGATGCAGATATCTCTCAAGTACACCTGATCACGTAATGGATTTAATTTCATAATGTAGTACTTGGCCTACATGCTTGGCCAACAATTGCCATGAGCAATGTTATTCCAGCCGACATGACGCTAAAGAGTCTAGCTTCCGAGTAGTGCACTACTCGGGAAAGACTATAAATATTTTTTCCAGCCGATATGACGCTGAGGAGTCTAACTTCCGAGTGGGACGCCACTTGGAAAAGACTATAAACGTCCTTTCCAACTGACATGAAGCTGAAGAGTCCCATATACGAGTGGCATGCTACTCGGCAAAGACTATAAATCATATTCCGGTTGGCATGATACCGAAGAGTCTCACATACCAGTAGTATACTACTCGGGAAAGACTACAAGGTTAAAGATCTTTGACTTTATGTTTAATTGTTTTCGCAATTAAGCACAAAGTCGCACCTAATAGGTGCGCCTATTCGGTGCACACTATTCATACTTCTACATGGAACCCTTCATAGCCTCGCTGCCAGCTGACATGAAGCAGGACTTGGGAAGAAGAAGCACTCGGACAAAGAGTACTCGGGAGCAATGCACTCAGGCAATCTTCACCGTGGAGGATGAGCACTCGGCATCAGCTATGACTCAACTATGAAGGTCTCAGGGGCTGCTGTGGAGGCCATGGGCCCCGGGTACCTCATCACAAGCATATGGGACACTCGGATAGAGGATGGGCCTAGTCTTGTAATTAGAGATATAGTAGCACCCGGCAGACTTTGCCTTGTACAATAAGGAATATACAGTCCTAGTCGGGTAAATTGTATCTCTAAGAGGAGATCCCTTGGCCATATTCGGCTGGAATTCCTACCTTATACCCCTATCCCTAGTATATAAGGGGAGGCAAGGCGCCCCCTGAGGGCAGAAGATCATAGATCAACACAAATCCTCAAAGGAATAACACCACAACTGGACGTAGGGTACTACCTCACATCGAGGGCCTGAACCAGTATAGATCTCCCCGTGTTCCTTTGCAATCCACCGAGTTTCCATCCGCCGGGTAGCCTTGTATTCATATTACCGGTGTAAAACATCGACAATGATGTTCTGTTGAGGTGTAACGAAGACGTTGTGGTCACCGACTCGGGTTTGGAGGATTTGTTGCTGGGCAGTCCGCCCAGCCCTACACAGGTCATTGTTGTGGGCGTGCAGGCATCTTGCTTCTTCCTCTTGTTGTTCTTGCAGTCAGCGGGCCTCCTCCTCTTGCTGCTCACATAGTCAGTGTGCTTCCTGAGTGGGAGTTGAACCCTTCGATATCATAAAGACTTTGGCATGTTGAAGATTGCTACAGCAAGTCGACGAGGATTGCCACAGCGTTATGTAGGCCGACCGGCACGGAGTCGGCTTGATCCCTGGCCGATCAAATCGAATCCGAGTCGGACAGGGTAAGGTTGCCGAATTCGTCGGCGACGAAGTCGAGGCTTCCGAAGGTGATCGTTTGCCTGGGGAAGAAGTTGATACCATCGACTCCTTTGATTGGATCCATCAGGCTTGATGAAGATGATCTCGACGAAGCACCTACTTGGCGCGCCGCAATAAATATTTAGGGCTACTCGTCGGACCGAAACTTGATAGATTGCAAAGGAACATAAGCGATTTATACTGGTTTAGGCCCTTGAGATGAGGTAATACACTACGTCCAGTTGTTGTGTATTGCCTTTGAGGTTTCTCTAGTGAGATTTCTCCTTCTTCTGCCCTCAGGGGGCACCCTGCCTTCCCTTATATACTGGGGGACAGGGTTACAAAGTAGGAGTCCTAGTCAGACTATGACCAAGGGATCTCCTTCTAGGAATACAACGTGCCTGACTAGGACTGTATTTTCCCTGTCGTACAAGGTTAAGTCTACCAAGTCCTATTATATCCCTAATTACAAGGCTAAGCCCATCCTCTGTCTGAGTGGCCCAATAGCTTCTCATGAGGTACCCTAGGCCGATGGCACTGACACAAGTTGATGTTTTCTTTGGGATTTCTCTATGAATCTTGGGGAAAAAAGGAAGAGGAGATCAAGGGGATCAAAACCTCTCAACCAATTTGGGGAAACCACGTGCCATACAGTGTAGGTCTTACAAATAGAATAAAAATTGACTTACAGAAATGCAGCAGAAAATGATAATTAAACCAATGAACAACTAAGCCGCGCAAAGGCTTCCCTTCCATAGGCAGCTTGACGGCGAATCTAGCCTATTCCTCCTGATGATCCTCGTCGGAGTAGAACTCCATCTCTAAGAGGGGGAAATGGAGCAAGATTGAGTACCACCCACAGTACTTAACTAGTCACACCCGCAAATATGCACAACGCACAGGAGACAAAGATAGGCTTTGGGTTCATTTGCGTAAAAGCAGTTGCAAACAGTAGTAGATCGCAAAGGGTAAAAGGTTATTCAATTAAGCAATATTAATCATCACCAATCAACGTTACACCACGTTGACCAGGCCCAACCAGCCATCCTATCCCTACAGCATATTTTAAGTCAATTTATTAAAGTGGGATTAATCACAGTGAGTCTTGACCAAACGCCCATAACCGCGGGCACAGCTATTTGAATAGTTTTTAACTCTGGCCAAAGGTGTAGAACTGTATCCACAAGACATAGCCCCACACACGTTCCTGTGTGCCGGCGTGTCACAACGACAACCTGCGAGAGGCTGTGACAGGACTGTTCACGCAACTCCTCTCTGTCGACCGTTCACCACCACACGACGCTGAGGTTGCATTTGCCGACAGGGCACACCATATCGCCCAAGCTACCCCCCTTGTGATGAGGACATCATTTCTTTAGATACACACTTACAACCTCCTCATGTTGAACAAGATGTGCCATAGATCCAAGGACCAATTACTCGCGCACGTGCCCGTGAACTTAACGCCAGGTTAATGCGTTCCTAAGCTTACATGGAAATATTTCTATGAATGGCATGCTATTTAATTCTTGTGATGATTTTATTGTTATTAGGAACCTGGGAGAAGACCATGGAGAATAGTTCAAGGAACCAAATATTAAAGTGGAGACAACAAGTGCAAGTAAACTCCTATTCCCGAGACCGATTCAGTTTCGGGCTGGGAGACAGCGTCAACTTCAAACGGCCATAACTTTTGATCCAGAAGGAGTTATAGGGCCTACAAGTACTTGTTGGAAAGCTTATGAAGTCTAGCTTTAGATGGTTTTCGTTTCATGCCAAAATTCCTCCTGAGCTGTCCAGAATCATCGAAACAATTTGCATCATTTTTCCTGTCCGAGTCAGTTTGGGCCTATGGCTTTGTATTTGTGTCGTGGGCTAAACCTATGAGGAGTGCACCCCTCACAGGGCAAACCCTCACCCTAGGACGTCCTAACTCATATATATTCAGTAGCCGTCACCGTTTAAGGTGGGTTTTGCTTAGATTAATCTGTCTTAGAATAGTTTCGCCGTTTATCGGTTTGTAGGACCCTAACTTCGAGAGTATAATCATTCATCTGCAAGTTGAGTTGCAATCTTCCATGTTCTTGCTTGTGTTATTCTATTCACATGCAGGGATTATCCTTTGTAGCGAGGTCAACCGGGCAGCACATGGTTGATAACAAGAGGAGACGTGGTGCTGCGATTGCAGGGTTCGGGTCTTGGTGATCCGAAGCCGGATCGTGAGTATTAATTCTCCACCAAATCGAGAGTTATTCTTACCTAACGGAAGATTGGGCACCCCGTTGCCATCAAGTGGTATTAGAGCGAAGGTTGCTCGTTAGGTATAATTTTTTCCGTCCTGTTTCAATCTTTGTTTACTATACCTAGAGTCCAGAAAAAGCCACAAAAACAAAATTGGTAGTCATAGGTTTTTCCCTGTCCTACAACCACGTTTAGCCTTTTTGCATAATTTTGTTTCAGAGTCCGTAGTGTTGAGTTTGTGTCCTAGGTCGAGTTCGGTTGCTGGCTTAGATTGTGTTTGAGTCCAGTTCGTGATCCATCCGCCGCACCCCCACAAACCCTAGGCACCACCACCATTGTCTTTGTTTTCCTATATACTAACCATCTTGTGCAAGTATTGGTCGTTGTGTGTTCTGTTTTAGTGTCTTATATCACGTCCTTTTGATCACCCTACATCTCCATCCACCTCCCCAGTAGCCACTGCCACCATATCATCCTTGGTTTCACCACCTGATTCCGAATGAGCCTCCACCAAAACACTGATACAGAGGACCCTCCTTGAAACAGCCATAACTTTCGCATACGGACTCGGAATCAGGCAAATAAATAGTCTACGAACATCTATGAAAAAATTCCCATCCGCTACTCAAAGCAAAATAACTTCGTCAGGTTTGCTGAAGTCAGAATTGCAAAATTCAGGCCGGAAAATAGGGTATTCGCACATCAAAGTTCTAGCACGCTTTTTAAAGCACGCTCGTGTATTTCTACAGGCTACATCTTATATTAGACTGAGCTGCCACCTCCTGAGGTTATTGTTCCTGTGCTCCTAGTTGAGAAAAAAATATCAGAAAAATAAAAGCAAAATAAAAAAAAGGGTGTGAAAGAAGAAAAAAAAAGAAAAGGAGAGTAGCACATAGGACACACCAGGGTGCTAGCTGTGTTTTTTTTTGCCTTGTCGCTTTTTCCTTGCTGCTATCCTTTCATACTTGTTTGTCTCCCTTGTTTTATCACATATGGTTTAGAACGCGTTTAGGCCAGCAACTAGGACAAGTGCTTTGGACATTTATTCAGCATTACTATTTGTTATTGAATTGTGTGCCACTAACATATTTTGGCCTCCCAAGCTCCACATATATACTTCTGGTCAGCACGGTCTTGACCCTTGCATTCGCTGGATCACGCCCTCAAGGTATCACGAACCAGCCACTAGTTGTACCATCCTTTGCTCACTAGTCTCAGAACCTTGTAAGGGCTCGGTAAGGTGCTTCCATTTGCAAGTGTCCACTATCCTTGCATAGTAGTAGTTGATAGGGATAATACTTTTGTGCTGTTTGTTTCCTATTTTCTACTAACCATGGCAGGTGAGGTGAATGATTTCGCTGATTGTGCTTTAAAAGAGGAGATCGTTACGCTGGATCAGAAGATTGAGGAAAATGTAGCTGTCTTGAATGCTATGCGGGAAGACCTCCAGGCTATGGTGGGGAGCATTGCCACCCTCACTAACAGCATCGAGCAGTTGGCAGCAAACCGTCACCCACCACCACTTGTTGACGATGATGGAGGTAATGAAGAGAAGGAAGCCGACAATAGTGATGCACGCGCTGAATGTCGTGACGAGCGCCTACGACAATGGCTGCGATTCAACCGGCAAGGTATGGGAGGTAACCGCCACCAAGGGCGAGGTAACGATGATCCCTTTGCTAAAATTAAATTTACCTTGCCTTCATTTTCTGGAAAATATGACCCTAAAGCTTATTTGGATTGGGAGATGACCGTAGAGCAGAAATTTAATTCCCATTTAGTTCCTAAAATTCATAGAGTTAGGCGAGCAAATAGTGAGTTCAAGGACTTTGCTATTATCTGGTGGAATGAACTAGTTAAAACTGGCCTAGAACCTAACACATGGGAAAGGTTGAAGCGTGCTATGCGGAGTAGGTTTATCCCTCCATCCTTCAAACGTGATTTGAGAAATAAGTTGCAACGCTTAGACCAAGGACAAAAATCTGTAGAAGATTACTTTCAGGAGCTACAAATAGGAATGTTGCGTTGTGAGGTAGAGGAGGATGAGGAGGATAAGATGGCTCGATTTTATGGGGGGTTGAGACGTGAAATTCAGGACATTATTCAATATAAAGAATACAATTCTCTTAACCGATTGTTCCATCTAGCTATATTAGCTGAACAGGAATTGCAAGGAAGGCAACCATTGAGAATGAACAATTGGGGAAGCACGTCTACATCAAGGCCTTCCATTGGGCAAGGCAAAAGTGTCCCTATTCGGAGTTCTACGCCTTCCACCAATAGGGCACTAGCAGGGCCATCTTCATGAGCTACCGAGGTGAGTAAATCTGTTCGCGTACAGGCACCCGCAAAAAGCACATCATCGGTTGCTTCTACGGGATGAACGGGGGATATCCAATGCTTCAAGTGCAAAGGGATGGGCCATGTGCAACGTGATTGCCCAAATCAGAGAGTTCACATTGCTACAGATGATGGTGAGTACACTAGTGCTAGTGATGTTGATGATGAATTAGCACATGGCACTAACAATGCAGGTGATGAAGACGAGAGCGATGAGGATGTGGAGCACATAGGTGCGGAAGATACAAGCAAGTTGAGTTGCAACCTTCCTTGTTCTTGCTTGTGTTCTTCGATTTGCATGCAGGGATTAACCTTTGTGGCGAGGTCAACCGGGCAGCCCACGGTTGATAACGAGAGAAGACGTGGTGCTGCGATTGCAGGGTTCGGGTCTTGGTGATCAGAAGCCGGATCGTGAGTGTCAATTCTCCACCAAATCGAGAGTTATCCTTACCTAACAGAAGATCGGGCACCCCGTTGCCATCACCTTGCCCCACGATAGATCTGGAAACTGATCAACCCAACCCCGAGCCGACCCAACTCCATCACGCCCATCCTCACCAATAGTGCCTAGGAGAGGGAGAAGCTACGTTACAAGTCTAGCCGTTGCCCACGCTGGCTTGTGGTATGTACAGTGAACTACTCAAGGGGTTCCCATGAACCAGTCCTTAATTGCCATAGTGCGACCCACAAAATCAAGGACCCACGGCCCACCATTAGGGTCATATTTTAGTTAAGTAATCATCCAAGACTAGGGTTCCATTATTTCGACATAAGGTCGATCACAAATAAATAAAGTAATGAGCATTTATTTACCCTAAGGTGAGCTAGTTCATTCTAAGCATGACTAAGCAAACCTAAGTCATGATCTAGTCATATTATTACCCAAGTTACAAAGGAATAAAGAGTTTATCAAGCTATGGTCATCGTACTATATACATAGGTTAAGCACCTTCCCACATGAAATGATAAAAATATGCACATTTATTTATTCAAAACAAATATTTTGCATAAAGTAGGCACAATATGATGAAGAATAGTGATGTAACTTGTCTTGCTCTGGCTCTGCAACTTCTGCGACCACCTTGTAGTACACAGGAGGATTGGAAATGTCGGTTTCTACGTCATTCAATACATAAACAAATAAAAACAGTACATGAGAGCACTAAAACATAAGCTAAAACTATTTTTAATGGATTCTAGCCATTTTATGGATTTAATGAAATTTGAATGGAATTAATCAGAGCTCGTATGAATTAGTTATGAACCTTCAAAGATTTACTGTGTTTTTACTATACAAAAATAAATCCTAAATGAATTATTGTGCATTAATCCGGTTTTATGGCGTTGGCAGCCCCGGGGCCCGGCCCGGACAGGGCTAACATGTGAGGCCCCGGTCCCACATGTCAGCGGGATAGAGTGAGGGGGAGAGGCGTGGGGCTGATGGGCGGGGCCTGGTGGCAGCGAGAGGGGGATAGGGGAGGCGCGCGGGCCATGGGAGCATGCCGACATAGGAGTGGGCCACGCCCTAGGAGAGAAAAGAAAAGAGAAAAAGAGAAAAAAGAGAAAGGAAAAGGGAAAAGGGAAAAAGATTTCCTAGGAGGTTTTTAATTCCAATAAGGCTTTCCGATTTATTAAAAATACTTCCAATGCTCTAAAAATTCCAGTAAAAATCCTTAAGTGTATTTTGGCAAGGGGAATACAGGAAAAATACTCCCAGTTATGATGGATTGTTATTTTGTACTTTCACCATTAATTGACTTCTCTAGCCTTAATTAAATAGTTTCTTTGGGCATTTTCTTGGTGAATTTTTTGGTGTGGCTCTATTAAGGGGTAAAATTTAAGGTGTGACAAACCTACCCTCCTTGATCAGAATCTCATTCTCGAGATTCGGAATAGCTAGCGAAGAGGTGCGGATGGGCGGACTTCAATTCATTCTCTCGCTCCCAAGTGGCTTCTTCCTCCGAATGATGGCCCCACTGTACCTTGTAGAATCTGATCACTCTGTTCCTGGTGTTCCTTTCGCTAATCTCTAGAATTTGGATTGGTCTCTCCACGTAGGTGAGGTCCTCCTGGATTTCAATCTATTGGATCAGCTTGTTCCACAGGTACCCTCAAACATTTCTTTAATTGAAACAGGTGGAACACATCATGGATGCCTGCCATTGAAGCTAGAAGGTCCAATTGGTACGTTACTTCGCCTTTGCAAGCTAGGACCTAGTAGGGTCCTATGAAGCACGGTGCTAATTTCCCTTTTGTCTAGAACCAGTGTACACCTCAGAGTGGAGTGACACGAAGGTACACGTAGTCCCCTTCTTCAAAGCTTAGGTCTCTACGGCAGTTGTCATCATAACTCTTCTGTCTTGGCTAGGACATCTTCAACCTTTCTTGAATCATAGCCACATTCTCCTCGGCTTCTTTAAGAGAATATGTCCCAAATACTTGACGTTCACTAGTCTGATCCCAGAAAAGGGCTGTACAGCATTTCCTGCCATACAAGGCTTTGAACGGTGCCATTTGCAAGTTGGCTTGGTAGCTGTTGTGGAGGCCATGGGCCCCGGGCACCTCATGAGAAGCATTAAGGCCATTTGGACAGAGGATGGGCCTAACCTTGTAATTAGGCGTATGATAGGACTCGGCATGTATTACCTTGCACGACAAGAAAAGGATATGGTCCTAGTCGGGCACGTTGTATTCCTAGAAGGAAATCCCTTGGTCGGAGTTTGATTGGGATTCCTACCCTGTACCCCTGTCTCCTCGGTATATAAGAGGAGGCAGGGCGCCCCCTAAGGGCAGAGAATCACCAGATATCATAATCTCACCAGAGAAACTTCAAAGGCAATACACCATAACTGGACGTAAGGTATTACCTCGTCTCGAGGGCCTGAACCAGTATAAATTGTTTCGTGTTCCTTTGCAATTCATCAAGTTTAGGTCTCACGAGTAGCCCCCATATTCTCATTGCCTGGCACCGCCAACTAGCTAGAAGGATGTCCAAAAGCTAGGCTACATGGCAACACTCAGCCGATTCATCTCTCGACTTGGTGAACTGGGCATGCCCTTTTTCAAACTATTGAAGAAAGCATACTACTTTCAATGGACACTCGAAGCCTAGCAAGTCTTCGAAGACTTCAAAAAATTTCTCACATCACAACCAGTGTTGGCATCACTCATGCCCCAGGAACCACTAATGTTATACCTAGCGGCAACCAGTCAGGTAGTTAGCACGATGCTAGTGGTTGAGTGAGCAGAGCCAGGTCATATATAGAAAATACAAAGGCCAGTCTACTTCATCAGCGAAGTCCTAGCTGACTCCAAGATGAGATATCCTCATGTCCAGAAGCTGTTATATGGTCTACTCATCACTGTCTGGAAGTTGGTGCACTATTTTCAGTCGCATCAAGTAACTATTGTCACATCGTATCCACTCGGGGACGTCTTACACAACCGTGAGGCCACTGGCAAAATCGCTAAATAGGTGCTCGAGTTGATGGCATTTGACATCATCTTTCAGCCATGGACAACAATCAAGTCTCAAGCTCTAGCCGACTTCGTGGCTGAGTGGACAGAAGTCCAGACGACTACAAACACGGATAAGCTAGAGTACTGGATGATGTACTTTGACGGTTCTCTACAGATCGGCAGTGCAGGGGCTGGCGTCGTGCTAACGTCACCTACTGGCGAAAAACTAAAGTACGTTCTCCAGATTCATATTTCGGCTTCCCACAATGTTGCCGAGTACGAGACACTCATCCACAGGCTCTGCATTGCCATACCACGCTGCATCCAGGAAGTTAGTCGGAAAGGCTTACAGACAGGGTTTCTTCTAGCCGACTATGGTAACAGATACTAAAGACATAGTTCGCACATGCGAAGGATGCCAATTCTATGCCAGGCAAACACATCTTCCTGCTCAAGAACTTCAAACAATTCCAATCTCTTGGACCTTTGCAGTTTGGGGGCTTGACATGGTCAGGCCATTCAAAAAAGTGCTAGGAGGGTTCACACACTTGTTTGTCGCAGTGGACAAATTCACAAAGTGGATTGCGGCAAAACCTGTTGCTACCATCATAGCGAAACGAGCAAAGGACTTCATCTACAGTATTTTATACCGATTTGGAGTTCCTAACCGCATCATAACGGACAACGGTACTTAGTTCACTGGCGGCGTGTTTCAAGATTTTTGTGACGACTTTGGCATCAAGATCTGTTATGCTTCTGTGGCACACCCACAGGGTAACGGGCAAGTTGAGCGTGCCAATGGCATGGTCTCGGGTGTTTGACCGACTACAACCTTATGCAGGGCGGTGGGTACAAGAACTCCCATCTGTTCTCTTGTCTATAAGAACCACGGTTAGTCGGGCAACAAGGCATTCCCCTTTCTTCCTAGTCTATGGTGTCGAGGCTATGTTACCAACAGAGTTGGAGTTTGGCTCAACGCGAGTTCAGGCCTACTCAGAAGACAAATCAAATGAAGACCGACTGATCGAAATCGATCAGTTGGAGGAAGCAAGGGACATCCCAACTATCCAGTCAGCAAGGTATCTTCAAGGCATACGTCATTATCATAGTCAGAATGTTCATGGCCACACCTTTTTGGTGGGAGATCTCGTCTTGAGAAAAATACAAACCACCAAAGACAGGTATAAACTATCCCCTTTATGGGAAGGGTTGTTCATTATCGCTAAGGTAACATATCCGGGCGCCTACTGACTAAAAACTGAAGACGGTGCCCTCGTCAGCAACTCATAGAATATAGAACAACTACGTCCTTTCTATACCCGAGTCTTGTATTTTCTTTATACATATGAATAAAGATTTTTTCTCTGACTCACTACGTCGCTTGTTCCAACCGAGTAGTGGGTCGAGGATTGCATGTATTATGTGCCTTGTTAATAAAATCCAAGCTTGTTTTATCTAAGTCATGAAGTTCTATAACGATTATGCTAATTTTGCCCGAGTATAGCTCTCAGAGGTGAACGTTTGTTCTTAAGCTCCTCTTGATCTACTCGACACAGACTACATAGTCAGGTAAAGCTAATGACGACTTAGAATAACCAAGTACTCGGTAGCACTCTACAAGATATTTATACAAGACTTTACAAAAGTTATATATGCTCATTACACTACAAATTTCTAACCCTTGCGCAACGACGAGAAAATGTTGCAATAGGCCCAATTTGGTTGCAAAAGGTAGTTCTTGCCACCAAATCACGTTCGTTGCCAATGGTTGCAAAAAGTCACGTTGCAATAAGAACTTGCAACCGTTGGTAGTTCGGCGTTGCAAGAGTTAGCTTTTCTTGCAACCATAGCTGTCCGTTGCCAAGCATGGCAATAGGGCGTTACCGCAACATTCACTGGCGTGGCAATACGAGCACTTGCCACGCTCGTCTACGTAGCAACAGGTGGTAAATGCAACGAGCGATAGCGTAGCAATAGAATTTTGTTGCCATGCTAGAATTTTGTTGCCTAAGGTGTTGTTGCCATGACCGTTATGCCGTGGCAAGTAAACCATTTGCCACGCAATTTTATTTGTTGCGGGAGATTAATTGTTATTGCAACAATAGTAATGTCGTGGCAATACTATTATTTGCAACGTAAATAAGTCTGTTGCCATAGAGCATATTGCCATGCATCACGGCTCGTAGGCATAGCTTTTATTGCAACACTAGTAACATTTAATTTTGGTTTAATAAATCATCATTGCAAATCAATAAACCATAACAAAAGCAATTGCACTCACATATATTAATTATAATCAATCATTCAATATGTTGCCAAACCATGGAAATAGTAGCTAAAATCATAAACGAGTGTACAGTTCACTCATTATTTGATAACTTTTTAAAAACTTCCTAACATCTATGCAGCACTCGAGAGTTTCTTAGCAGCCCAACATGTCATCGCCTCGGCTATGTCCTCGCTTGATTATGAGCCTTCCACTGAAACCTTGTCCACCTACTGTCAAAAGAATAAGATTGGGATATTAGAACAATATTAAGTTTACTAATTCTTGCACAAAATGTAACGAGATTCAGATATAACATGGTTCTAATTAAGCAAAACTATGGAAACAGTGATGTACATATAATCAGTTTGCTATCAAATTCTCTGAATTTTTAAGTCAGCAGCAGTATAGTTGATTAGAAAAATCATAACTAGAGTTCTAGACAACAAAAAAATATATTCTTTAACAATACGGAAAGTCCATGAAATTCTCTATATCTTTCTAGTTATTTGTTAAATAAGAGTCTGTAGTTATCATGGTTGAAAAACACAAATGCCCACTGCTGTTCAGAGCAAGGTCAAAACCTGACCGGCTACTTACAAAATTCATAACTCCCAATTCTCCAGGGCTAAAATCATGACCTTTCATGATGACAAACATCTCTAAACCCTCTACAACTTTGGTATTATCAAGTATCACAGAAAAGGTAAATTACTACTCGGAACAATTTACCCAATCAAAACTGCAAAAGCTACAGTTTTCAGCACGTATGTTAAATGTATTTCCTACATTTCCTAGTTCTACAAGGAAGGTCACGATATTAGAATAATATTAAGTTTACTAATTCTTGCACAAAATGTAAAGAGATTCAGATATAACATGGTTCTAATTAATCAAAACTATTGAAACAGTTAAGTACATATAATCAGTTTGCTATTAAATTCTCTGAATTTTTAAGGCAGCAGCAGTACAGTTGATTAGAAAAATCATAACTAGAGTTCTAAAGAACGAAAATTTATATTCTTTTACAATACGGAAAGCCCATGAAATTCTCTACATCTTTCTAGTTATTTGTTAAATAAGATTCTGCAGTTATTATGGTCGAAAAACACAAACGCCCACTGCTGTTCAGAGCAAGGTCAAAACCTGACCGGCTACTTACAAAATTCATAACTCCCAATTCTCCAGGGCTAAAATCATGACCTTTCATGATGACAAACATCTCTAAACCCTCTACAACTTTGGTATTATCAAGTATCACAGACAAGTTAAATTACTACTCGGAACAATTCACCCAATCAAAACTGCACAAGCTGCAGTTTTCAGCACGTATGTTAAATGTATTTTCTACATTTCCTAGTTCTACAAGGAAATTTGATAAAATTTCAGCAAATGATGCAAGAATTTAGATTCCAATTAGCTGATAACATATTGCAGTAGTTACCTTCCTCCTTTTGGTGCTTGTTTGCTTGTTTTTCTGCTTGTTTGCTTGAGCCACCGATGTGTGAGGAAAAGGCAAAGAACTTGGTACAGTAACAATAGAGAAGATGACCAATGGCACAACCTTGTCCGTGGCAACATCAGGTCACCAGGGCAATGACTTGCCTGCAATCTCGCAAAGACAAAGTAGTACTAGCACATATCCTATTCCACCGCTCGTACAAATACTCATTGTAACTTTCAGGTTTCATTCAGTTAGCTTTTGCTCATTTGACCTGACACGAAAGGTTCATAGCATTGAACCATTACTACAACAATATTCACAGGGCAAATCCACACCCCTCTGCTGCTAATCAATCGACAAGGAAACTGCTGTGGTGGGAATAAATATAAATCTAATAAACTAGATTAAACAAACAATGTACCTGGGGTTATATTGATAAGGAAACCCATGTTCGTCTTCGGTTTCGAGGGCGGCTTTAGTATATCAATGTCGATGGGCGCCCAAGGCGGTGGCGTCGTTGCTGACGCTGATTCCCTGCGGAGGAAGCATCGTCCTGCCTGTTAGCGTTGCCGGTGGCGTCCTCAACGGAGGCGGCGTCGGGGGCGTCCTGGAACGAGGTGGCGTCGGCGGCGGCGCCATGGCCCTCACGGAGTCGAAGGAGGGATTTAGATCATGATCTAATTGGGATAGGGGAAGGGGACGTCTGTCATGGGAGGTTATTAGCCCGACATATGTGGCGCTCTTTTTTTTTTCCGCAGCAGCTTCGGGGATCGGCGCACTGCATCGGGGCGGCGCGCTGGGCAGCCGGAGGAGACAGCGGCGCGGCATAGGGCTGGCGGCGCTGCGCGTGGCGTCGCTGGATGGGCACGGTGGCGGCTGGAGGCGCGGCTGGCAGGGGCAGGCGACGGCGTGGCGAGCCAGACGGTGGCGGCTTAGGGTGAGCGGAGAAAACGAGAGAGGTGAGTTCGGGAGAGCTTTTTGAGGGCACGGGGAGGCGAAAACGTGGCCGAGGATGCGGTTTTGGAGCGGGATGGGCGCGGGAATGGCGGTGTCGTGGGGAGAAGGAGACGGGAGGTGGAGGTGACCAGGTCCGGGGCGGCACGGGATTGGCGGCCACGGCGGTTGCCAACGGAGACCGGGGCGGCACGGGCTGGCTCAGGCCGGGGGAGAAGCAAGGGAGCAGGCAGAGCAGGCCGGGGCGTAGCCCAGGGCAGCGGCGGCTTCGGCTGGCTGGCGACCAAGCAGAGAGAGAGAGAAAGAGAGTCCAAGAAGATGAACAGGAAGGGGAAAAATGGAAGGGTGAGAAAATGAAAAGGGGAAGGGAAAATTGGAAGGAAAATGAAAAGGGAAAAGAAGAGGAAAAAGGTGGGGATTTTTGGGGATTTTTCTGGAGATTCCAAATTTAGAATTTAAATTTTAGAATTCCAAGATGTATCAGAAAAATGGAAGTTGGGAATTTGTTTGGAATTTTGGAGGATTGCGAACGTCGGTGTATATATATTTGGAAAAATCAGAGACGTCGAAACACTTTTGGAAATCGAAATATTTCTTTGGAATCAATGAAATTCGCCGGAATTTTTGGGATTCACCAAGTGTAAGAATATTTTGGGAATTCCTGGAATATTGGAAGGAGTTAACAGGAATGTTCCGAAGTCTGGAAAAATCGGGAATATTTACGGAGTCAGGGACTTGGGGGAAAAATAGAGGTTATTTTGCGTCGACCGAGAAATTAGGATTTTCAAGGAATATATTTCATGGAGTTTGGGAAACGGAATAAATGAACTTCCAAAATGTGGGGAATATTTTGGGAGTCGAGAACGGAGGGGGAAATAGTTTAGGAAATATTCAATCGCTTGAAATATCAGTGTATTTTGGAGAATCGGAACGTCGAGGAGGTTTCAGGGTTTCGGGAGCGACACGAAACCCCAGAAGGAAAAAGGAGTCAGAGTTCATGATGAACGGGGAGATTTCAAAGTGCTGAACCGAAACGACCCAAACAGGGAAAAAGACAGGGGTTTTATTACATATTAGATTTATCTAATTATAGAGATGATCTTTGTCCCATTAAAATTAATTCTGGAGCTCCGAAAATTCCGAAAAATTTTCAGAGAGTTTATTAAATCGTGGGGAATTTACCAGAAATAAATGCCACCACGAAATAGATAGAGTTTAATATTATAAATACTTAAACACTTAAAATATTCCGACAAACACCCCGGGAATATAAAAGCGTCCAAGCATTTATTCAAAATTTTCAACTTGGGATTTTTAATATTGGAAATTTCAAAATTTTATTCAAACACGTTTCTCAAACAAAAAATTTCTAGCATATTTTTTTTGTTTTTCGATTTACCCAAAAACAATTTTTAATTACGGCGATTTTTAGGGCATGACACGCCGCCGCCTCCCGCCCGTCGCTCGCCTATCGCCGCGCCGCGCCGCCGCCTCCCACCCGTCGCCGCCGGTCACCTGTCGCCGCGCCGCGCCGCCGCCTGTGCCCGCCCGTCGCCGCGCCGCCGCCTCCCGCCCGTCGCCTCTGGATCCCCTCGGGCGGTGGCCTCCATGTCTATCTGTTAGCTGTACTGTACTGCAGGACACATATATATAAAAATATACAGATAGATGTATTGTAGTATATATATATTATAAATAGAGAGAACAGAGAACAGAATTTCTTTGCACTCTCATTTGGCTCTTCATTGGTATTACCACTGGTCGCACCCCTAATTAATGCGGACACCAGATTGTTGGCCGATGATGCATCATCTGGCGGGCCTACATTCAGATCCCTATCATCATTCAAAAATATGCCAGCGTTACCTTTCTCTTTGACAAAATTCTCATCGAAACCTTTAGTTAGCAAGTCCATTTGAACCTCGGATTTTGTTTTGTACACGACTCCACGACACCTTGAACATGGACATGGTGCACTTTCTGATGCATAGGTGCCTTCAAAAATAGTATCAATAAATTTCTCCAGACTTGCTTGCCACTCAAGTGTTGACCGAGACAACAGCATCCAACTCTGATCATCATCATGTGCCATTAATTCTATTTTCCAAATATCACAACGATTTCCTGCAGCACGTTAATTAAAGGGATCATGACATTATTATAAACTATATATAATCAACAATGAAACATCTAGCAATAATGCAAGCATACGTGATCCTCTTTCTCACGTACGAAGCTCTAAGTGAGGCCTAAATCAAAGTACCAAATATAGCAAAAATAATCTATCCATTGCTCCTTTCTGAGATTGAGTTAACTCCTCAATTCTTTGTTTCTTCTTATGCTTTTGGGAACAGGATTCATATTTTCTAAATCGATTTGTAGAAGACATGGCTTCAAAAGATGACAAGAATAAAATTAAAATTATACAAGCAGTTCTAGACCTTCATACCAATTAGTACAATACAGATGGATTTTAAAAAAAACAATACCTGCACTCCGGACGAATGGACGAGCCTGCTTGTTGGTGCCTGCTTGCTAGATGGATAGATCCTTTTCTCTGTCCCTGTCGTTGGTGCCTGCTTGCTAGATGAACGTTGAACGGACGAGCGTCGGCCGGAGACGAGATGAACACGGAGTGTCGCCCACAGGCACGGCCCTGCTCGTCGATGAGCAGGAAGGAACTAGGGAACCAAGATGCCGTCACTGCTGGGAATTCAAGGGCCGTGACGACTCCGGTTGCAGGGAGGGGGCGCCACGACAACACCGGTTGTAGGGAGGCCGCGACCACGCTGTTGGCTGTAGGGAACGAACGTTTTCTCGTCGTTGCACAAGGGTTAGAAGTTTGTAGTATTTCCAATACATAAACTGGTCTACATTAATTTGTATAGGATACGCTAGCTATTAGAAACACAAATACATACATGGTCTAATGGTAGGTGCCTATCTTCTTAACTTTGAGGTCTCAGGTTCGAAACTTGCTGGTGGTGTTTTTTTTTAATTTTTTATGTAACCATTAAAGTGGAGAACCTTAGGTATTGCAACGATGTAATTTTTCGTTGCTATATGTACAACCTTTTTGCAACGAACGAAACTATTACATACAACGAAACCATAATCGTTGCAACCTTAGTGATTGCAACGATTTATTTTTTTCGTTGCTATATGTACCACTTTTTTGCAACGCAAGTGACTATTATATACAACGAAACATATTCATTGCGACATAGACGGGCTATTGCAACCATCATATAAAGAGTTGCAATATCACCTTAGTATTGCAACGACAATAAACTTGTCCGCAACGCAAATCAAATCGTGGCAACAGGAATCACTTATTGCAACCATTCAATAATTTGTTGCGATAACACTTACTTTTCGCAACGATCTCCATACTTAGGGCCACGAAACAATCTTCGTGGCAAAAATCCAATCTATCGCAACCAAAAGTGAAAATCGTTGCGATAACAATCCTTGTTGCAACCAAATCTCGCCGTTGCGACAAAAAAGCGTGGCATAAGGGTCAGAAGTTAGTAGTGTTAATAGTCACCGACTGCATAATCATTTTTTTACATGCCCAGGTCCTTGGCTATTGCCTCTGTGGTTGGCCTCACCTGGCTAATCAGCTCTAGCGCCTCTTCGGGAGTTGTCCCCTCGGCAAAACCCTCACCAACAACCTCGATGTCTACCCTAGGATAGATCGATTTGGTCATGGCAAGAGCTTGGGCGACGCCGATAGCTACATGCTCATCCGAGTACTTCTTCAAGAAACTCGGGGCTTCGCTTAGGCGTTTTTGCACCTGGGTGATGGTGCTGGAGCTAGTCCAGGGATAGTGAGGTTCCATGATATCTAGGAGCCCTTTCACGGATCCAGTGAGGACTTCCCGTGACTCCTTGATTATCTTGATTTCCTCTGCGAAGACGCTAAATTGAATCTAGGCGTTGGCTTTTGAAGCTGTATAGATGCATCAACAAATATTTGTTAGCCGAGACACGCAGACGGAGCAACAAGCAGTCGAGCCAAGATCATTGTCAAGCAGGAGACTTACTAGCATAGTCGGCCTCCACCTTAGCTCTGGCCTTCTCTACTTCATTCAGCTTTTCATCTTACTTTTTCCTCTCCTTTGCCTGGGTGTTCAGCTCGGCTTCGAGGGCTGCAAATCAAAATAGTCAAGAGCTCAGTCAGAGCTCAACAAGGCAGTCGGGAATCAACAACGACTGAGAAGTCTACTCGGGATTTACTCGGGAGGACAACATAGAAGATTTACTTCTGATATTTTTAGCTTGGGCCTAGTTTTCATCCCTGAGCTTGTCTACCGATCCCCTCAGCCATGTTTCCCTCTCTTGGCTAGTCTGCTCCAAGTCGTCCTTGGCTACCTAGAGCTGGCATAGTCATTGGAGCTAGGGGCGAGCTAGGTCAGGACCTTATTCATCTTCTCTGAGAGATCGACGATCTTCTGCTCAGAATAAACCAAAGGAAATCAGAGTCAAATGGTAGAATACCAGATCAGCGGAAACTGTCAAGAACTCAACATGGTGAGATTCACTACATACCTGGACCCCCCTGGACGCAGCAATTTCAGCATGTATAAGATTTTTGTGCTCCCTCAATGCTACTTGCTCGTCATGCTCATAGCTCTCTGCAACTCCCTTGGGGGTGACCCAATGAAAAGTCCTTGGGAAGTTACGCGGAGGGGTTCCGGCGTTGGTAACTCTACTATCAAGACTGCTTCAGCTCTAGCAGCTGGGGCAGCTCTGGCTTGGCAGATGATGTTACTGGTTCTGGCTTGGCTGGGATGGGCTTGGTGGCAGGAGCTAGTGGCATAGACCCCTTGGGATCTATGTCAACTCACTTTCTGCACAATATGTCAAATATCAAGACATTATGACATCATTCAAGATTCTTAGAAGATTGAAAATTGCTTACCTTTTGGAAGTCTTGAACTTCCACTGGGGAGCTCCAAAAGATGTCGGCAAGGGGCTTGATAGCCTGCTCCGCGGTGGAGAGCTACCGGCTATCGGGCCAGTCGGCGCGGTTGTCGGCGGTGGTGATTTGGCCCTAGTTGGCTCTGTTCCTGACGCAACCAACTGGGGTGTCGAGGCACTCGGCGGTGTTGGCCTTGGGTTCGGTGGTGGTAGCCTTGGGCTTGGCGGCACTGATCTTGGGCTTGGCGGCCTGGGAGCTAAACTGATAGGATCCTTGATCTTCAAGCTCCCCGGAGCTGCACTCAGCGTGCTTGTCTTCTTCCTGCTTGGGTCTTAAAATGGTTTCTTACCAGCCCTCTTGGAGCTGGGTTGGGTAGCAGAAGGGCCGGCTGGCCACTTCATCAATTTTGTGGCCGGCTGATCTTGGGAGTCATTACCGAACTCCACACATATATCATGCATAGCAGAACAATCCAAGACAGATATTCGCAAATATTCATCACAGAAGGATAATAGTCCAATATCAATCTTTGAAGATTACCTGTGGCCGAGGCCTGCTCCGGCTATAGGGCATGGGGGCGTGCTCTACGTCCTCAGTCTCCACTACCCCATTGACAAAGAAGCCGAGCAAGGTATCAGTGACTTTGTTCTTGTCGGCTATGTCAGGTACTCACAGCTAGGGTCATCCTTGCCCTAGTAATCCCAACCAAAGTGGCTCCTGGCCTTCAGTGGCCTGGTCCGGCAGTTGAGGAAGCACCTCGCCACCCAAGGTCCAGTTAGCCCCAAACTCTTCAGAAATCTTCTCCATCAGCTGGTATACTTGTCCCATTTCTTTATAATTTGGCACTGAAGACCAGCTGGGCAAAACTGTTGGTGGAGAACTAGTAAAAGGGGGCAGAGAAGGTTTGAGATTAGAATAGTAGAACCATTCTCTGTGCCAGCCCTTGAGGGAGATTTTCAAAGGAACGTTGAGACAGGTTTTCTTCATCTCATTCCTAAGTTGGAGACCAGCTTCCCTAATGGTTTGGATGTTATTCTTGGATGGTTGGGGCTTGATATGAAAAAGGTATCGGAAGGGATTGAAATGGGGCTTGACCCCTAGAAAGGCTTCGCATAGGGTGGCAAAGATAGAGATATGGAGGATAGAGTTGGGATTCAAGTTCACCAACTCTATTTGATAAAAGGATAGAAGCTGGCGAAGGAAATCTGAAGCTAGGAGGGAGAGATCATGATAAAAAAATGAGGTGAAGACAACAGTCTCACCAGATTTGGGCGATGGTATCGACTCCCCCTCCGCGGTGTGCTAGTGGATTGCATCCTAATGTTGTAGCATCAACCGCTTTTCCAGCAGCTTCAGCTACACCAAACTACAATCTGACATGAGCCAAACTCTGGCGGTCATATCAGGAATCTCAAATGGGGCTTTCAGCATTGCTGGAGGCAAAAAGATTTGGGCAAAAGACTTGAGGAGGCTTGGAATGGATGCGGCAGAGCAGAATCGGGCGAGTCTCGAGTGGGGGTGCAGGCTACAGTTAACCCTAGCGAGGCAGAGCGTGAAATTTGGGCGCAGAAGCTGGAAGATGAAACGATTGGCGGATTGGAGAAGAAGGGGGAATCTTTTCTCTCTCCCCACTTTATAGAGCCTGTGCTGATAAGTGGGCTTGGGCTGACTAATTCAGAACTGGGCCACAAGACATAAGTTTCTAAATGGCCTCCTCTATTGAGCCGACTGGTGTCTGTGTTAAAACCACAGTGCAGATGCTATTTACAAAAACCAATTAAATAATTAGATATGCTTCATGAAAGCCTAATTGCTGGACACATGTGTTCAGATATCTGCATTATTTACCAGGTATTGAGGATATATCCTTATAAGGATCGACAGCTGGTCTCCATTAAAATTGGGGATGTAGGTATCTCTCAAGTACACCTAACCACATATTGGGTTAAAATCCAAGAAGTGGCACTCGGCTTACATGGTTAGCCAAAAATTGCCCTGAACAAAAATTCTTCCGCTAACATGATGCTGAAGAGTCTAAATTATGAGTAGTACACTACTCGGGAAAGACTAAAAGGTTAAGGATCTTTGACTATATATTTAATTGTTTCACAATTAAGCACAAAGTCAGGGGCTACACCTAATAGGTGCGCCTATTCGGTGCACACTATTCATATTTTTTCATAAAGCCCTTCATAACCTCATTGCCAGCTGACATGAAGTAGGACTTGGGAGAAGAAGCACTTAGATAACGAGCACTCAGGAGCAAAGCACTTGGGAAGCCTTTCCCAAGGAGGATGAGCACTCAGCATCAGCTGTGACTCAACTATGAAGGTCTCAGGGGCTGCTATGGAGGCCATGGGCCTCGGGTACCTCATGAGAAGCATTAAGGCCACTCGGACAGAGGATGGGCCAAACCTTGTAATTAGGTGTACGATAGGACTCGGCATGTATTACCTTGCTCGACAAGGAAAGGATATAGTCCTAGTCAGGAATGTTGTATTCCTAGAAGGAAATCCCTTGGTCGGAGTCTGACTGGAATTCCTACCCTGTACCCCTGTCTCCTCGGTATATAAGGGGAGGCAGGGCACCCCCTAAGAGCATAGAATCACCAAATATCAGAATCTCACCAGAGAAACTTCAAAGGCAATAGACCACAACTAGACATAGGGTATTACCTCGTCTCAAGGGCCTGAACTAGTATAAATTGTTTCGTGTTCCTTTGCAATCCATCAAGTTTAGGACTCACGAGTATCCCCATATTCTCATTGCCGGTATAAAACATCTACATCTGTTGTTGTACGAGAACTCTGTATAGGGTAAACTCTTATCCCAGGTCCCACCGAAGTCTAGCACATAGGCTCTTAACATGTCTTCCAATATTTGATTGACTCTTTCAGTTTGCCCGACTGTCTGTGGATGGTAGGCTATGCTGAAATTCAGATGGGTTCCTAATTCGGCTTGTAGCTTCTGCTAGAATTTGGAATTGAACTGGCTTCCGCGATTAGATCCAATCCTTTTGGGTACCCCATGTAAACACATTATGCGAGCCATATAGAGTTCTGCCGGCCTCTTGCCCGAGTAGGTTGTATGCACAGGGATGAAATGGGCGACATTGGTGAGTCAATCAATGATCACCCAAATCGAATTGTATCCTGAGGATGTTCGGGGCAAACCGGTGATGAAGTCCATCCCGATTTCCTCCCATTTCCACTCTAGGACCTTGAGCGGTTGTAGAAGTCTTGTGGGCCTCTGGTGTTCTGCTTTTGACCCGTTGGCACACGTTGCAGAGTGCCACGAATTCTGCTATCTCTCTTCTCATGTTGGCCCACCATAACTTTGTCTTGAGGTCTTGGTACATTTTGGTACTACCGAGGTGAATGGACTGCGTCTTGTGAGCTTCCCGGAGTATCAAATCCTTGAGTTCCATGTTTTCTGGGACGCATAACCGTTCTCCCATCTAGACTATACCGTGTTCATCTTCCGTGAAGCCCTGGGCCTTTCCAACTCTCATGTTCTTCTTGAGTTCTTTGATCTCTGGGTCATTCGCTTGTGCTTCACAAATTTGGTCGAAGAGTGTGGGTTGGGCCTCTAGGGCTGCCATGAATCTAGGGCCGACGATGCCCAGATTCAAGTGTTCAAAGTCCTACTGAACTTCCTTGCACAGTGTCTCTGCCTGGGTAGTGTTGCAGTAACTTTTCCTGCTCAGAGCATCCGCTACCACATTGGCTTTATGTCATAATCCTTAATTAATTCCAGCCACCTTCTTTGACGGAGGTTCAGGTCGGGCTAGGTAAAGATGTACTTAGGTTCTTGTGGTCCGTGTAAACCTCACCGAGGTTACCGATTAGGCAATTCTGCCAAATCTTCAAAACATGAACCATTGTTGCCAGTTTCAGATCGTGTGTCGGGTAGTTGCCCTCACGGGGATACAACTGGCAGGATGCGTAGGCTACTACTCTACCCTCTTGCATCAGCACACAGCCAAGCCCTTGGTGGGATGCGTTGCAATACACCTGGAAGTCCTTCTTGGGGTCTAGCAAGATCAAGACCGGCGCAGACAGTATCTTCTTTTTGAGCTCTTCAAAGCTGCGGTTGCACTCGGCCGTCTAGATAAACTTAACATCTTTCTTCAGCAACTATGTCATGGGCCTCGCAATCTTGGAGAAGTTCTCGATGAACCAGCGGTAATAACCCACGAGTCCAAGGAAACTCCGTACTTGTGTCACTGTCTTGGGCGGTTTCCAATTGGTGACTAATTCCATGTTCATCGGGTCCATGGCAACTTCCTGAGCAGTGATGACGTGCCCGAGGAACAGCAGTTCGTGCAGCCAGAAGTTGCACTTGCTAAACTTGGCATACAGTTGGTGCCCCCATAACTTCTCGAAAACCAACCAGAGGTGCTGTTTTTGTTCCTCTACTAACTTCGAGTAGATGAGAATGTCATCGATGAAAACCACCACAAACTTATCCAAAAACACCATGAACACCTTGTTCATCAAGTTCATGAAGAAAGCTGGTGTGTTTGTTTGTCCAAAGGACATAACGGTGCACTCATATGGCCCATACCAAGTGATGAATGTTGTCTTCGGAATATCCTCTTCTCGGATCCTCAACTAATGATATCCTGATCGTAGGTCTATTTTGGACAAGGCGGTGGATCCCTCCAACTGATCAAAAAGATCGTTAATCCTTGGCAGGGGATACTTGTTCCTGATGGTTACGTCGTTCAGTGCTCGATAGTCCACGCACATCTGCTTCGTTTTGTCTTTCTTTTCCATGAAGATGACTGGTGCACCCCAAGATGATGTGCTTGGTCAGATGTAGCCCTTCTGTAGCAGGTCGTCAACTTGCTTCTTGACTTCTGCCATCTCGTTCGATGCCATTCTATAGGGCCTCTTGTATATCGGGGCCGTCCCTAGCACCAGATCAATTCTGAATTTGATCTCTCTTTTTGGTGCCATTCCTGGTAGATCTTCTGAAAAAACGTGTGGATACTCCCTTACTATCGGAATATCCTCCACCTTTCTATCTAGTTTCTTTCCACTTTTAGGCTGCTGTTTGGCTGCAACCTGATTTAGGCTTTTCTCTTGACTCTGCGGCACTGGTGACCTAAAGGTAACCATCTTTCCTTCCGGGCTGGTCACCGTAACGGTGCGGTCGGACAGTTGATCACTCCTTTGTGTCGAGTCAACCAATCCATTCCCAAGATGACATCTAGGTCTTTGGATTCTAGGAGGATGAGATTGGCTAGAAAAGATGATCCTTGGATTTCTATGCTCACGGAGGGGCTATAGTGAGCTGCGGTCATGCGGTTTCTGGGGGTGTGAACCCACATGGGGATCTTTGATATGAATGAATGCGTTGCACCGGAATCAAAAAGTACTATTGTAGGGATTGAGTTCAAGAGAAACTTACCCAGTACAACTTCTGGTGTAGCCTGTGCCTCCTTGATAACGGGCTTGTTGGCGTTGGGGTTCTAGGGAGCTGTAGGCCTAGGACCCATGCATTTCGACTTCGGGCACTTGTCCGCGAAGTGGCCCAGCTCGTTATAGTTAAAGTAGATGATGGTCTTCCCTCCACTGTCCCTCCTGGGCTTCCCCTGCTAAGCTAGCACGATTGATGAGTATGGAGGCCATGGGCCCCGGGTGCCTCATGGAAAGCTTTGTGGCTATTCAGATAGAGGATGGGCCTAATCCTATAATTAGGGATACAATAGGACTCAGCGTATGTTACCCTGCATGACAAGGGAAAAGGTATAGTCCTAGCCAGTTACATTGTAATCCTAAAAGAAAGTCCCTTGGTTGAGTTTGACTGGGATTTCTATCTTGTAACCTTGCCTCCTCAGTATATAAGGAGAGGCAAGGAGCCCCTTGGGGTAGAGAACAACACCATATAGCAATCTCACCAAAGAAACCTCAAAGGCAATACACAACAGCTGGAAGTAGGGTATTACCTCACCTTGACGGCCAGAACTACGATAAACTCGTTTCGTGTTCCTTTGCAATCCATCAAGTTTAGGTCTCACGAGTAGCCCCATATAATTATTGTTGATACAAAGCATCGATAGTTGGCACGCCAGGTAGGGGCTTCGTCGAGAACATCGTCATCAAGCCTAATGGATCCAACCACCGGAGTCAATGGGGCCAACTTCAACCCCAGACAAGCGATCAGCTTCGGGAGCCTCAACTTCGTCACCGACAATCTCGGCAACCTCACCTAGACCAACTTGGATTCGACCCGGTCGGCCAGGAAGCAAGCTGACTTCTCTCCAGTCGGCTTACTCAATGCTACGGCTGTCTTCAGTGACTTGCTGCAGCAATTTTCGAGACCTATCAGTCCAAGGACAAATCTTTTTCTTGGTGTTTCACTCGGACTCAGCCTTGAGCCAACCGAGATTAGGCTAGGGGAGGAGGAGATTGTCAATCTCCTGTTCACACTCAACAATGCCGTGGATATCATCAATCTAACTCCAATGCGGCAGAACCAATCCCCAGGAATTCCACTCGGATACGGCCTGGAGCCGCTCGAGATCGGATCTAGGGAGGTTGGAGTTGTTATCACCCCCTGAATTACTCTCTGTTCGACTCATTATCGGACAGCATCTTAGGAAGCTTCTCTCCACCGCGCAAAGTGTTCATGGCATTAGAAAAATCAACCCTTGGGCAAGATGCGCGCCGACTGTGTGACCAGCAAGAGGAGGAAGCTCGCCAACTGCGCGAGCAAAAGGAGGAGGACGCACGAGGCCTGCAAGCCAAGCGAGACGCTTGTAACGACAACTTGCGCAAGGCTGGGTGGACTGCTCAACAAGAGATCCTCCAAACCCGAGTGGGTGACCACGACGTCTTCGTGACCCCACAGCAGAATGTTGTGGCCGCTACCACACTACCAGACACCTTGCAATTCAGGCCCAACCACCAGGCTACCCCGACTATTGCAAGGATCAAGGCAATGATCACCGTTGCAGCATGCCAGCAGCGACAGCAATCTGGAGACACTCTTGTACCATCAAATAAGACGGCCTCAGATAGAGCGGTCTCATCTGCTTTAGCATAGCGCCGAGCAGCTAGCTCCGGTCAGCACCACTCGGAGTCCCGTCACATGTCACTCGGCAACCATAACAATGATTGACGGGGATACCATCATGATGAGTGCTGCAATAACTAGGATGCCCAAGGACGACTATAGTGGGATCTCCACCGCGACATCAATGCTCAATGCCGGGAATGCGAGGAGGATGAACACCGCCGACTCAACGATGAGCACGAGCACTTCGGCCTCCACAATGAGCGGTTTCATCACCGCAGCCGGAGTCAAAGCCCTCACCTAGACAAAGGAGTTCTGGCGTTCACCAACGAACTACAACAGGTCGACTAGCCATCTGGTTTCAAGCCAACTGGAATAGAAAAATACGATGGGAAGACCAACCCGGAGTCCTGGCTGACAGTGTACACCTTGTCAATACACGCGGCTGGAGGCGATCACAAGGCCATGGCCAACTACTTGCCAGTCGCCTTGGCCGACTCGGCAAGAACATGCTTGACGGGGCTTCCCAGGTGGTCAATTGGCACCTGGGGGAAACTCCGAGAACGCTTCGTTGCAAATTTCCAAGGAACTTACGAAAGCCCGTCGTCTGAGTACAATATGTACAATTGCAACCAACGAAAGAATGAGTCCCTCCACGACTTCATCAAGTGGTTTTCTGAGAAGAGGAACTCAATACCCAAGATCAAGGACAAGGTCATCATTGTTGTTTTCTGCAAGGGACTGAAAGATACCCCGTTCATTGCTAAATTCACTTGGAAGCCTACCAACTCTATCAAGGCTTTGTTCAATATGGCAAACAAATATGCCGAGTCAGCCGACGTTGTTGCTGAGGCCCTCGATGACAAGAAGGAGACCCGACAGAAGGAGCGGAAGGACACCGACGATGCGGCCTCGACTAAGTCTGGCAACCGCAAATGCAAGTCGGATAACATTGTGGCGACTGTCGAGCGCAACCGACAGCGACCCCTGAGGACGGACGACTACCAAAATGTTATGAACGGGCCATGCCCTTTACAACGAAAGGGGAAGCACACTGCCCAAAACTGCTTCATTCTAAAAAAGATTGCTTCCGAGCGGACATCTGCGTTCGACGAGCAGAAGGACAAAGACAAGCCGGACTCGAGTCTAGCCGGCGACTATCAAGATCCCTAGGCTGAGCTCAATCACATATTTGGAGCGCCATCTACGTATGAGTCCAAGCGCAAACAAAATCTAACTGCCCGAGAGGTGAACTAGGTCTCGTCAGATGCCCAGCCAATATCTGGGCTGGTTGGAAACGGCAATCACCTTTGACTGCACGGATCACCCCGACCGAGTAACACATGCAGGACGTTATCCACTCATCCTAGACCCGGTCATCAGAAGCATAAAACTGAAGAAGGTTCTCATCAATGGAGGAAGCACACTCAACATCTTGTTCTCTAAGACGCTCAACGAGATGAAGATACCTCAATCCGAGCTATGGCCGAGTACTGCTCCCTTCCATGGGGTAATCCCTGGCCTCTCTTCAACCCCACTCGGACAGATCACTCTGCCAATAACATTCGGCATGTGGGAAAATTTCCACATGGAAAACATCTGCTTCGAGGTGGCCAACTTCGAGACCACATATCAAGCCATACTCAGACGACCCGCATTAGCCAAGTTCATGGCAGTGTCCCATTATACATAGATGGTGCGCAAGATGCCAAGACCAGCAAGAGTTCTTTCCCTACACAGCGATGTTAAGCAAGCCTTCAACTGCGACAAGGAGAGTTGCGAGTTGGCCCGGTCTCACGAAGCAGCAGTCGAACAAAGTACTATCCGACTAGCCGTGACAACTACAAACGAGGATGATCAAGTCATGGCAAAAAAAGTAGCCAAGTCGGAAATTTCAGTGGACTCGGAAACGAAGAAGATCCTCCTGGACCCTTCCGACCCCACTAAGACTACGCTTATCAGGACTGGACTCGACCCCAAATAGGAAAACGAGCTCATCACCTTCCTCTAGGCGAACAAGGACATATTTGCTTGGAAGCCTTCTAACATGCCTGGTGTACCAAGAGAGGTGATTGAGCATTATCTAAACGTCAAGTCCAATGCCAAACCAGTCAAGCAATGATTATGGCACTTCGCACAAGACCGCAAAGATGCTATTTGGGAGGAGATAACCAAGCTCCTAGCAGCCGGGTTCATCAAACAGGTCTACCACCCGGATTGGCTGGCAAACCCAGTCCTGGTCCGGAAGAAGAATGGTAAATGGCACATGTGCGTCGACTATTCTAACTTAAACAAAGCATGTCCCAAAGATCTATTTGGTCTACCGAGAATAGATCAGGTGGTCGATTCATCTGCAGGATGCAAATTACTCAGTTTTCTCGACTGTTACTCGGGATATCATCAAATCAGCTTAAAGGAGGATTGCCTGAAGACTTCTTTCATTATGCCATTTGGGGCATTCTGCTATCTCATTATGTCGTTCGGGTTAAAAAACGCTAGCGCAACGTATCAACGTGCTATCCAGTGGTGTTTTCACACTCAACTTGGGCGCAGGGTGGGGTGACGGTTGTACTGCATGTTGTTGCTGCTGTTGCCCCCGAAATGCCCGGGGTGGAATGGGCATTACTGGCAGACGATCATGGTGGAAGGTCCACCCTGATGCCCCAGTATCACCCTAGGCCTCTGGTGTTGTCTGTGGTATGCTCTGAACTGGTCTGCCTTCCTCTTGTGGTCCATCTTGTTGCGTTGATCCTCCTGGCGGATCGCCTTGTCCACCAGCTTCTCGAAGTCGGGGTAGTCACTGGAGGGGAGTTGGTTGGTCAGCTCGTCATCCAACCCCTTCAGGAATTTCTCCTGCCTCTCCGCATCAGTGCAGACATCCTCCGGCACATAGTGTGCCAGGCGGTTGAAGTCATGAAGGTATTCTATGACTATCCTGTTCCCTTGCACCAGCCCTTAGAATTCTCTCTTCTTTTGTGCCACAATACCTACCAGAATTTGGGTTTTCCGGAAGTTGTGGTAGAATTCTGCCCAGGTGACCTCAGTTCTGGCCGTGCGAGTCACAAGGTAATTGTCCCACAAGCAGAGGCGGGACCCTAGAGCTTGTGAGTGGCGAAGGTGACCTTCTCTTGGTCATTGCACTAGAGGAGGTTGAGTTTTTTCTCGATCGCCAACACCGGTCATTATCGTCCATTGGATTGGTGGTGCTCGAGAACGTGGGCAGTTTGACCCTCAAGAACTCGGGTAGTTTGGACCGGGGAGCGGCGGCTGGGATGTGAGCCTGTTGGTGCTGCTGTTGTAGGTTGTTTTGCTGCATTTGCTACATCATGATGGCCATCATTTGACTTTGATTGGCCAGCACCTGCGCTAGTGTTCGATTCTCTGGCAACGGGGGTGGCAGGTGGTTTGGGACCCCGTTGTTCTATGGTGCCCCGTCCTGTTGGTTGGTAGCACTGGTGTCAATGGTAGCATGAGCTCTAGTCCTAGTGTTCACCATCTGAAGAGGGATGGAAATGGAAGGGAAGGAGGCAAACAGGCGGCTTAGAACAAGGAGTGATAATTAAGTGGTTAAATTAAATTATCTGAAGTGCATAAGTTGGAAACATCACAAAAGCAATTCAACACCTAATTAAGGTGGTCATATCACAAGACAGACGGTATGAGCCACCAACTAAACCCCCAAAGCAAACATTTCTAACATCACAACTGACAGGAAAGCAAACTAAAGAAAATGATAAAAGCAAGGGACAACACCTCTTTCGTCCGAGTCGTACTCGGGCTCTTGCCCGTTGCCCATCTTGTCGTCGGAGCAGCTCCTAGAATCATTCACAAAGCCCTCCCTTCTGTGTGATGATGAACTGGCCTCACTGCGGGTGCGGGATCCACTGAAGGAGTTGCTGTCGACATTGGGGGTGAAGCCCCCGTGGATGCTGGTGCCACCTTGGGAGCTACTGTCACGTGACAACACACTGACTGTGCCGCCTGCTGGTCTGGTGCTAGAGTTGGTGCTAGGGCTAGAACTGGTGCTAGGGCTGGCGGTGCGGGTGGCCCGTTCCTGGGAGCCAACTAGATATGCACCGGAGGAAGGGTCCTATTCCTTGAAGTCAGGCGAGTCCTAGCCCCACCTGGCGACGGCTGGCCCTTTAGCTCGGCAACCTCCTACTTTAGGTGGTTGATCTGGTTTTGGAGACCAATGATGGTAATCTTGTTGGTGTCCTTCCTATCATGGGCTGCACGCACCCAATTGGCATGCATGTAGTCCATGGCCCACAAAGCTCGCCTCATGTGGACAATGGTGGTGTCATTCCCCATGTCAGCCGGCTGGAAGGTACTGTAGGTCTGCTAATGTGCCCGGCCGGGTAGGTAGTGATAGGTAGTAGTGTGGAGGGTGGAGTGGTGCCTCTGGTGTAGCTCTCCAATCAGGTGGAAAGCTGCCTCCTGACAGGCGTGGTCAAAAGCTGCCTCCATCGCAGTGAGGAGGTACTGCTCACCTGGTAGCTCCAAGCGGACGCGGTGAGGGAGCTTGCCCTCTAGTGGCTCCACCGCTGTGTACTCAAGGGCATGGCTATACCCCAAGGTAAAACTCATCATGCGGAGCTCCTCTAGAAATTCTCCCATCTCGGCTCCATGCTAGTTCGGAAGGTTGTCCATCTATAGAAGGCAAGGAGGGTGAATCAATGTATGCTCAGATCCAAATAAAATAAACGATAACTGATTTGGACATAAAACAATGATTTTATGCATGGAATAATTTTTGGCATGATCAATGTTAAGAAATGAACAGCATGACTTAACCGAATAAAATAGTGCAGAAATAATTTAAATAACAATTGCAAACAATTAGAAAATGTTGTACATGACTTGAATTAAGTGTTACCCCTGATTGACCAATATTTTTCCTAAAATTTAGATTTACACGACGTGATTCCCATAAAATAAAGCCCAAGATTTTATCCCAAACCGAGAAAAAATTCCCAATTTTCCCAAAACAACTCCAAATGCAAAAAGAGCATATGTAGAAGAGAAGTTTCAGAGGGCTCTTAGGGTTTCCATTTGGCTGATCCTACGGTCAACCTGGCTCTGATACCAACTTGTAACGCTTAGAAATTCACAACCAGAATTCTAAACATCCATGTGTATTAAATCCTTTTTCAGGAAAGCTAGGGTACGCAAATACCAAGTTACCGCACAGAGTACGTCTTACAAAACAGAATAAAAATTGTCTTACAAAAATGTAGCAGAAAAGGATAAATAAACCTATGAACAACTAAGCTGTGTAGAGGCTTCCCTCCCACAGGCAGCTTGATGGTGGATCTAGCCTATTCCTCCTAATGATCCTCGTCAGAGTAGAACTCCATCTCTAAGACGAGGAAAGGGAGCAAGATTGTGTACCACCCACAATACTCAACAAGTCACACCCACAAATATGCACAATGCACAGGAGACAAAGATAGGCTTTGGGGTCATTTGCGTAAAAGCAGCTACAAATAGTAGTAGTTCGCAAACGGGTAAAAGGTTATTCAATTAAGTAGTATTAATCACCACCGATCAATGTTACACCACATTGACTAGGCCCAAACAGCCATCCTATTCCTACGGCATATTTTAAGTCAATTTATTAAAGTGGGACTAATCACGGTGAGACTTGACCAAACGCCCATAACCGTGGGCACGGCAATTCGAATAGTTTTTAACACTGGCCAAAGTGTACAACTATACCCACAAGACATAGCCCCACAAGAGGCTGTGATAGGACCGCGAGCCGCTGAGGTTGCACCTGTCGATAGGGCACACCATATCGACTAGGCTACCCCCCTTGTGCCACGATGGATCCGGAAGCTAATCAACCCGACCGCGAGCCGACCCAACTCCATCACGCCCATCCTCACCAACAGTGCCTATGAGAGGGAGAAGCTACGTTACAAGCCCAGCCTTTGCCCACGCATGCTTGTGGTATGTACGGTGAACTGCTCAAGGGGTTCCCATGAAACCGTCCTTAATTACCATGGGTGCGACCAGCAAAACCATGAACCCACAGCCCACCATTAGGGTCATGTTAGTTAAGTAATCATCCAAGACCAGGGTTCCATTATTTTGACACAAGGTCGATCACAAATAAATAAAAGTAATTAGCATTTTTTTACCCCAAGGTGAGCTACTTCATTCTAAGCATGGCTAAGCAAACCTAAGTCATGATCTAGTCATATTATTACCTAGTTTACCAAGGAGTAAAGAGTTTATCAAGCTATGGCCATCGTACTATACACATAGGTTAAGCACCTTCCCACATGAAATGATAAAAATATGCAAATTCATTAATTCAAAACAAATATTTTGCATAAAGAAGGAACACTATGATCAAGAATAGTGATGCAACTTGCCTTGCTCTGGCTCTGCAACTTCTGCGAGCACCTCAAAGTACACAAGAGGATCGGAAACGTCGGTTTCTATGTCGTTCAATGTATAAACAAATTAAAACAGTACATGAGAGCACTGAAACATGAACTAAAACTATTTTTAATGGATTCTGGGCATTTTTTTGGATTTAATGAAATTTGAATGGAATTAATAGGATGAATTATTGAGCATTAATCCAGTTTTATGGAGTAAGTAGCCTCGGGGACCGGCGTCGACAGGCATGTGCGGCCATGGGGCATGAGCGTGCAGACGGCCCGATCTGTCGAGGCAGATCGGACGGCCCTTCCCGTGCTCGCATCTGGCGACGGTGCACGCGGCCCGATGGTCGTCGCTGGCGACCATCCGGCACGGTGGAGGGTAGCGGCAAGCGGCAGGGAGATGGGGAAGTGAGGGGGATCCTCACCGAGGGGCGGCGGCGGCGGCCGGTGTCGATGCTTTGTATCGGCAATAATTATATGGGGCTACTCTTGAGACCTAAACTTGACATATTGCAAAGGAACATGAAACAAATTTATCCTGGTTCAGGCCCTCAAGGTGAGGTAATACCCTATTTCCAGCTGTTGTGTATTGTCTTTGATGTTTCTCTGGTGAGATTCTATCTTCTTCTTTCGCCCTAGGGGCTCCTTGCCTCTCCTTATATACTGGAGAGGTAAGGTTACATGATAAGAATCCCAGTCAGACCTGACCAAGGGATTTCCTTATAGGAATACAACGTACCTGGCTAGGACTATTTGCTTTGCTTGAAACACAAGGTAACATATACTGGGTCCTATTATATTCCTAATTACAGGATTAGGCCCATCCTCTATCCAGTCGGTAAGGTATCTTCAAGGCCTGCATCGCTATCCAAATCGGAATGTTTGTGGCTGTGCCTTTTCGGTAGGAGATCTCGTTTTGAGAAAAATCCAAACCACCAAAGACAGGCATAAACTATCTCCCTTACGGGAGGGGTCGTTCATTATCGCTGAGGTGACACATCCAGGAGCCTACCAACTAAAGACAGAAGACGGCATCTTAGTCAACAGCTACGTCTTTTCTATACCTAAGCAATATAGCACACTCTATTGGGCCGCTCGCTGGCTGTGTTAAAATCACAGTGCTAGTGCTATTCATAGAAACTGAGTAAATAATCAGATATGCTTCATGCTAAGCCAATAGCTGGGTATATACACTCTGGTATCTTGATTATTTACCGGGTATTGAGGATATATCCTTATAAGGATCACAAGCTAGTCTCCATTAAAATTGGGGATGCAGGTATCTCTCAAGTACACCTGATCACGTATTGGGTTACAATCCATAAGGTGGTACATAGCTTACATGCTTAGCCATTATTTGCCATGAGCAAAAACCATTCCAGCTGACATGACGCTAAAGAGTCTAATTTCCGGGTTGAATGCTATTTGGGAAAGACTTAAAAAATTCTTCCAATTGAAATGAAGCTAAAGAGTCTAATTTTCTTGTGATATACTACTCGGGAAGACTATAAAATCATTCCGGCTGACATGATGCTGAGGAGTCTCATATACTAGTAGTGCACCACTCAGGAAAGACTACAAGGTTAAAGATCTTTGACTTTACGTTTAATTTTTTACAATTAAGCACAAAGTCGGGGGCTACACCTAATAGGTGCGCCTATTCGGCGCACACTATTTATACTTCTATATGGAGCCCTTCATAGCCTCGCTGCCAGCTGACATGAAGTAGGACTTGGAAAGAAGAAGCACTCGGACAAAGAGTACTCGGGAGTGATGCACTTAGGAAATCTTCACCGTGGAGGATGAGCAGTCGGCATCAGCTGTGACTCAACTATGAAGGTCTCAGGGGCTGCTGTCGGTGCCATGGGCCTCGGGTACCACATGAGAAACTATTTGGCCACTCGGAAAGAGGATGGGCCTAGCCATGTAATTAGAGATATGATAGAACTCAGCAGACTTAACCTTGTATGATAAGGAAAATACAGTTCTAGTCGGGTGCGTTATATCTCTAGGAGGAGATCCCTTGGACATAGTCCGACTGGGACTCCTACTTTGTAACCCTGTCCCCTAGTATATATGGGGAGGCAGGGCGCCCCCTGAGGGCAGGTTCATGAGAATCACCATCGTACATCCTCAAAAGAAATACACCACAACTGGACGTAGGGTATTACCTCATCTCGAGGGCCTGGACCAGCATAAAACTTTCATGTTCCTTTGCAATCCATCGAGTTTCGGTCCGATTTGTAGCCCTATATATTTATTACCAGTGTAAAACATCGACAGGAACCGGATGTAAAATTTTCTATAGATGTCCGTAGATATAAATTTTCCCAATTTAGAGTCCGGATGCGAAAGTTATGGCTATTTTAAGAAAGGAAGCGCGAACTAGGGTTTCGGGGCTCAATCCTGTTGCTCCGGCTAGAGTATAAGTGCCAATACGTCAAGTGGCCGAACCCAACGAACATGGGGAGAAGTGGATTAAAATTTTCTGTAGATGTCCGCAGATATAAAGTTTGCCCGATTTCGAGTCCGTATGTGAAAGTTATGGCTATTTTAAGAAAGGTAGCGCGAACTAGGGTTTCACGGCTCAATCATGTTGCTTAGGCTAGAGTATAAGTGCCAATAGGTCAAGGGGCCAAACACGACGAAGTGGGGAAGAAGCGGATGTAAAATATTCTGTAGATGTCCGCAGATATAAAGTTTGCCCGATTTAGAGTCCGTATGTGAAAGTTATGGCTCTTTTAAGAAAGGTAGCACGAACTAGGGTTTCTCGGCTCAATCCTGTGGCTCCGGCTAGAGTATAAGTGCCAATAGGTCAAGCGGCTGAACCTGACGAAGTTGGGGAGAAGCGGATGCAAAATTTTCTATAGATGTCCACAGATATAAAGTTTGCCCGATTTCGAGTCCGTATATGAAAGTTATGGCTCTTTTAAGAAAGGTACCGCGAACTAGGGTTTCGCGGCTCAATCCTGTTGTTCTGGCTAGAGTATATAAGTGCCAATTGGTCAAGCGGCCGAACCCGACGAAGTTGGGGAGAAACGGATGTAAAATTTTCTGTAGAAGTTCGTAGATATAAAGTTTGCCCGATTTGGAGTCCGCATGCAAAAATCATGGCTGTTTTAAGAAAGGTAGCATGAACTAGGGTTTCGCGGCTCAATCCTGTTGCTCCGGCTAGAGTGTAAGTGCCAATAGGTCAAGTGGCCGAACCCGACGAAGTTGGGGAGAAGCGGATGTAAAATTTTCTGTAGAAGTCAACAGATATAAAGTTTGCCCGATTTCGAGTCTGTATGTGAAAGTTACGGCTGTTTTAAGAAAGGTAGCGTGAACTAGGGTTTCACGGCCCAATCCTATTGCTCTGGTTAGAGTATAAGTGCCAATAGGTCAAGCGGCCAAACCCGACGAAGTGGGGTAGAAGCGGATGTAAAATTTTTTGTAGATCTCCGTAGATATAAAGTTTGCCTGATTATGAGTCCGTATGTGAAAGTTATGGCTGTTTTAAGAAAGGTAGCGTGAACTAGGGTTTCGCGGCTCAATCCTGTTGCTCCGGCTAGAGTATAAGTGCCAATAGGTCAAGCGGCCAAACTCGATGAAGTTGGGGAGAAGTGGATGTAAAATTTTTGTTGATGTCCACAGATATAAAGTTTGCCCGATTTCGAGTTTGTATGCGAAAGTTATGGCTATTTTATGAAAGGAAGCGCGAACAAGGTTTTCGCGGCTCAATCCTATTGCTCCAGCAGGCTAGAGTATAAGTGCCAATAGGTCAAGAGGCCAATCCGACGAAATTGGGAAGAACCAGATGTAAAATTCTCTATCGATGTCCGTAGATATAAAGTTTGCCTGATTTCGAGTACGTATGCAAAAGTTATGGCTGTTTTAAGAAACATAGCGCGAACTAGGGTTTTATGGCTCAATCCTGTTGCTCCGGCTAGAGTATATGTGCCAATAGGTCAAGCGGCTGAACCCGACGAAGTTGGGCAGAAGTGGATGTAAAATTTTCTGTAGATCTTCGCAGATATAAAGTTTGCCCAATTTTGAGTCCATATGTGAAAGTTATGGCTGTTCTAAGAAAGGTAGCACGAACTAGGGTTTTGCGGCTCAATCCTGTTGCTTTGGCTGGCTAGAGTATAAGTGCCAATAGGTCAAGTGGCTGAACCCGATGAAGTTGGGGAGAAGCGGATGTAAAATTTTCTATAGATGTCCAGAGATATAAAATTTGCCCGATTTCAAGTCCGCATGTGAAAGTTATAGCTGTTTTAAGATAGGTAGAGTGAATTATGGTTTTGCGGATCAATCCTGTTGCTCCGGCTAGAGTATAAGTGCCAATATCTCAAGTAGCCGAACCTGTTGATGTTGGGGAGAAGCGGATGTAAAATTTTCTGTAGATATCCGCAGATATAATGTTTGCTTGATTTCGAGTCCGGATGCTAAAGTTATGGCTGTTTTAAGAAAGGTAGCGTGAACTAGGGTTTCGCGGCTCCATCCTATTGCTCCGGCTAGAGTATAAGTGCCAATAGGTCAAGTGGCCAAACCCGATGAAGTCGGGGAGAAGCGGATGTAATATTTTTTGTAAATGTCCGTAGATATAAAGTTTGCGTGGTTTCGAGTCCGTATGCGAAAGTTATGGCTGTTTTTAGAAACATAGCGCGAACTAGGGTTTCACGGCTCAATCCTGTTGCTTCAGCTAGAGTATAAGTGCCAATAGGTCAAGCAGACGAACCTGATGAAGTAGGGGAGAAGTGGACGTAAAATTGTCTGTAGATGTCCACAGATATAATGTTTGCCCGATTTCAAGTACATATGCAAAAATTGTGGCTGATTCAAGAAAGGTAGCGTGAACTGGGGTTTCGCGGCTCAATCCTGTTACTTCGGTTGGCTGGAGTATAAGTGCCAATAGGCCAAGCGGCCCAACCTGAAGAATTTAGGGAGAAGCGGATGTAAAATTTTCTATAGATGTCTGCAAATATAATGTTTTCCCGACTTTATGTCCGTATGTGAAAGTTAAGGCTGTTTTATGAAAGGTTGCGCGAACTAGGGTTTCACGGCTCAATCCTGTTGCTCCGGCTGGCTAGAGTATAAGTGCCAACAGGTCAAGCGGCTGAACCTGATGAAGTTAGGGACAAGCAGATGTGAACTTTTCTGTAAATGTCCACGAATATAATGTTTGGCCGACTTCGAGTCTGTATGCGAAAGTTATGGCTGTATTAAGAAAGGTTGCGCGAACTAGGGTTTCGCAGCTCAATCCTATTGCTCTGGCTAGAGTATAAGTGCCAATTGGTCAAGCAGCCGAACCCGATGAAGTTCGGGAGAAGCAGATGTAAAATTTTCTGTAGATGTCCACAGATATAAAGTTTGCCCAATTTCGAGTCCATATGCTAAAGTTATGGCTGTTTTAAGAATGGTAGCGCGAACTAGGGTTTCGCGGCTCAATCTTGTTTCTCCAGCTAGAGTATAAGAGACAATAGGTCAAGCGGCTGAACCCGACGAAGTTGGGGAGAAGCAGATGCAAAATTTTCTATAGATGTCCGCAGATATAATGTTTGCCCGATTTCGAGTCCATATGCAAAAGTTATAACTGTTTTAAGAAAGGTAGCGTGAACTACAGTTTCGTAGCTCAATCCTGTTGCTCCGGCTAGAGTATAAGTGCCAATAGGTCAAGCGGCCAAACCTAACGAAGTTGGGGAGAAGCGGATGTAAAATTTTTTGTAGATCTCCACAGATATCAAGTTTGCCCGATTTTGAGTCCGTATGCGAAAGTTATGGCTGTTTTAAGAAAGGTAGTGTGAACTAGGGTTTCACGGCTCAATCCTATTGCTCTAGCTAGAGTATAAGTGCCAATAGGCCAAGTGGCCTAACCCGACGAAGTTGGGGAGAAGCGGATGTAATATTTTTTTAGATGTCTGCAGATATATAGTTTGCCCGATTTCGAGTCCATATGCAAAAGTTATGGCTGTTTTAAGAAAGGTAGCGCGAACTAGGGTTTCGTAGCTCAGTCCTGTTGCTCCAGCTAGCTAGAGTATAAGTGCCAATAGGTTAAGCGGCCAAACCTGACATAGATGGGGAGAAGCGGATGTTAAATTTTCTGTAGATGTCCGCAGATATAAAGTTTGCCTAATTTCGAGTCCGTATGCGAAAGTTATGGCTGTTTTAAGAAAGGTAGCACGAACTAGGGTTTCACGGCTCTATCCTATTGCTCCAATTTGATTGTAAGTGCCAACAAGTCAAGCGAGCAAACCCGACGAAGTTGGGGAGAAGCAGATGTAAAATTTTCTATAGATGTCTGCAGATATAAAGTTTACCCAATTTCGAGTCCATACACGAAAGTTATGGCTGGTTTAAGAAAGGTAGCGTGAACTAGGGTTTCGCGGTCAATCCTGTTGCTCCGGCTGGAGTATAAGTGCCAATACGTCGAGCGGCCGATCCTGACGAAGTTGTGGAGAAGCGGATGTAAAATTTTTTGTAGATGCCTGTTGATGTTTTACACCGACAATAATAACACGGGGCTACTTGGCGATAGGAAATCCGATAGATTGCAAAGGAACACAGGAGAGTTTTATACTGGTTCAGGCCCTCGATGTGAGGTAATACCCTACGTCCAGTTGTGATGTATTCCTTTGAGGAAATATGGTGATGTTTCTAATGAACTCTTGTGATCGTTGTCCTCTGCCCTCAGGGGGCGCCCTGCCTCCCCTTATATACTAGAGGACAGGGGTGCAGGATAAGGATCCCAGCTGGATACGGCCAAGGGATTTCCTTCTTAGAGATAGAAACTTATCCGACTAAGACTATGTTTTCCTTATCGTACAAGGCAAAGTCTGCCGGGTGCTATCTTATTTCTAACTACATGATTCAGTCCATCCACTATCCGAGTGGCCCATATCCTGGTGGTGAGGTACCCAGGGCCCATGGCCTCCACAGTAGCCCCTGAGACCTTCATAGTTGAGTCACAGCTGATGCTGAGTGCTCATCCTCCACGGTAAAGATTGCCCGAGTGCATTGCTCCCGAGTACTCTTTGTCCGAGTGCGTCTTCTTCCCGAGTCCTGCTTCATGTCAGCTGGTAGCGAGGCTATGAAGGGCTTTATATAGATATATGAATAGTGTGCGCCGAATAGGCGCACCTATTAGGTGTAACCCCTGACTTTGTGCTTAATTGTGAAGACAATTAAACATAAAGTCAAAGATCTTTAACCTTGTAGTCTTTCCCAAGTAGTATACTACTAGTATATGAGACTCTTCGGTATCATGTCAACCGGAATATGATTTATAGTTTTAATGAAGACCAGCTTGTGATCCTTATAAGGATATATCCTCGAGACCTAGTGGATAAAATAGATACCTAAACACATGTGTTTAGCAATGAGGCCTTCATGAAGCATATCTGTTTACCTCATCGGTTCCTGTTGGTAGCACCAGCACTGCATTTTAACACAGCCCGCAAGCGGCCCATCATGAGCGTGCTACTGTAGAAACTCATGTCTTGGTGGCCCAGTGTTGACTGTATGGCCTAGGCCCATTAGTCGGCACAGGCTTTATAAAAGGCGGGGAGAGAGAAAAAGATTCCCTCATCTTCCCCAAAGCGACCAATAGTTTCGTCTTCCGCCTCCGCGCCGAATTTTTCGCCTCCTGCTCTGCTAGGGTTCGCCGTTGTTCGTTGTTCCCCGCTAGAACTCGAGCAATTCTGATCTTCTTGGTCCATTCCAAGCTCTCAATCGCATTTCCCCCAAATTTCTCCACCCTCAAACAAGCTGAAGGCTTCAAATTCTGTGGGCGCGTCAGAGAATGCCTGGCCGACTTCGGATTGTGGCGCAGTAAAGTTGAAGCTACTGGAGAAACAATTGAAGCTGCAAAGCTAGGAGGTGATTCATTGGCGGCCGGCTAAGGGTGAGTCGGTTCCAAATCCCCAATCCGGTGAAATCATAGTTTTTGCCTCTTTTTTCGACCGGGGTTTGTTCCTTCCCTCTTCTGTATTCTTCCACCGCATCCTTGACTTCTACGGGTTGGAGTTGGTGAATTTGAATCCCAACTCAATCCTTCAAATCTCCATATTCGTAACTCTCTACAAGTGTTATTTGGGTGTGGAACCCCACTTTAACTTCTTTAGGCATTTGTTCCACATTAAACCCTAGCCCTCTAAGAGTAACATCCAAGTGATTGGGGGGGTTGGTCTTCAGTTGAGGAGTGAAAGGAAGAAAACATATATCGATCTTACTTTGAAATCTTCCTTGAAAGGTTGGCACAAGGAGTGGTTATATTGTTCAGATCCGGCACCCTCCTTGCGCCCCTTCACTGGCTTGCCACCGGTGGTTTCACCGAATTGGTCATCAGATCCGACCTTTGAAGAGATGGGCCAAGTGCATCAGTTGTTGGCGAAATTGGATAACCTCAAGAAAGCCAGCCTGACCGGACCTTGGGTTGCCAGGCGTTTTCTGACTTGATGCATCTAGCCGCTGGAGCTGAGGAGCGCATTCGGTTGGGATTATCTGGGAAAAAATGACCCTGACCGGGTCAGCAACAAGTCGGCCAACGAGCAGAAGGTGACTGAAACCCTGTTCGGCTACTTCTCCAGTGGGGTGGTCAAGACCGAAGACAAGAAGTGCCACATTGCGTCTTATAGCCACAATGGGCTCCGTCCCAAGGTAACCTCCGTCTTTATTCTGTAATGAATGCCTGTGGACTTATATGCATAATTGCCCAGCATTGTGTGATGTATTTCGTTGAATCATCCATAGTGGTGCGAGGAGTTCGATGATGACTCCTGCCCATTGTCAGCCACCAAGTCGAAGAAGAGGCTGAGGAGTCCTTCTGCTGCCCAACCCGACTCCAAGAGAGCGGGGAAAAAGGTTGTTCTATATTGGGGCGAGGGGGCCATGATGCCGTGTGCCGTGGCAGGAAGTGTGAAGATAAAGGACACCGCCGCCGCGGCACCCAGGCGATCAAGTCCCAAGTTGGGACCAGTACGGCCGAGCACGACATTGCCGAGCCCGGCAAAAGCACTGCCGAGTACTTATGAATTGGCGATATAATATCTACTTCTTCATTAGCTTTTTCCTCACTAGTTATGGAGATAGTAGTTTTTCATAATAATACAAGTGGATATATGGAGATAGTAGTTTTTCATAATAATACAAGTAGATATATGTCAATTTATAAGAACCTTGGTGATATCGTTGGCAATTGGTTGTCTTTTTCAAAACCTTTGATATCTTCTCGATTTGCTTTGTTTTTATATCGGGAGGGTTTGGAGGTTGTTTTGAGAGATTCGATCAAAATCAGAACGAGAAACTCTATTTAAAATATAATTGCGAGCTTTACAATTATTTTCAAAATCAATTTTATTAGCCGTAGTAATCTCTTCAGGAATAACATAGGGTTTTGAAACTTTTTGCCAAATGTCGAAGCCTTGGGACATAATATAAGATTGCATCTTTTGTTTCCAAAATTGAAAATCAACTCCATCAAAAACATGCGGCTTGGTTGAAAACAAGGCTCTGATACCACTTGTAGGATCGAACACAAGAACCAAGCCTACCAGAAGGGGGTGAATGGTAGGAACACCAAAAACTAAAATCTTTTGCGAAATAAAAGATACCCTCAAACCTGGATGGAGTGCACCGGACAAACCGTCTCTGTTACGCCGGTCTGACCGCCGTATGTCCACCGGTAGAACCGCCGCGGCGCTTTTGATGGATGAACCGTCGGAATTCAGAAGGATATACACAGAAAATGCTCTTTCAAGTAGATCAACTTTATTATATCAAGATGTGTTTACAAAGTGCATACAAAGCACTCATCTCTCTCAAAACTAAACCCTAGCTTTTCTCTCTTCCAAAAGTTATCTCTCCAGGGCCTCAACCCCTCATCTATTTATACCTAAAATCTCATACACAAAGTAGGAGTAGAACTCCTAGTCCCACTAGGATTCAAACGTTAACTTACCAAATCTCATTACAATTTACAAAATTAAATTCTCCTTTCCATAGTCAACTCAAACTCCCTCACACGCAGGAATTACTGTAGCAGTCTGCCACTGTAGCAATCCGATTCGGAACTGTAGAATCCGGTTCGGCACTGTAGCACTGGTTCCGATTTCCTTCTCCAGTTTTGCTCCGACGCTTGCATATCTAATTTACAATGCCCGTTGTGAAGACCTCCCACCGTATGCCATCTTGTGTCCAATCTCGTCACCCGGCATCCTTGATCGTTCTGGACCTCGGCTCCTCCTTGAGCGTAGTCACGATCCTACCGTTAACCAAGATTGACCACAAGACAAACTGACTTTAGTCCAACCTTATCACATTGCATCCCGACCGTGCTAGACCTCGGCTCCTCCCTGAGCGTAGTCCCGGTCCTCACCATTGATCAAGGTTAGACCTCAAGTCACCTGCACACAAATAGATAAAACAACCGTTTCTGGGCACATATATCACAACCTGACCCACATTAGTCACACACACTCACACCAACATCCACATATATTTTTAAACCAAATTTCATTGTAAAATCATTTGCAAAGCCAATTGTTCATCACAAAATATTAATCATGGCAATGATTCTACAGGAAGCCCAGCTGAAGGAGGCCGAGGAAGACAAGGCCGACCTGACAAAGGCCAACGTCGAGCTCGAACAGGAAAAGGCCGAGTTAGAAAAGGCCACCATCAAGCTTGGTGAAGAAAAAGCTGGACTGGAGAAGACCGTGGCCGAGTGGGAGGCCGATTACGTGAGTAAGTCTCCGTCTCGACAATGATCTTAACCAATTCTTTAATCATTCCATCTGCAGCCGTGCCTAACAAGTTTACTTGTCGGTGGACTCGGGCAGACCTCAGAGCCAATGCCCAGGTGTTGACGCCGAAAACCGCCGGGTGTGCCAAAAAGCTTGCTGACGATCTGGTTCGGCGTCTGGTGACACGCGAAGGCCTAGGAGATCTGCTTAGCTCCAGTGCAGGTCCTAAAATATTTGAGGTTCGCAGGCGTGCCAGTCAATTTGACCCAGCAATTGACAAGGAGATGAAGAAATTAGATTACTGATCCAATCGGCCAGTAAGCCGATACGGATTCCTTCCAGCCGATCGCCGCTATGCTTGTGCCCGGGCCCCTGCCTGTACTCGCGCCCGGGTCTCGTGCTCGTGTCCGGGTCCTTGTTGGTCCTCGTGCCCGGATCGGCAGCAATTGCGCAATCGGCTATCGGCTGATACGGACTGATATAAGCTCCTCGTAACCGATAGCCGATGGCACCTGTGTATCGGCTAGGAAACCGATAGCGCTATGATCAAATAGACAAGATGTCAGTATAACATGTGCATCGGCTAGAAGCCGATGATAAAATAGATAAGCAAAGTAGTAAGCCAGCCGATTGCCGAGGAAACACATATGCATCAGCTAGAAAACCGATGATAATATAGATGACCAAAATAGTATGAATAATACAGTCGGCTTTATAAAAAGATAACCTATCAGCTAAGCACTCCGATAGAACGTCGCATATACACCGATCGGCCTGACAAGGATAAATCTATTATTATCGATCTAGTAGTTCAAACCTAACTGATGCAGCACAGATCGATAATAGTAAAGGAACCTCAACAAACCGATAGATCTAATGCAACTGTGATGAAAATAACTTACCGGCTATACATTCCGATAAGACGCTTGCGCAAAAACCATCAACCTAGCAGGGACAACTTATCGCGACAGTTTAGTAGGTCGGACCCAACCGATGCAGCACAAACTGACGATAAGCTACTCCCAGTAAGCTGATAAGATCTACGCACGCGTGATGTGGTATACCTGATCGGCCTAAGAGGTCGGACTGAACCGATGCAGCCGTAGACAGGGCAGATATACCTGGGTAAGGGGTGACGAGTCTTACCCTCTCGCAGGAGTTCGGACCTAACCGATGCAGCCCCGCTCGAGAAGCAAGAACCCGTCGAAAGGTTGGCGATGCGCCGAAGTTTAATTGATCGATTGATAGTTTACAAGGTCCCTGGGCATACGTATATATACCCCGAGTTACAAGAGTCCTTATAGGACACGGAACAGGACTTTCCTAGCTAGAAAAGGAAAACTAACAGACCTGATTAGACAAGAGATCAGGTTTCCTAAAAGATAAAACTATCTAATAGATAAGATAAATAACTGCCATAACGTGGTCTTCACGATTCCTTCCCAAGCTCGGACTCTTCTGGATTAGTTTCCAATGGCTGATATCGCTTCTTTCCTTAACCGAACATGGTAACGACCCGTACCAAATTTTGGCGTTAACACCAGGCCCAATATCGGGCTTATACAGAGGAGATAAGGCTTATTAGGGAGTCACGGGAGGCCCTCGTCAGGTCCGTGAAAGGGCTCCTTGATCTGATGGATCCCCGCACTGTGGGAACCAGCTGCAGCCAAATCCCCCAAGTGGAGGCGCGTCTTGAGGATGCACCGAGTGCCTTGAAGAGGTACTCGGATGAGCATGTCATTGCCGGCGTGGCCCAGACCCTGGCGATGACCAAATCAATCTACCCGAGGGCAGACATTGAAGCCATCGGGGAGGGGTTTGCCGAGGAGATGATGCCCGAGGAGGCGATGGAGCTGATAGCCCGGGCGAGGCCGACTGCTGAGATAATCACCTGAGACCTGGGTCTGTAAGAGCAACATATCATGTAGTCGGTACGTATAAACTTTTGTGGAAAACATGTGTAAATATATGTGCAATGCCGCCGAGCTTTGAATTGTTACTCAGTTGTCATTAGCTTTACTCGAATGTATAGTCTATGCCGAGTTAGTCTGTCGAAACTTAATAAAATTGTTCACTGTAAGAAACTGTACTCGGGCAAATATGATAGTCGTAGTAAGTCTTCATAACTGGAGTAAGACAAGCTCGTATATTATTGACAAAACACATATAATACATGCAGCCCCCGACTTGCTACTCGGTTGATACAAGCGGCGTAGTGAGTCAGAGAAACTGTACACATGAGAAAGTATAAAGCTCAGGTATAGAAAGGACGTAGCTGTTCTATATTCCATGAGTTGCTGATGAGGGCACCGTCTTCGGTCTTCAGTCGGTAGGCGCCTGGCCGAGTAACCTCCACTATAATGAACGGCCCTTCCCAGATTGGGGATAGTTTATGCCTATCTTTGGTGGTTTGTACTTTTCTCAAGACGAGATCTCCGACCAAAAAGGCGCAGCCACGGACATTGCGATTGTGGTAGCGACGCAGGCCTTGAAGATACCGTGTCGACTGGATTGTCGCGATATCCCTCGCTTCTTCCAACTGATCTAGCTCGACCAATCGGGAATTGTTTGAGACGTTTTCTGAGTAAGCCCAAACTCGCGGAGAGCCGAACTCTAACTCGGTTGGTAGCACAGCCTTAGCACCATAGACCAGATAGAAAGGGGATTGCACTGTTGCTCGACTCACTGTGGTTCTGAGAGACCAGAGAACAGATGGGAGTTCTTGTACCCACCGGCCCACGTATGGTTGTAGTTGGTCAAATATCCTGGCCTTGATACCTTGTAAGACCATACCGTTGGCTAGTTCAACCTGTCCGTTGCTCCGTGGGTGTGCCATAGAGGCATAGCAGATCTTGATGCCGAAATCTTCACAGAAGTCTTAGAATACGCCGCCCGTGAATTGAGTACCGTTGTCGATGATGATGTGGTTGGGGACCCCGAATCGGTATAGTATACTCATGATGTACTCTGGCTCCTGCTTGTCGCCCACCTCATCGTTGGTGCGGCTCCTGGATCCGCCCACGTAGTCCACACTACCGTGAGCCGAGGAGTTGGCCTCACTACGGGTGTGGGACCCGCTAAAGGTGCTACTGTCGTCGGTGGAAGTGAAGCCCCCGTGGATGCTGGTGCCTCCCTGAGAGCCGTCGTCACCTGACGACGCGCTGATCCATTCACCCGTCGGTGATGGTACTGGAGCTGGAGCTGGTCCCGGTGGCGGTGCGTGTGGCTTGTTCTTGGGGGCCAACTGAACACGCACTGGAGGAAGGGTCCTCTTCCTCGGGGTCAGTCGGATCCTAGCCCCACCAGGTGGCAGCTGTCCCTTCAGTTCTGCGACCTCCTTCAGGCAGTCGATCTGGTTCTGGAGACCAATGATGGTCATCCTGTTGGCGTCCTCCCGGTCGTGAGCTGCACGCACCCAGTTGGCGTGCATGTAGTCCATGGCCAACATCGCTCGCCTCATGTGGACGATGGTGGTGTCGTTCTCGTTGTCTGCTAGCTGGAAGGCACTGTAGGCCTGGTAGTGCACCCGACAGGGGAGGTAGCGGTAGGCAGTGGTGCGGAGGGTAGCGTGGTGCTTCCGTCATAGCTCTCCAATCAGGCGGAAAGCGGCCTCCTAGCAGGCGTGGTTGAAGGTGCGCCCGCCAACCTCGACCTCCATAGCAGGTAGGAGGTACATCTCTCCTGGTAACCTCCAAGCGAACCCAGTGTGGGAGCTCACCCTCCGTGGGCTCCACTGCAGTGTACTCTGGGGCATGGCTGTACCCCAAAGTGAAACTCATCATCCGAAGCTCCTCCACAAAACGGCCCATGTCTGTGCCACGCTGGTTGGGGAGGTTGTCCATATATAGATAGCAAGGAGGGGGAAACAATGTATGCTCAGATCCAAATAAGTGAACAGTAAATAAGTTGGAAATAACAACAATTTTATGCAGAAAATAATTTTGTAAGTAAACTTGAGACAGACAAAATACCACTGCGAAGCCAAATAATAACAAATAAAATTCACATAACAATTGCAAAGCAAATAAAGATATTTTATGCATGCCATAAATCATACCTTCCCCTAGATTAACCAATGTTTTCCCAAAATTTGAACACCCATGTCAACCCATGAATAAAATTTTCATTCTAGATTTGACTTGACCCAAAATTTTCCATCAAATAAATGGCCAAGATTTTATCCCAATCCGAGAACGAATTCCCACTTTTCCCAAAATAACTCCAAATGTGAGAAGCATATGCAAGTGAGAATTTCAGAGGGCTCTTAGGGTTTCCATTTGGCTGGTCATATGGTCAAGCTCGGCTCTGATACCAACTTGTAACGCCCAGAAATTCAACACCGAACTTCTGAACATTCATGTGTATTAATTCCCTGTCCAGGAAAGCCAGGGTACACAAATCCAAGTTGCCATACAGAGTGTCTTACAAACAGAGTAAAATTATATTACAAAAAAATAGCGGAAAAGGGGTAAAACAAAGTCTATATACAACGGCTCAACAGCAGCTTCCATCCCACAAGCACCTTGATGGTGGAGCCAGCCTATTCCTCAGGGCGATCCTCGTCGGACGCGTTCTCCAACACTAAGAGGGGGAAAAGGGAGCAAGGCTGAGTACCACCCGCAGTACTCAACAAATCACACCCACAATTATGCATATACATGGGGAACAAAGATGGGCTAGGGTTTGTTTTGCATAAGAGCAGTTGCAAACAGTAGTAATTCACAAATGAAAAAAGGTTGATTAATTTAACAATATTAATTCTCCGCGATTCATGCTACCCATGTGAACCAGGCCCAACCATCCCTTAAACTGATCAACGTTACACCACGTTGACCAGTCTCCACTGATGAACGCTACACCACGTTCACCAGACCCCTACGGTTACCGTTACACCACGTTAACCCGACTCCACTGATTAACGTTACACCACGTTAGCCAAACTCCACTGATCAGCGTTACACCACACTGACCAGTCTCTTCTGATCAACGTTACACCACGTTGACCAGGCCGCATTGATGAACGCTACACCACATGCACCAGGCGTTACTGATGAGCGTTACACCACGCTCACCAGTCTCTACCGATTAACGTTACACCACGTTAACCGGCCACCCCCGATCAACGTTACACCACGTTGACCGGACTCCACACCTTCCACCCAAACCATACCAGTTTCATAAAGCCATATTAATTATCTAAAGGTGAGACTAATCATGGTGAGTCTTGACCAATATGCCCATAACCGCGGGCGCGGCTATTCGAATATATTTACTCTGATCAGAGGTGTACAACTGTACCCACAAGACACAGCCCCACATACGTTCCCATGTGCCAGTGCATCACCATGATGCATCGTGAGAGGCTGTGACAGGACCGTTCACGCAACCTTTCCCTAACCATCCACACCACGCTAAGGTTGCACCTGCCGACAGGGCACACCATATTGGCCAGGCTACCCCCCCTTGCGCCACGGTGAATCCGGAAGCCGATCAACCCTACCCCGGGCCGACCCAACTCCATCATGCCCACCCTCATCTTCGGTGCCTAGGAGAGGGAGAAGAAATGCTACAAGCCCAGCCGTTGCCCATGCTGGCTTGTGGAAAGTACGGGTAGTTGCCCAAGTGGTTCCCGCGAACTGGTCCTTAATTGCCATAGGTGCGACAAGCAGAACCATACACCCACAGCCCACCATTTAGGTCCAATTTTAGTAATTTAACATTAGCCTATCCAAAGTTTCATTTTTCCGACATTGAGTCGAATCATATAAAAAGATAATATTTAATTCCTAGGCGAGCTATGTTGCTAAGCATGGCTAAGCATCCTAAGAACAGTAATCTAATCATATTATTACCTAGGTGACAAGGATTCAGGTTTCAAAACTAAGGTACAGTCCTATCATTGTATAGGTTATAATCCATCCACATGAAATATTGAAATAATGCAGTTTATTTAAGTAAACAAAGCAATTTAGTGGAAAACAAGTACAAAATGATCAAGATAACAGTGCGACTTGCCTTGCTCCGGCTCGACGTACTCTGCTATGACCTCGTAATACACCGGAGGGTCACCGACGTTGGATTATATAACAAGCAATACACAAACAATTAAAACAGTACATGTGAGCAAGCAAACATGAGCTAAGAATATTTTTAATGGATTCTTGACATTTTTCTGGATTTAATAAAATTTAAATGGACTTAATCGGAGTTCGTATGAATTAGTTACGAATTATTAAAGTTTTACTGTCATTTCCAATGTAAAACTAATTACTAAACGATTTATTGCGTCACTGGACCGGGAAGCCGGTGCCAACAGGTGGGCCCCACCAGTCAGCGGTGGATAGGAGGATGGCGCATGGTGGACTTGGTCCACCGAGCCGAAAACGAGTGCGCCACATGGTGCACACGTGGCACCAACGCGGCGGCCACGCGGGCGACCGACGGGCAGCCCCGATCTACCACCCGGTGGATTGGATGGCCCCCGGGAACGGCGGCCATAGCCGGCCATCCCGAGCGGGAGGTGGCGGCGCGCACTCGACCCAATGGTCACCGGCGACGACCACTCGGCGCGGCGGTGGCATGCGGGGAGCGGAGAGGGACGGGAAATGGCAAGGGGTCTCATCGGCGGCTCGCGGCGATGAGCGACGACGCAGGGACGACGGCGGCGAGGCGGGAGAGGCGGCGGCTTCGGGACAGCGTCAGCAACAGAGCTCAGATAGTGGCGGACGAGCATGAAGCGGCGGCCGAGATGTCCTGGAAGATGGAGAAGACGGGAAACGAGTTAGGACGGAGAAAGGAGGCACGACGCAGCAGAATTGGCCAGCCGGAGAGGAGATAGAGGGCCAGAGCTCACTGTGCACGAGGACGGAGCATTCTAGCGGGCTTCGGCTTCCACGGAATGGCAAGCCGACGGGCTCTTCGGCACGGCGAGACACGGTGGCAGTGGCGTGCGGCTTGGCGGTTGTCTGGAACGGCGGTGAACGACGGCTGGAAGTTGGTGAAAAGGCGGCGAAAGCTCTGGTGCGCGGTGGTGGTGGTGTTTGAGGGCATGGGGAGGCTCGATATGCTGGGGGAAAAGACAGAGGAGGAGGCAAGGAAGCTTTTTATGCACGCGGGTGAGCGAGATCGAGGCCGTAACGGCTCAATCGTGCTCTGGAATGAGGGCAGCAGCGACGGGTCGTGCACACGATTCGTGGGCGAGCGGGGGTGGCTGCGCTGGAGAACGTGGGGAGTGGGGGCGGACTCGGTCTTCCCTCGTTTGATCTAGGCGCGAGCGAGCGAGCCGAGCGGAAGCGACGCTGATCGGATGGCGGAGGGGATTTTTCCCCTCCGCCCGATTCGGACGGAGGAGGAAAACAGTGCTGACAGGCGGGCCTGGCCTGTCAGCGGTGCGCGTGGGTGTGCGGGGAGGAGCAGCCTGACGAGCGGGCCCCGAAGCGCAGCGGCAGGGGGGAGCGGGGCGGGCAGCTGCAGGTGGGGTCAGCGGAGGCAGGCACGGCTGCGCGCGGGCCGTGAGGAAAGAGCCGAGCACGAGTACTGGGCCACGGCCCACGCTGAGGTAGAAAAAGAAAAAGAGAGAGAAAAGGAAGAGGAAATTAATTTCCAGAGCAAATTTAATTTTGATATTCTTTTCCATTTATTAAAAATGGTTCCTGTGTTCTGAAAATTCACTAAAAATCCAGTTAATATATTTTGCAAGGGAACACATAGGCAAAAATGTTCCAGCCACACCGTAGCTCTATTATTTTGCATCACATGTCTTTAATTAATTCCTTTGCCATTTTTAAAATTTTATTTTTCTTGGTATTTCTCAGGTTTAAAAATTTAGTGTGGCAAATCAGGGGTGACATGTTGGACCACCATATGCTGGCGAACTTGTATTTTTCATGAGTTAGGGGAATATTAGAAACATCTCCGAATGTGCTCTAAAACGGTACTTTTGAGCATATGGGAAGTTGATTTGAACCATTGTGTGAACTTGTAATTTTTTGCGAGTTGTATGCTCCAAACTCCTCTAAAGGTTACTTTTTGCAAATGGAGTCATTTGACAGCCATTGTTGCGAATCTTTGTATTTTTTTAACCAGTTCTGTGGCATCTTAAGGAAATATGTCCCAACTTCTCTCATGTATTTTGTGCGTATGGGGTGATTTGAACCTTTGTTGCGAACACCTACTTTTCGCGGTTGTGTGTCATGTTAAGAAAACGCTTCCCAAGTGATCTAAGGCTGTTTTGTGAATATTGGAGTGATTTGACATAATTGCTTGCGAACTTGTATTTCTCGGCGAGTTGTATGGCATGTAGGAAACGCTCCAAACCTCTAAAGGTACTTAATTTTGCGTATAGGAGTGAATTGACACCATTTTGTTGCGAACTTTATATTTTCGCGAGTTGTGTGGCATGTTTAAGAAAAATGCTCCAAACTGCTATAACGGTAGTTTTGTGCATATGGGAGTGGTTTGACACCATTTATTGCGAACTTTTATTTTTCGTGACTTGTGTGGTATGTTAAGAATATGCTCGAAAGTTCTCTAAAGGTACTTTTGTGCATATGGTATTCATTTGACACCATCGGTTGCGAATTTGTATTTTTCGCGGGTTGTATGGTATGTTAAAAATGTTACAAAGTGCTCTAAAGGTACTTTTGTGCTTATGGGATTCATTTGACACCATTGGTTGCGCTCCATAAACTTCTCTAAATGTATTTTTGTGCCGTATGGAGTGATTGACCACCATTTGTTTGCGAACTATTTTGAAATTGTCATTTCTCACGAGTTGTGTGGCATGTTAAGAAAACACTCCAAAGTGCTCTAAAAATTGTTTTGTGAATATTGGATGTGATTTGGCGCCATTGCTTGTGGAACTTGTATTTTTCGCGAGTTGTATGGCATGTTAAGAAAACGCTTCAAACTCCTTTAAATATATTTTTGTGCATATGGGAGTGATTTGACACCATTTGTTGTGAAATTTGTATTTTTCGCGAGTTGTGTGGCATGTTAAGAAAATGCTCCAAAGTGCTGTAAAGGTAGTTTTCCGTATAACCGACTTATAGAAACATAATCAGAACGAGATAGGAAGAAGAGCAACGAGCCTACGAGAAAAGATTACATGTATGGAAATAATCTCTAACACCAGGGTTGTTCGATGTTTGTTGGAGTATGTGAGTTTTGGTTCCCTCGCCTAAATGCAAGCATGAACCGTGAAGCCGATGCCGGTATTGGTTGACCATGTTGACTAATGAGTACAGGGTCAGCCCAATCTTTTCTTTAACTTTTTGTTACTCTCTTTAGTGCCACACTCCAAAATACCATCCTCGTTCGGATACTCCTTCGTTCCCAAAATAACTTTTTTCACATCTCATTATCCCAAAAAAATCATTTTTTAGCAATTAATACATTGGAGTTTGCAAAAGTGTGAACATCTGCATTAGGGGTTTATTAAAGTGAGGAACAAATTGCATTGGAGTTTGCTAGCGTGGAAGGTTTTCTATTTTTTTCTTCCTTGTATTGACTTATGTGTGAGATGGACAAAAATAAAGTCTTTTTGGACAAAGCGAGTAACTGTGATTATTTTACCACTCGGTTCCATTGATTTGATTCTATTTAAGTCATTTGACTGTCACCTCAGCAAATCTATACTACTTAAAAAAAAAAACAAACCCCCCCTTGTGGTGGTGGTGCATTTCTCCCTCCAAGGCTCAGATTTCTCTCACGTTGCTTTCCGTTTCAGATCCAACGGCTCAGATTTCTCTTCACGCTCGTACCGTGATCATGAATCACCAGTCCTCCCCCTGCATTCCTAGCCCCCTGTGCCTGCCGCCGGCCCATCCCCCGCATTCAGAGTCACCGGAGTTGAACCACCTCTGCCCCCCGCCGCCTCCTTCAACCACCGGCACCGCCCCCTCTACTCCCCTGTGCCCGCTGCCGGAAATCCCCCATCTGAACCACTGCCACCACCATTTGCAACTACCGCTGCCACCCCCTCCTGCTCCCTTGCGCCCGCCGCCCGCCACCGGAATTCGCCGGAAATCCCCTGTCTGCAACCACCATCGCTGCCTCCTGCAACCACCACCTCCACCCCTCCTGTGCCCCTACGCCCACTGCCCGCTACTGGAATCCGCTGGAAATCCCTCGCCTGCAACCGCCGCCGCCACCTCAGATCTCGATCTCCTGTTCCCCTCCTCTCTATTGCACTCCTCTCCGCCACTCTTGCACTAGCCACTGAGATCCACTCCTCCTAATCACTCTCCTCACCCTCCGCCGCCCCTCCACTAGTCGCCACACCGCCAAGCCATCAGGCCACCGCTAATCGGCCTCCTCCTCATCACTCATCCAGATCGCCCTCCTCCTCCCTCTTCCCCTTCCTCTTGGCCGACCCCACCACCAGATGCCGAGCTATCGTCAGTCCCTCACCGCACAGTGCCCCTCCCCCTCACCGCACCTGCCGCCGCCCGCAAGGGTTGGACACCACCGCCATTGTGGCGCTCATCCACCATCATCGTAGTCCACACCTGTGCCATCGACAAGTCTCGTGGTTCACTGCCATCCATCACGTGCACGTTCTGTTCTCCCGCGCATCTATCCTCGACCGGTCCAGCGGCGCCGCAAGTGAGACACCTCCTGTCGTGTGAAGGAAAGGTCGCACAACGGCCTTCCTCCATCGTTTGGCCTTGACTGGTCACAATACGAGCGAGAGGCGTCGTCCACTTCGCCGTACCCCTATCACCCTTAGCTGCATCACTACATAGCTTTTCTGCCACCAACACTCGAAGGCGGGGTCACGCCCCTAGTGGGCTCGCCATTTGCCGCATCACCGTTCTGCCTGCGTTCCTGCTGCCATTGTCACAATCTCAAGCCTGCAGACGACAGAGACGCAACAAATTGATCATGACACCTCGCTAAATCAGGTTACTAAGATATGGTTTCTCACTTCCTCCCTAAATTAGGTTACTAATCCTAGTTCCCGCCTGTACTGTGCCGTTAAGATTTGATGCTACAAAATATTTGCACAATATTTTCAAGGATAATTTTAAGATTTATCTGTTGCTCTGCTGGTTGCATGCAATGTATAAGAGTGATGGGATCTGATGCATGTTCGTTGTATTTTCCATAGTAGACATTGCACGAATTCAACAATCTGTAGGTGATATACATACATCCCTCTGTTTTCCTACAAATCATATAGTAGATACAATTCTGTATGTTCTGGAGTCTGATTGAAGTGTTAAGCAATTGTACTCGCTTTTCTATCTTTGAAGTTATGATACACTTTTTTATGAAAAGCTTGAAATTTTGTGTGTACATTTACTAGCAAACTTGCTTAACCTTTGTGTTTAGTGTCTTGAGTGATGTCCGAAGTGGGGGAAAAAACCTGTGTTGTCGCAGAGGGCGTCCTTCCTGGTGTGGCAAGAGGGGCGGTTGCCAACAAGGGTGGCACGGTGGTGACGGCGGTGATGCCAAAGCAGGCCAAGTCAGAGGGGAAGGGTGCTGTGTCCAATGGATTGGAGAAGGCTGCTGGTTAGTACAGAGTTTGTTCTTTGCTTGGGTTGGTGATGTTTGCTGTTGCATTTACTTATTTTGGATGGGATCGCAGGGCAAGCTATGGAGATGAATGTGAATTCAGCTTGGATGCCTCCTGCTCACCGCTCCTTGGTAAAGCTCAGATTCTTGAGTGATCTTCTGCAATCCCAAGCTTGTCAATTTAGTTGCAATGCAGTAAAAATTAACTACAGTTTTCTTTGACATAGCCTGTTAAATCTGGATCAGTGTACACAACCCCAAATGATGTTTCTTCTAGAGCCCAAGAGTAAGTGTCAGTTCTGTCACCAACCAACAATTTAGGCCATCCTTTTCTTCCTTCTAGATTGCAATTTCAGTTGTTCTTTAGTTAGCACCTTGCAATATGTGCATCCAAGTTGTGATGCTTGCCAAAAAAAGAATGATACTGCCACTCCACTAATAGTTCATAATAGCATTGTTTGGTGTTCGCTTAGCCTGAAATGGTTGATGTTTTATATCAGATCAAACGAGAACACCACTAATGCTTTGTCATGTGTTGTTATTATTAACATGAAACATGCTCATTTGTTCTTGCAGGAGTACCAATACTCCCCGAGCAGCGGCTCAACACAAGAGTGCTGCTGCCACTGGTTTTAGCTTTAGATTGCAGGAGCCTTTTGAGAAGAATGAGGAGGTACATTATACACCTAAAGGCATTGTGCTCCATATGTTCATTTGCATTCCTTTTTTTTCCTTTATGCTGACCAGGTGTAGTGCTGACTTACTTTCAGTTCTACCAAAAACTTGAAGAGAATCCATGCAAAGGAGCTAGAACAAACGAAAGTGAGAACTTTTTTGATATCTTTTATCTAAAAATTTTGAATATGTGTACCACTAAGATCAGAAATTAATCCATTACTCAAGAGCTAGTCGGCGTGGGCCGTGTCACAGCCCTAGATTTAATTTTAGGTAATTAGTGTTATGCCCTACCATCATTAGAGTGCACAACTTAAATGTTTGCATTGTCACTTCATGCAAGTTAAAGTTTGCAATATTTTAAAAACCCTTAATAATTAAACCCTAAATCGGCAAAAACAAAACACTACTAAAAAGAGCATCAAATTGAACAGAAGTGTATATGGGAGATAATTTATTCAAATATTAGTTTATTTATCATGAATTAATATAATTTTTCCAGAATTTATTTCAATAGTTTAGACCCCTTAAAAATTCAAACAATTTTCAGCCTGGGTACATTTTGTGGAATTTCTGTGAGCAAACCATTTTGAATTTTTGTCTGAAACTTTCAAAAATGGAACCTAGGTAGTCTGGGCTAGCTACAAAAAAATCACCATATTTTTAACACCAGTTTTGCTTACTCAAATCAATTTTTAAAAAGAGAGGAAGAGAAAAATCCAGAAAAACCCCCAAAAATCAGTGTTCACCAACTTTTCTACCCATACCCCTCTCATACACCCAGTGGCGAATCCAGGATAAAAATGGAGGATGGGCTCAAAGTCTACGTCTAAGTCTAAGTCAAAATCAATATATATCATCAATTAGAAAAATATACACAAGAGACAAGGTATATACACAAGAGAGAAGTACCTTGTCTAAGACATGTCTTAGATAGTGAAAAGAGAATTCTTTTAGACCTTAGCAAAGAGTGAAGTGAGCATTGAGTATCCACCTGTACATATAAATTAGCAAAATTAGTAACAAATGAATGGTAGGAGTAAACAAGTATTAACGAAAAGAAACAACATACCACTAAGTTGAAGCAATTCGTTCACGAGGCAAGGATACTTAAGGCTTGAAAACGCTTCATGATTATATTGTTATCGATACTTTTGAATATCTCTCACTCAGTATAGCATACCATCAAACCATTATACCAATCATCTGATATCTTATTGCGCAAATTTGTCCACAAATTTGTCTTGATAATTTGCAGATCTACCAATAAATTTTATAAATTATAAATCCCCTCAATAGACAAATATATTAGAGAGTAGAGACTAGAAGTCTAGAATTAAAAAGATCGAAAAAAATGTCACTGACTGTTGCCTTGGAGCTGGGCCGCGCCTGCTGCTGCCGCCGCCGACTGCTGCTGCTTGCCACCGGCCTCGCGCGCTGGTGCTTGCCGCCGCCGAGTCGCCGACTGCTGCGCCTGCTGCGCTGCTGCTTGCCGCCGCCGCCGCCACGCCGCGCTGCTTGCTGCCGCCGCCACTGCTGCCTGCCTGCAAACGCACACAAGGGGAGGGAGACTCCAACCCTAAGCCAACGTATTAATGGGCCCGGATTTCCAAATGGGCCAATCACTTAATCTGGCCCAATCAGCGGCGAATCCTAGCCTGCCCCTGTTCTTCTTCTTCGTTAGCTCCCGACACCTTGTTTCTTCCTCCTCTCGCCTTGTTTCTTCCTCCTCCATCCAGTGGCGAATTTAGATACATATATACTGAAAATTTTTTGCAAAAATCGGAGGGTAGGCTAGAGCCTGATGAAGCCTACCCCTTGGATCCGCCCCTGCATACACCTAGAGCACCACGACCTGGGCCCACTATCAGTGTCTAGGAGCTACCTCCATCTCTTGTGCACCAAAATTTTCAAGTGGGACCCACTAAGGCATGCAAATGGAGAGAGTCACACCTATCCGGCCTTGCTGTCATCTCTGTCTTCTCCTCTTTCTCAGCTTCCATGCCAGCTAGCTCACTCATCTTCACAACTCCATCACAGAGCCAAGAGACTAGGGAGGAGAGCTTCCTTTGCCTCTTTTCTCCACTCCATTCTTGTGACAAGAAACTGAGAGGTGTGAGCTCCTCTTTGTCTCTTTTCTCTTCTTCCTGCTGCCGTGCGTGCGTGCTGCTGCTGCCGTGCGTGCGTGCTGCTGCTGCTGCCGTGTGCTGCTGCTGAAGCTGCTGCTGTCCGTGCTGCTGGCCGTAGTGAAGAAGCCGCCATCGCCGCCTCGCCACCGGCGCTCGGGAGCGCGCCCAGCGCGTGGCCACGCCACGATGTCACCGTCATGCAGCCGCACCGTCGCGCCGGCGTTCCAACCACCTCGAAGCTTCCCCGGCTGATCTACTTCGCCACCGATACCGCCTCAGCACCACGAGTAGAATGCCCCAAGAATCCTCCAATTCGGTGCAGCAAGGAGGGAGATCGGCCATCGTCTTCCCCAACTCCAGCTAAACTCCACCGCGCGCGATTCGCCTCAACCAGTGAGCCGTTCGTCGTTTCCTTGCGCTGGTAGCATCCTAGGGTGATACTTAACCTCCTGCATGTGTTATCTCCACCGCGCATGCAGCGAATTGAGCCAGCCACGGAGAAGCCGAACTTGACCATCGCCGTTGCCGTCGCCTACAGCCGCCAGAGCCCCTCTGATTTCCTTCAACCTAGACAACCCCATGGTGAGCTTCACCATGCTCCCTAGCCACCTCTTCCAGTTTCTTTTTTTCACTTGATTGAAGGCCATCGCCCATATGCATGTGTAGCCAGTACACAACAGCCGCTCGAGCTCGCCGCCAGCGAGCTACTGTCCATCACCGGTGAAGTTACGAGCACCATTAGGATCGCAAGGACCTCGTCTACACTTTCCCTGTTGACCGCCACCCGTGCTGAGCCGCCGTTCGCCGCCGGCGCCAGTGAACAGAGCCGACGGCCCAGCCATCCTGCGCCTCCCCTGCTCTGTGCCGCCGACAGGTGGGCCCGAGCTGGGGATAAATAAGAAAAGAAAAGAAAACGATGAACTGAATTATTTTCCAACAGAAAAATGGTTAAACTTTGTAAATCCATAACCTTTTCATTTTAACTCCTTTTTGAGTGAAACCAATTTTGTTAGTTCTGTAAATTTGTGAAATTTAATACTGTAAAATAAAATAGAACCACTTTTGTACAGAAAATGTCTATAAAATAATGTGAAGCAAAAATACCTTATTTTGTGCCTAGGAACTTGGAATATTTCTAGGAAATCCTTTATAACTCCTTTTGAGGTGAACCAAATTTCTATGGATTCATAAAAATGTTCTCTTTAATGTTATAAAATAAAAAGTGAGAACTTCTGTGTAGGATTTCTTCTCTAGAAATGGAAATATCTTTTATATACCTCTTTATAACCTAGAAGTTTATAAATTTCTAGAAAATTCATCCTAACAGTTAAAAAAATGAAATCACTTTTGTTTAACTCAGAAAATTGTAACCTTTACTGTGGATAAATTGTTTTTGACAAAACTAGCTCCTAAAATAGGCCTAAGTGATTTCTAACTTTCCTTTTTGAAAAACTTGTAAAATTCACAACTAAATCATTTTAAATCAAAATCCAATGAACCAAACTTTGTTGGAACCAGTAGGTTATGCTCTTTTATATAAAAATGCATGCCTTCTTGATATCTTAATAGAAATGTTAGTCAAATATAACAACTTAAGTTTACAATATAAATAATTACAAAACTGCCATTTTCAGCCTTTTCATCTTTTTATTTTTGTAACTCATAAACCGTAAAAGATTTTGAAATGATTCTTTCACTAAAATTCACTTTAGAATGTGGCCTACCTACTGTATTTATCTCAGCATTTATTGATCATTTTTGCATAGGCATATTTAATTGATTCTTATTTGTATATTCGCTTTTTATCGGTAGATTCAGACAACTCGGAGTACGTGGAACAAAAACCTGAGGTTGAGTGTGACCACTTACTGCAGCAAGGCAAGCATCTAAGCATATTGAACCTATGTTTTCAATAAATTGATTTGCTTGCGAAAACAATATCTATATGCATGTTACGGTCTTTTAAAATGGGAAAACGGGTAGAGTCAATATTGCCCCATTTGTATGCATTTCCATTCCTTGGTTGTTGATTCCATGTTTTTACCTTGTCACCCCTGGTTAAGAACTTTGGGATACTTTTATTTTATCGAATGCTTAGCCATGCTTATTTCTAGACTTAGAAAAATCCGATAGATGGAGCTATCGGTTCAAAACTAGTTGAATACGAATGGATGGGTTAAAATCTGAAAAGAATAACTTCTGATTTGTAGTTAAGAATATGTTTGACTTGGACGGATGATAGGGCGATGACGGGATGGTGTTTCCCTGATGCATGTAGCTCCGTCTGGGTCGTTAAGGACCGAACATGTTGACATCTATCAAGCACCCTACGTACTTCCACACACCGGGAATGGGACGGCTTAACTTAGTAGCACGGGAGGCTGTGGCCATCTACGCCCGTCCGTCAGTCATGAGGATGGTTTTTCCTTTGGAGGGCCTCAAGCACGCCTGGTTTTGGCCGGAGGTGCCTCCCGCGACGGTGAGCCCGCCTTAGTCACCCTACGTGTGGGGCTAAGTCGTCGGGGGCCCAGACGTGGTTTAGGTGATTGAAGCTAAGCGTGGGAAAGGTTTTGTTGTGACCTCTAGTCCACACTCAATGTGTAGAGTGTGGGTACCGATGGGTACGGATCAAACTAGAGTGTAGCCATTTAGCTTCTGTCACATCGTGTGGGTAAACATGTATACCTCTGATCAGAGTAAGAATTATTCGAATAGCCGTGTCCATGGTTACAGGACGACCGCTTGATGTGCTAGTCAATCTATGTTAGCATCCAACTTGGGATATGTGGTTATATCATGACTTAGGATAGTCATGGATGGATGTGTTTATATAAGAGGCTTTGATGTTAAATATGGCTTGGTTTTAGCTATGAAAGATGGTATGCTTGTGTAGCATATTTATTTGGGCAATGGTGGCCCATTGTTGATGTTAGAGCATGGGATTGTGCTCATTTTCACCTCTTTTTCAGAATATATTACTTGCTGCCATGAAATTTCAGATTGCTACTTTTCGCAAATGCCTATAGTTTTAAGTTATTATTTGCTCAATAAACTTAGCTTTACGCAAAACCAGATCAACATAGCCATATTTCCTTGATGTGGAAACCAGCATTACTCCTTTGTACTATTAATATTGTATAAGTCTAGCTGAGTACCATTCGTACTCATGCTGCATATCTTTCAAGTGAGGATAACGACTACGTTGGTGTGGTCTACTATTATCCCGCCGAGGGTGGTGACGATAATGTGTAGTTGGAGTTAAGCTCTGCCCCAGTCGGTTGCCTTGTGGGGTTTTGGTATGGCACCACTGGTTTTATCCTTTATGTTTACATTTCCGCTGCTATCTTTTGTGCTACTCTATGATGATTTAGGGTGTGAACCCTCTATGTAATATATATAACCCTGCTGCTCTTTTATCCATAATTAGAGTACTTGTGATGTTTATCAATTGCTTGTGATGAAAGTGTGAGGCTAGTCGCTTTCCTGGGGACTAGCTGAACATGAGTATGAGTTTAGAAATGATGAGATACATGGATATTGATTCAACCGTAGACCATGTCCCTAGAAGTGTGTATCGTGTTTGGTCGCCACCTTTGTGTGGTTTGATGGGCACACTTTGCCGTTTCGGACTGGTGAATCAACTCTCCAAATATCTCCTTATTTCTGAATTCGGCGCTTTGGATTTGTATTATGAATGGGTAAATATTATGGCAAGTCTACGATGAGGATGGATGGTTACTGCACTTATTTGGTTTTGATTCGAGATCCCATCCATTTAGACATTTCGCGTTGTCATAGTAAGTACTCTCCATAATGCACTTCCGGGGTGTCCACAGGCCGTGCTCGGCGAGTGGCCGACATGGGACTGCAACCGGTAAGGCTACTGCAGCCCATACTGCTATTGTGACAGCACTGTGATGAAGGCTATCCCAATGTGCAACTGCCTCGCCGGCTTCGAGCCGACGAGAATGGCAGAGGGGGATAGCGGCAGGTTCTCGCGGGGCTGCCGGCAAAAAAAGGCTGTGCAGTGCGGTGACCGTTTCTTAGCTGTGCCGGGGACGAAATCCCCGAACAAGTTCATGCTCGTCGTGAACACAATGTTCGATGCATTCGCTGCCGAGTGCAGCAGCAACTGGTCCTGCGTGACATACACCTATGCCAACCTGAGGAGCAGCAGATCAAAGGGAGACATGATGAGGTGCTTGGTATGGGCAGGAGAGCTGGTTGACACGCAGAAAGCAGGCGAAGGGCTTGGCAGTGACACGCTCTACCTCGGGCTTGCAGGCCTAGACGTGGGTAAACACTAAACACCATTCTATGCATTAATTGCTATTTCCAATTTACTAGTAATCTATAGTACTTAAAAAGACCGTAGTGATGGCGGTGACTCCTATGCTAGCAGACATGCTGATTGTGGAGCGTTGGATCGAGAAATCCGACAGCTAAGATTGATTTCTATAGGATACACTTTCTCCTTATTGTCCCTTTGCTTAATCTTTCCATAATGTTTTGTGATAAAAGGGCAGAATGGTAATATTTCACAATATTCTTGAAGTCCAGCCACAAAGTTCATCGGGCTCTATATACAATGTTAGATATGTGAGAATATATATGTGTATCCTATTGTTGACACCGAAAATCACTGGCAGCGTTGGGAACAAGCCGATGATATGGTTCGATGCACTAGACACGCGAAGGCCTGGGAGATCTGCTTAGCTCCAGTGCAGGTCCTAAATTTGAGGTTCGTAGGCGTGCCAGTTAATTTGACCTAGAAATTGACAAGGAGATAGAAAAAAGTTAGATTCTTGATCAATCGGCCGATAAGAATCCTACCAGCCGATTGCCGAAGGAATGCTTGAGCATCGGCCGTAAACCTAAGGTACTGCCCGCGCCCGTGCCCGAGCCCTCGCCTGTGCCCACGCCGTCCGTGCTCACGCCCGGGTCCTCGCTCGTGCCCACGCCTGGGTCCTCGCTCGCGCCCGCGCCCGAGTCCTTCCTCGTGTCCGACTACCAACAGCACTTGCGCATCGGCTAAGAAGCCGATGATAGAATCGATGATAATATAAGCAAATAACAAGCCAGTCGACTGCCGAAAAAAGACTTGGACATCGGCTAGAAGCCGATGAAAGAGTAGATATGCAGAATAATAATCAATAGACAATGCAGTCAGCTTTATCTAGTAGAAAGATAACTTATCGGCTAAGCACTCCGATAAAACATTGCCTAAACATCCATCGGCTTAAAAAGGATAAATCTGTTATTATCAATCTAGTAGGTCAAACTCAATTGATGCAGCACAGATTAATAATAATAGAAGAACCTCGATGAGCCGATAGATCTAATGCAATTGTGATGTACGATAATTTATCGGCTATACATCGTGATAAGACGCTTGCATAAAATCTATCAACCTAACAGGAACAATTTATCGCTAGCAGTTTAGTAGGTCGGACCCAACCGATGCAGCACAAACTGATGATAAACTACCCCCGGTAAGCCGATAAAAACTATGCACGCATGATGTGGTATATCTACTCGGACTAAGAGATCAAACTCAACCGATGCAGCCGTAGACAGAATAGGTACACCGTGGTAAGGGGTGACGAGTCTTACCCTCTCACAGGAGTTCGGACCTAACCGATGTAGCCCGGCTCGAGAAGCAAGAACCTGTCGGAAAGGGTGGCGATGCGCCGAAGTTGTATTGATCGATTAGATAGTTTACAAGGTACCCGGGCATACATATTTATACCCCGAGTTGATACAGTCCTGATCGGACACGAAACAAGAGTTTCCTATCTATAAAAGGAAAAACAACAAGCCTTGATCGGACACGAGATCAGGTTTCCTAAAAATTATTAGAGCTACCTAATTTATAGATAAAATATTAACTACCATGCCTTGGTCTTCACGATTCCTTCCTATACTCGGCTTCTTCTGGATTAATTTCCATCGACTGACATAATCTCTTTCCTTAACCAAGTCCGATATGAATCGTACCAAATTTTGGCGTCAACACCTATAGAAATCTATTTTTTTTGTATTTGTAAAGGAACAATACGTGGTTTTTGTGAAATCTTTTTTTTAGGAATTAGAACAATATTTGTCTGATCCTTTAAACATGTAGCTAGTAATATATCCATGCTAACGCTACGACGATATTTATAAATGCAAATAATAATGATCTATCATCCTGTAACTTAAAAAGATACTTGCAACAATTATCGTAGTAAACAGTATGCCAGTACTTTTCTTTTGGCAAATCAAAATGTCTAAGACGTGGCCTACACCCTACTGCAACAGTGCATACATCACAAAGGGCCAGATCTCTGTTACATAAACTTCAGTAAGATAAAAACCAAGAAGTGCGAATAGAAACTGAAGGGCCTAATATGGGGGCAGCGCCTCAGATATGTAAACTAAACATTCTTACATATATATCCCTAAAGATTAAATGCCAGCTCAGCCTGAGAACTTCCTAAGGAGAACAACGAGAGATACATTATGCTCACATATTGAGCTTGGTATAGATTTGTGCATACCAAGCTATATATAACTATATAATCTACTGAACAATGAAATAATTCTGGTCTTTCGCCTCATCAAATTCAGTGTCCTCTTCAGCAACTTTATGTAAGTCAACAAATAAAATCAGAAAGTTTAACACAGTGGTGCACAAATGGGCCTTTCGCTGAACATGGTACTTCCCCATCAGTTATTGCTTATCAGTTTTCGCTAAATAGAAGTGATTATTTCAGATACTAACTACTGCTTGGAATACTTCATTCAGAATGTCTGCAACATACTTTTTTAAGCCTCTGACCGTGAACCAATTTGTGGAGGAGTTCCTGAACATACGTGACACCTCAAGACCTTTGTCTGATCAGGATCGTGTGAAGGTCATATTCGTACTAATGGAATTCACTAAATCTGCTGATAGGAGCAGGGGTGGCCCGATCTTTCGGTGAGTTGAAGGTAACTACGATTTGGGAGAAACGTTGACGACCCGACTACAACCGTACGAGACGTTGTGTTGTTGCGCCTTAGCGATCGATACACCTCTCCAAGGGTTGTTGATCTTGCCGGTGCAGATCAATCTTATTCCTGCAAGCAAATTGAAGAAATGAGCAAGAACAAGATAAAAGCAATCTGATTTTGTAAATAAGAATTGAATACAAACGATAAGGTGGGGTTCTGTAACAGGAAAATGACGATCTAACCGATCATGGCTTTATCCGGAAAAAGTAGCAATGGCTAAACTTTAATCTAAACAAAACCCAACCCTAAACAACGACGGCTACTGAATATATATGAGTTGGGACATCCTAGGGTTAACCCTAGAGCACACACCCCTTGGGCTTAGCCCACGACACAATTAGAAGGCCCAAGCCCCAAAACAGACTCGGACTGGAAGAGGTACGTGTCTTGTTTCGATGATTTCAGACAGCTCAGAAGGAATTTTGATGTGGGACCAAAACCATCTGAAAGTAGACTCCATAAGCTTTCCAACAAGTACTCATGGGCCCTAAAACTCCTTCTGGATCAGCGGCTAAGTCCGTTTCAAGTTGATGTTGTCAGGAGGCCCGAATCCGAATCCAAAACGCGCATAACTTCATCTCTTGCCTTCTATGGACCAAAAGTGATGTGGTGATGTAGGAGTAGACTTGAGTAAGGTCTTGGTTTGGTCCCCAATCAACTTCTTTAATCATCCATGTGTTCCTTGCACTCGGCCTCTTTCCCTTCATCCAAGCAAGTATCTCTGCAAGCAAAAACATACAAAACTCATGGTATAATAACGCCTGTTTAAATATATAACGTATAAATCTTATGTAGAAAGCATGCACCTTTATTTGATGAGTACATAAGATAGCTATGATCATATCCGAGCTAGTGATGTCCTCATCATCTGCAGTACTGATTCTAACTCTCATTTTCCAACATGTTCAGATAAAGAAAGAATTATGTGGGTTCATATTGAAACAAACCACCAAGAGGACCAAATCAGCAGATACAAGATAACATGGATTACCCCCATTCCTATGAGCCAGCTGATGTACTTATCTTTCCTCTGCTGCTGCTATAACTGCCTTTTTGTTTACATGATATAAGTTACAGGAAATCAATGTAGATCGTTGATGGAATATTTGAAAGGTCTCTGTTAATGATTTTTGGCGTATTAGTATATTAGCAACCAAGCATTGGATCAAATGATCAATTGAGCCTCTTAATTCGAACCCTCTAGCTGCATTCGTACGCATCTGTGCTAGTACTATATAAATGCTACAGCAACATTGTTTTTGTATTTTGAGGTAACTCTACCCCCATTACTTTTGAGTGCTGACCAACAGTTCAATTGGGCTAAATACTATTTAGAAAATGCCAACTGATTAATTTATCATAAGATGATCCAAACAAAGGCATGTTAGGTACCACAACCTTTTGTTCTCTATACTTCTCTATACCACACAAAAAAGAACAGATAGAGTCACAACCATTTCACCAAAAAATCCAATAAACACCCAATGACAAGTGGGCCCACAACCCAAACCGACCGATATGGACCCACCTTTCAGTGACCAATATAAAAACTCCAAAAAACCATCGCTCTCAAATTCTTTTGACACACAGGAGAATATCTTGTTATTGTGTAGGTAGATGAACATAGACTGCCTCCGATCACCTATATATGATTTTGTGAAAAAATGAGCAGAGGAAAACAATAGCGGTTTGATAGACATTCTCATTTCTTTCTCAGGGTTGATGGAGCTCAAAAACTGGTGACAGCGTGATGTGAACGTGGGTGTCTCGATCTTTTGATGAGAGGGTAGGTCGATTGGATGGAGCGACGTTGGCGATCTGACTACAATTGTCTAGGGACGTTGTGCCTTAGCAATCGTTACACCAACTCCAGAGGCTGTTCGCAATATCGATGGATGCACGATCAGCCCAACTACGAGGGTAATTATTCCTGTAAGCAATCGAGAACTAGCAAGAACAAGATGAACAAGCAACTCAATTTGCAAAATAAAGATGAAGGTTTAACTCAAGAGAACAAACGGTGGGGTTCCGAAGACGAGCAAACCGGCGATCTAACCGATCACGGGATTACACGGTAAAGTAGTGACGCTAACTTTAATCTAACAAAACTCAATCTATTTGTGGTGGCTCTAAAGGTATTAATAGAATGGGAGGATGACCACAGGGGTGTTGGGGTTGTTCTCCAACCCTAGGACACGTCCCTAATGGACCCAACTTGATACATGGGCCTTTGGCCCAAAAAGGGTTATGCAGCACCTTAAACAGAAAACCTCTTGTCACTAAAACAATGATTGCGGACGATTCCAAGCAGATATTAATATGAATATGGATCCGTTGGAAAGTAGACTTGATAAGATTTCCGTCAAGTACTAGAACTCCCAAATCGGAGTTCGTATGAAGTCGTGGCGGCCGTCACAAGTTGGTGCTATCGTATAGTCCGATTCCAGCCTGCGCGAATCCCTTTCCTTGTTGATCTCCTTCCTTTCCTTGTTGACCTTCTCCATGCATAGGTGTGGACGAATCAATGGTGTTGATGTCCTCATCACAGCGGCTAGTGGTTTTCACGGTTCTATTTTTTTGTTTAACTAACAACAACTATGTTCATTTGTTGTGCCTAGGAACTTTCTTAAGCGTGTCTCAACAACCCCTTTTGTTGAGAGCAATGACTCAACCACCTTAGCCACTTTGTGTTTTTTTTGTTTTAGTCCCATGATGATTAGGAGTTGCATGCATGCATGCAGTGGACTTGTTTTAATGGTGCTATTGGTTCGTTGTGATGTATCCATGCAAATGATATTGAAAGTTCAGTTGGCCTAACTATTTTTTTGGTGAGCACATGGTTTATTTTTTGTCAAACATTTATCTAAATTTTAGACATTGATGCCATGCCAATATATTATTAAATTGCTAAAACACAATGAAAACTATAAATTTTTAAGCTATTCTATCTGGACACATCCATAAAGATTTCATCCCATTGACTACCAACCTAGCTTAGTGCTCACTTGTCATCCACGTTGTACATAGCTCTTAATCTTCTCCTAACCCTAGACCAGCCAGACAATATGTAAACACAAAAACTAAGTTTCCTAGGAGGATTTCAATACATGACTCACCAGCTTTTTAGTTTTGCTGATTGAAGTTTTCTATCCAGCATATCGAATTTTCTATATTTTTCACCACTTATGTGGCAATTAATGAGATTTAATATCCTTCAATTATTGGACAGACTGTGATCCCAAGAAAATTAAATTATTGATGCTGATATAAACTGGGCTAACAACAAACTGAAAGCAGCAGGAAGAACATCTCAAATGGAGAGCTTCAATGTGCTCTTAATTATGCTAACATTTGATTCGGTAACACTTTTCTATATTTTTCAAATAAGTATCAGTTACTCTCATATTCAAAATTTGACTAACAGTAATTTCTATTTTCTTTTGTTTTGGATGTTAAAAATCAGTATGGGATTCATATCACATTATAGTACTTCTGTAGCAATATGCAGAGTTCCAGGTAGTTACAAACTCATTGTTAAAAACAAATTTATGGTTCAACCATGTAACCTGGATAGTTGCTTTCCAGAACCTGAAACAGCTCTAGCTTGGTATTTAAAATTGCTAAAATACTGTACCAAAAATGGTACTTTAAAAACACAAAAAATGTGTAATGTCATGCGAGTAATGGTACAATAACCCAATTAGCATGACAAAACTTGATATCTTTCCAATAAACTTGAACAGAAGTCTGTACCTATAGTGGGAAAGCAAAATCGTTGAACCGGTATGCAACCTCTAGAGACTTTAGTTTTTCTATATATATAATCTTTTTAAGCCATCAATCGCCGAAGTAATAGCATTCAGAGTCACTTGCATCTGCAAAACAAATGAAGGTGCAAAATTTCCATGACTCAACCACATGCTATAAGAGTAAGAATATATTATTCTCCCTGAAGATAAACATGATAAAGTTTAGGCTCACAAAATGCACATGATTATTTTAACTTCTAGAGCATAAAAAATCACAAGATTAACCTCTAAAGCGCATGATTATGTTAACTTTGGGCTAGCATGCTAGGATTTAAGTGCAAGCTGTTTAAATGCACTGTTCTTTAACTTGTAGGCTTTTATCTGCATCTGTGTACCAAGTACAAGATTTAATGCTAAAACGTATTATACACCACAATGAAACACCCTGATCGACTTATTTAAGGACGTAGTTCAACGAAGATGGTATCATAAGTAAACCCTTGAAGTCCTTTCAAATAGATACATAAATTGTTTGAATACTGTTTATTTCCTAGCCCTTGAAGTCAATCAGTCTTTTATGTTAATTTAGGATGTTCATTACACCAGCCCTTTTATACTGATTTTCTATTTCATATAATGTGAATAAATCGAAGATTTCAAAATATGTAACAACGGGATTGACAAGAAAACAGCATGCACTCTTTCAACCGGGCAAACAATGCTCTTACAATTGCAACCACAATTACTGATATTAAGAAGAGTAGATTTGGATTGTGAGAATAGCTACAACATGACAGGGAAATGCAGATATAGTGTCAGCTCACCATTCAAAAAATGCTACATGATGATCCCACAAACATGATATCCAGGCTGTACCATCAATTTGGGCTATCTACAGCATATTATTTCGTGTTACATCATTAGTTAACTCTGCAATAAGCATGTCTGTGTTTAACTATTTATACAAGTAAATAACTCTGCATTTGAATGCTTGACACTTTATAGACCTGATTCATGTTTTTTCAAACCTAAATAAGAGCACAGAGTTTGCACAGAAAAAATGATTTTACCAACCTTAATAAAGCTACAAATTGAATCTGTCACTGTGCCAGTGTCGATGACGATTGACACAGTTGAATTTGGGTATCATATTTGCATCTTTCACTTGACAATGCTTCCAGACCATCATTCAGAACATGACATAAGAACAATTTACCTAGAGCAGCGGGCTTTGGACGGCGTGGGGGGAGGCAGCTCTAGCCGGTGGTGTGGGCCAGCCTGGTTCCGTGCCTATCCAACGTGAGACGCGGCACAGGCGGAGAGGTATCAGGGTCAGCGGTGGCGGGGTGCACGGCCAACGGTGAAGGAGGAGAGTGGTTGGAGTGAAGTGAACCGGAAGAGATCAAGGGGAATGAGGATGCACCGGATGGCGAGCAGTGATGGGGAGGTCGAGAAGCGAACTGTGGTCGCAGACCTTGATCCAGAAGCAACGGCCGGTGCTGGAGATGACGACGAGACGGAGTGGCGGCGGGGTGCACCGCCAGTGGATGGGGAGGGCAAGCCGATGTGAAAATGGCGCGCTAGAGAGCAGATGGCAGCGACGGCTAGGGTTTGAAGGGGTAAGGGGTGGCGACTGGATCTGGACGAGTTCGGCGGTGCCGGTGGGGCGGCGGTGAACCAAGCAAAGCTGGGGAGGGCAGTGAGAAGTTGGTTGTTTAGGGTCTATTAGAGAGAAGTCTTTTTTTTTCTATGCCTTGTCAACATGCTTGGAAAACAACATGCTCTTCCTTTCCAAAAATGTTTATAGACTAAACAGGAACCTTTTTATCTTGTGCACTCTGATGTGTAGGGACTAGCACCTACTACACCTACAATGGGTGGCAATATTTCATCTTATTTTTTATGATTTTTCTACTTTGATTTGACTTGGATTATCTTTTCAAACATCACTCAGAGCTCATGAAACTTTAATTTGATTTGATTTGAAAAAAAACAATAACAGTTTTTTTTTGCTACTAGAATGCTGCCGAGTACACAGATTCCTCTTTCCTTTCAAGGAACAGCAAGCGTTTTAGGGAAGGATATAGGGGCGAAGCGGCTGCTAAGGTCCTCTTAGACTAAATATCTTTTTATCAAGCTATTATGATGCTCGCTTCTCTTTGGTTGGATTCCTCGTCATTAAAGGAAATTGTGCTTCTTTAGTTCTACATTAAAATTGTAAGTAGATTCTTAAGTTTTAAGCTAAGAAACTTGGTTTTGGGAACTTTGTGGGAGAAATAGAGCCATTTGGAGTGGAGGGTAATCGGTTTATGACAAAGACTGTGCTTTCAAACATGACACCCAGGGGAATGGAGGCTTTGTACATAGTTGCAAGACGTTGCTCTACAATGTGTCGGTGTTGACGCTCTGCGAGGAGTGGGGGGACACGATTTCCGGTGAAGAATAGGAAGAATAGAGAAGATGTCTCATCTAGTAAGAATACATTTATTTGTGATCCTCCTTCTATGACTGCTATTCCTATACTATCAGAAAGTAGACTATCCTAAGATTTAGGTTGCGATCCTCAAGGAAATAAGCTTGAATCTAAAAAATACTATTAGAGTGGGGAAACTTATAGCTACCAGCTCTTTCATTGAAATGAACGAATTACTGCCAGTAATCTGAGAATTCATTGGTTTAAGGTAATGGCACACCACCTTTTGGCTTGGTTCAAGCCAGCTTTCCAGCTATCCAATTACCTTGATAGCTCTTGGACTGTTAGACCAAGTAAAGGTATTTGTCCCTTCCCCTTACCAGCCTGTGGGTGAAAGTGCCCCTCCAATTGCACAAGTCTCTCTAGTCCCAACAAGGGAAAATCAATCTAGTTAGCCAATTTTGGAAAGCTTTTTAAAGTGCTTTACTAAAGAAAGTTCTCTTTCGGCCATTGAGCAAGAGCAAGTATTCAAGCAGGAGTAGAAAGCTTCGATGCATTGGAAGTTCGTTCTTCTACCTGTGAGTTCTGTTACAGCAATTGGGAGTACCCTTTTCACCGCAAGTTCTCTTACATTTAGTAAGCTAGCGGCGAGGGTGCCAACTCTTACGAGATCTCACCCCGATTATAGTGAGTGCTTATCCCTTGATCTTCCCTTGGAGTGCCAATTGTATAAGAAAGTCTTAAGCAAGTATATTGAAAATCTTAAGCTCATCTAGTGCTAGTGCACGTCACTCTATTCCCTTAGGGAAGCAGGTCAGCAAGTGGGACTTTAGGTAAGAAAGACTCGTTCTATCTGAACTCTTTCTATAGGGCGTCGCATTCATTCCTCATGGGAGTGTAGGATTCCAATTATCTATAGTATTAGTACCCATAGCGTAGATCCTCGAAATCTTATTTTTTTAGATGATATGGTGTACTCTCCAGTCTGGGGATATGCTATAGTATATTGCACGGGACCAATGCTCTTTACAACCCCAGAGTAAAACCTATGTCTAGTGGCAGTCCCTCTTAAAGTGGCCATAGGGTGACCGTATCAGGCCATTCACAATTAATTATATACTACTTTCATTGCTCCTCTTGGCATTCTAGGAGGAGGACCATTTCTACTTCCATGGAACTAGTTGTTCCTGCGATTCCAATCTGTTACGGTGCTGGTAAAAGAGGGGTTTTATGGACCAGTTCTTTCTTACTTTCTTAGTAGCAGATCCATCATGGAAAGAAGGAAACTTTCATCCGACGTACCTCATGTGACTTCTAGCTGTGCCTACTGAGTCAAAGCACCTGCTTCAACGAATAATAGAAGGCATCAGAAACCCCATTAACCCTTAGCTGATCCTGAAGCCGTGGTTCTTGCTCCTAGGTACAAATCTATGGTGTAGCACCGCCAACAGTGGACGAGCGCCTACATCGATCTATCTCCCGACAGGTTTCTTTTCAATCAACACAAGCAGCAGGCGTAGCTTTTCATTCACTCACTCTAAGCATTGGAATAGAATAAAGGTATGGGTCCCCCACCTTACCATCCGTTCTGTCAGACCAATTGCTAAAGAGTTTTATTCGATTTGAGTGTCCACAATCAGGAGATGGGCCTTTCTCAAATTGAATAGCCGGTATTGTGGCATTCGGATCTGTCTTATTGACCGGCTTTGGTCGAGCAACCGCTGCTTTTCTAGAATGGCAACTACGCCTACATAACTAGTCTTCCTCTTTTCTTGGAAGTTAGTAGTATCAGACCATATGTAGTTCTTGGCCCCTTTGTTAGACCAGTTCCTTTTGGTGAAGAGTTCATTCAGCGCCGGTACTATACTGAAGTGGCTTCTTCACTCTAGCACAGAAGTATTCTGGTGTGGTGAGCCCGATTTGATTTGTTTAATGCGGGCCCTCCGTTATTTTATGTGATCGGAAAACGAATGAAATCAGAAAGGCCATCATTAGGGCAAACAATGCAATAGCTTCGGTGAGAGCAAAGCCCAAAATGGCATAACCAAATAATTGTTTTGCCAATGAAGGATTTCGCACCACGGAATGAATCGAAGAACTGAGGACGTTTCCAATACCGACAGCAGCTCCGGCTAAAGCAATTGTAGCAGCTCCGGCACCTATTGATTTAGCTCCTTCTAACATGTCGAGTCGTGGAGACTTGACTTTATTTCACGATTTTCCATCGCTACTCTCTTTCCTTTCCTTTGGATTTCTCGTTGATTCCTCTTCTCTCGAACATGAGCGGTAGACTAAACACACACACAATCTCGATTTGACATGATAGAGAGAGAGATGGCGATGGCAGTCTCTCTCTCTCTTCTTTTTCTGGGTCAACTACGATATTATTGACAGGCAAAAACCAATGTTCAATTCATACTTCAGATCGATTGGATCTTGAATCAGGCCTCGAAGAATTCTATGGCAATTCATACTTTCTGACCTTGCTTTGATGACAGGAATAGATATTTCCATGATAGACTTGATCTAGTAGGTGGAGCAGCACAAACCTGTGATCTTTCACTGGATTCAGCAGGAGATAAGTGGAATGTGTTGCTGTGTTTCATATAGATATAGTAGAGTGGCGGGATATATATAGGGGGCTATCCCTTTTAGGCTTTGGATTCTTATCTCCCTACAGCACCAACTTCCTATTACTATCCCTTTATTCTGGGGCTCGAGGGTCTTGGCTGGTAAGATCACTAACCCCCAGCACCCTTACCCTTTGGCTTGTAGGATTCCACTACTTGAGCTTGCATTCCCCACTAGATCAGTCTACTATACGGCATGCAGATATAGGAACTGGATACTATAATCCCGCTTTTCTTTTCCCTTTGCTACTAACTTCTTTGCCCTTCTTGCTCTGCCTACTTTGAATTACATCTTGCTTGGGTAACACATTTTAAGTAAATTCTACATGTCAATGGTCTGAAAGAGTGTTATTGTACCTACTAATGAAATGAAAGGCCGATTACTTCTCTAGATACCGGATTCTAGGAAACAAGCAATACTTTCCTAGCTCCGCCGAAGAATAATTCTAATATATAGAGATAGGAGATAGGGGAATCTTCCCTTGCAAATCTCTTCTTTTAGTTGATAGAGTGAGGTCCACATATGGTGCATTTGACTCCCGTGCATGCTATTTTCGTGTTCATGATCCATCTTAGCCTTTTGGATTCCCCTATTGGTAGTACCCACTAGCAAATGTGTGTTTCTATGGCATAAATAGTTCCTGGACTTCCCTTTTCTTTGTACTTACTTCGACTTCGATCTGTCCCTGGGTCTCACCACTTCCTTCCTCAAGGCGTATCAATAGTAGACCTAGCTTGTAGTCACTTGCATGCTTTTTACTTCTCTTCTCTGTGTGATATCGCTATTTGATTTTCTCCATCTGCAGAAAGATGATACGTGACTTCCATTGTCTGGCTTTGATTGTGTCTGCATCTGTATTCGCTGATTCTTTAATATTGTAATCAGTTCAGTGTCAGTTTACCAGAGCTTCTGCTTCCCCCTGCGGCTTGAGCATAAGATTCGCCTTTATTATTTCAGCTTTGGCTGCCTTCATCCCCCTTTATTATTGGTGCTATTGCTACTTGCCCAAGGAACTATAAGAACCGGTATTGTTGTCTTCGTATTTGATTGTGTGTTTGCTTGTTTTCACATCATGTTATTTTTTCTTTTCATTTCGTAACACATTCTCTCTATCTATTCTGGGATGAGCCATGATTCCACTACAACCATCAGACATTCATGCTCCCATCCCTCTATCTTTGTTTCGCTAGTAGCCCTACCGCGCGTAATGGAAAAGTGCTCGCTATCCAGCCAGTCATCCGAGTTCCTGCTTCCGCCTAGCAAGAACTTCTTACTTCCCGATGCCAACTCCTTGCTTTTAGTTGACATTGGTAACATTCGTCTTCGTCTTCCACACCGGCATTAACAAAAAAACTACTACTCCTCTAAAATGGCATATTGAAATTCATTCATTCACATCACATCCGCTACCAATCCTATCTTTACCTTTCTTTTTACAATGGGCAGATAAAGGTCATTCTATGCTTTTTATTAAAAATATAGCAGATCTTAAGTCTTTTTTTCTTTTTTTTTCTTCATTTTTTACTTGTTTTTAGCAGGTGTTCCTATGCGATTTACTAACAACTGAGTGAAGTTAGTGAAAATATCAATTGTTAATGAAAATGCCAGTTGTTCCGTTCAATCCTGCGGTATCCAAGCCCTCTGGCGAACCAATGCGTTACGGAGTATTATGGTTAAGTCCTAACTATCAGGGTATTTCTGAGTGAAGTTACAGAAAATGGAAATTGTATAGTGTGAATGCCTATTGATAAGTGAAGTTATCCGGTGTCCAAAGATACTAGTCGGGATGAATTAACCGTACTTAAAAGTAAGCAAGGAGAAGAATGAATTTCTAGGGTCCATAGATACTGATATTGATTATAATCTACTTGGAGGCAAGACAAGACCCGCTAGGGATTGATTCACAGATGAGGGACCAAAGCGTGTTTCAACTGATATTAACACGCCTGGGGTCAGTTCAGTAAAGTAATACCTTTTTTCCTGGTCGGAGGCTCGCAAAACAAGTTATCAAAAAGATGCAAGAAATCCAAACCAATCTTCTCCTACGGCTGTAGAACCACAGGAATAAGATGCTTCACGGCATCGATTTGGACCAGGATGCTATGATACTTGGTTGTGGGATGGACCATACCCAGCGTAGTGAAAGCGGATCCCAGATAAAAAGGAATGCTTGGCTATCCTGCTAGCAGTTGAGTAAGATATCCTGAAGGGAGTACAAAAATCGGATCTTAGTCATATGCACTTATCTTTACCTGGCGAGGTAGATTTTTTTAGAAATGGGAGCTCCTTATCTTTAAAATTTCCTTAATGCGCATGAATGAGAGATTACAGCACTTAGTATGAGCATATCAGCCTATGGAAGAAAGTTTGTATCGTATTAGTGCGCTTTAACTCGAAAGCCGTTAGCTACAACCTTTGATCGTGGTATCCAAATAGGAAATTCTACCCAGTCCCTCACTGCACTATTTAGACGGATTGAAGCTTAAGCCAGATCGAACCAGTCTGAGTATATGCATTGATCCTAGCTAGAATAGATTCACAAGCTGAAGGGAGCCTCCTAAGAAGTATATGACTAAATACTCGGGTCAATCTCCCATTGGGGAGGGTATCACGTTTGGTGGAGTTCGCTATCAGCCAAACTTGAGCTCTTTTGATAGTCCTAAGAAAATCACTCACCCTGGCGGATCCGGAATAAAATTATCAGAGCAATCTTCGAATAGCTCACCGAACGAGTACAATAACGCCCAGAGTGAATGGTTTCCACCAGGGAAGGAAGCCAATAATGGGAGTGTCAGGATGGAACTTCATTAATTAAAGGATTTGCACTGCCCCACCGTGCTGCAGGGACGAACTTCAATAGCCCATCATAGCACTCTCAGTCAGGGGGTTAGGGAACTCTTGAAGATATCGATAGAATAACATTTCTTTTTCATAAGTTTCAGTGGACGCGGAGCCAACAAGTGCAGTTTTGAAGCGTAAGGTCAGGTTACACAGAAAGGCCTATTTTGATAAGCAAGGCATTGCAAACAAATAGGTAGAGCAGAGCGCTGACCTAAGGAGCGAGCTTGTTGTAGCCGGTCCTAAAGGGAAAACCTTGCAGCTTACTTGCCATATCCCCGCGTCCTTGCACGGCTTGTTTTCTTCGAGCCCTGCTTCTCCCTTTCTTTGAAACTAGCTATCTGGTTTGGCCCGGCCGCTTCCTACCTGTTAGGTATTCCCCCTGCTCGAGGTCTGCTATCCGCATATCAGGTTTGGCTTGAGCACAGACGTCAGATCGTATTGATGGATATCGCATGCTAGTGAGCAACCCTTTTTCCGCTTTCTCCCGTACTGCTTACATCTCTTTAGAAAGCAATAGATCTGTCTTCCATCTTTCAAATGTTCAATGAATGAACTAGATCGAATATAGCTAGCTTTCATCTCATCTTTCCTTTCAAACTGATCAATAAAGTAAGAAACCTATTCATCTATCTTATCCCTCGGCAAAGCAAAGCAGACAAGGGCCGAGAAGAGCACGGCATTGCGGAAGTCAACGAAGCGAAGTTCGGAAGTACGGTTCAATTGCCTACTGGGGGTAAGGCCCGGGACAAAGGTTTTGATAAGTCAATAGTAGTAGTTGTTGCTTTCTCGGCTATTCCAATAGAAATGATTGAAATTCTCGTATAGTAGTAGACGGCAGTAGATCCTACAACGGTAAGGTTTTCAACGGCAACTTCGATTGCGCCCCATCTCTACTTTGATAAAAAGGTTCTATCCTCGAAGGAAGGGGTCAGGTCCTCAGGGGCTCCTGCGTTAGCCTCAATCGAACCATTCGCCATTCCTAGTACTAGTAGTCTAGGAGCCTTTGCCGAAACAGTTCCATTGACATCCTCTGCCGAAGAACTTCTCTTCTTGGAAAACAGAGGATACTACCTTTGATTTAGTTAGAGGAAGTAGGAAGCCGAGCATTTGGAACTAGCCGTTATAGGGTTTCGGAAAAGGGTTGATAACTCCCTTTGCTTTGTCAATTAAGATAAATAGAATGTGCTTTGCCCGAGGAAACGGATATCTGCCGTTAGGAGTTATAGGAAAAGATTCCCTTAGCTTTGATTTGCTTTGATTTGCGTATCCTTATTTTCTTTGGATGAAAGGAACCAGATACCTTTAATCGGTAGATAAAAAACCAAGAGATTCTCTTGATTCGCTCATGTGCAAAAGACAGAATTCTCCTGAATTCAGCTAAACCATTCTTTTTAAGACAACCCGCTGGAACTCGTAATAGAGAAAATAAGGGCCACTTTGCAGTTAAGCTTTCACCTGGATCCTCATCTCTTGAACTCGTTCTAGCTAGCCCCAAAAAAGGACAGGACCCACAGGGCAATAAATAGTAGATCATGTCCTAACCAACCAACATAACATAAAGAAAGAATAAAGTGGTCGAGAAGTGATCGAAGCATCGGTGAAATGAATCTACCCACTTAACACACGCGATTTAGAGATTGCATCTTTGCCGCTAAAAACTTCCCAATCAAACGCTCCGCACCTGGCTAGCAATCTCACCAGTGAAGTTAGAGCTCTATAACAAGCGATGAGGTTGCTCGAAACGGATCAAAGGCAGTATTAAACGTTCCCACCTGCAACTACGAAATAGGCTAGATGACTAGAAATTGAAGATGAAATAGCTGGTCCAGCAATTACATTTCAGAGGTCTGGCACCACATTGCTTTAGAGTAAGATAAGGAGCCTGCCTAACGTTTCATAAGAGGAAAGGCATCTAAAGAAACAACACATACATAGGATGAAATTCAATAGAGGAAAATCCAATACTTAACTTAATAAGTGAAATCGAAAAGGCAAACAGTAAGCGTGAAATCTACAAAGCAAGAAAAGTCAGTCGGTTCACTCTCCTACAGGCTAGGATTTCTACTATTTAATTAAGTGAGTTCCGTTTGTGGATTCCGTTTTCTCTTTTAGGCTATGAAGCACTGCTATTTCATCCTTTTTATCAGCTTGAGTAAGCTTGACTTTCTCTTCCCCTTGGTACAAAAGAAAAGTAAGTGACTACCTTTCCCGGATATTTAGTAGAGTGAGTTGACAGAGCTAGGAAGAGCTAAGAGAAAAAACATAGTTAGGGCGATCTAGTTTCTTTTTCTTTTTGGGTATGAAAGTCCGCCAAGAAAGGGAAGATCGCGATAGATACCTCATCTTTCTTTTTGACCAAGGCGATTTAGGATTTGATTGAAACTCTTCCCTATTAAAAGATGGAGGTCGGGGAGTCTACTTCCGCCCAAAGGCAAGAGAAAAAAGCGGGTACTCATTCTTTTCCTCCTTGCCAAGGGAAGTTCTGTTAAGGGTGTGGAGCAGCCGAAAGGCCCCCACATGGATTGTAGTTCTGGTTTATACTGTATTTAGCCCGGTTCTTTGAAAAGTTGTGAGAAGCCAACTGTGGAGACCATGGGCCCCGGGTACCTCACCACCAGCATATGTGCCATTCGGATAGAGGATGGGCCGAATTATGTAATTAGAGATAAGATAGTACCCGACAGGCTTTACCTTGTATAATAAGGAAAACAGTCTTAGTCGGATAAGTTTCTATCTCTAAGAGGGAAATCCCTTGGCCGTATCCGGCTGGGATCCTTATCATGTACCCCTGTTCCCTAGTATATAAAGGGAGGCAGGGTGCCCCATGAGGGCACGGGAAGATCATTGATCGACACAACCTCTCAGAGGAATAACACCACAACTGGACGTAGGGTATTACCTCACATTGAGGGCCTGAACCAGTATAAAATCTCTTTGCGTTCCTCTGCAATCCACCGAGTTTCCCCTTGCCGAGTAGCCCTATAGTTCTATTACCAGTGTAAAACATCGACAGTTGGCGCCCCAGGTAGGGGCCTCGACGCAATCTACATCCAAGATCTCGATGGATCCAACAAGAGGAGTCAACGGCGACAAGTTCTCCCCCAGAGACGTGATTTCCATTGGAAGCCTCGACTTCATTGCCGACCAAATAGGCAATCTGACCTTGGCTGAAGCAGATCTAATCCGACCGGCCGAGGAACCAGCTGACTCTATACTAGTTGGCCCACCAGATGCGGCGACAATCATCATCAAGCCACAGCACCAACTCTCTGTGTCGCCGAGCCACAGGACAACTCTCTCTGCCGGCGTTCGGCCCGAGTCAGGCCTAGAGTCGACTCAGGTCGGGCAAGGAAGGAGGGAGATCCTCAATTTCCCACTCGGATTTGGCAACGTCACACGACCGCATCCCGTGCGGCACTCCCGATCTCCCGTGCTTCAGTTTGGACACGGCCCTAGGCCATTTCAGATTGGTTCTAGGATAATCGGGGCGATTCTTACTCCGCTCAACTACACGGACTCCGACTCCCAGTCGGACACCAGTTCGAACTCTGGTTCAGACACCAGTTTAGCGGGTCTCCTCATCCCCTGCGAAATCTTCATGGCATCAACGCCCCCACAGGAGATTCGCCGACTGCAAGAGGAACAACAAGAGGAGGACCGCCAACTAAGACAACAGGAGGAAGCCAACCGCGAGGCTCGCAATGACGGGCTGCGACAGGCTGGGCGAGTCGCCCAGCAACAGATCCTCCAAACTAAAGTCGGCGACCACGACGTCTTCGTCACGCCACAACAGAACGTCGTAGCCGCCGCAACCCTGTTGGACACACTCTAGCTCAGGCCTGACCACCAGGCCACCCTGACTATCGCCAAGATCAAGGCGATGATCATAGCTGCCGCCGTCAGCAGCAACAGCAGTCGGGTGACACAGTTATACCGACCAATCGGTCGGGTTCTCCGGCAGCAGGATCATCTGCATCAACTCTACGCTGGGCAGCCGGCTCTAGTCGGCCACGCGAGAAGTCCCGACAAACCTCACTCGGCGGCACCAACAACAACCGGCGGCGCCACCAGTTCGACCGCTGACCCAATCAAGGCCTCCGAGTCCGACTACAACACGACGTTCACCATACCATAAACACCCGGCGTGAAGAATGCGAAGAAGATGAGCGTCGCCAAATGGAGGACGAAAACGAACGCTTCGGTCTCCACCACGAGCGGTTACACCACCCCAGACGGAGCCGGAGCCCTGACGAAGATGAAGGCATTCCCGCTTTCACACGGGAGCTCCAGGAGGTTGACCCGAGTCCTGGCTTCAAGCCTATAGGGATCGAGAAATACGACGGCAAAACCAACCCTGAGTCCTGGCTCATCGTATACACCCTGGCAGTTCGCGCAGCCGGAGGTGATAGTAAAGCCATGGCTAACTACCTCCCAGTTGCTCTGGCCAACTCGGCGAGGACATGGCTGTCAGGCCTCCCGAGGCGGTCGATCGGTTCCTGGGGACAACTCAGGGAGCGGTTCATCGCTAACTTCCAGGGGACCTACGAGAGGCCATCTTCAGAGCACGATCTTTATCAGCTGCACCAAAAGAAGAATGAGTCTCTGCGTGAATTCATCAAGAGGTTTTCCGAGAAGCGCAACCAAATTCCAACCATCAAGTACGAGGCTGTCATCGCCGCCTTCCGCAAGGGAGTAAAGGAAGCCACCATCGCGAAGTTCATCGCGAGGGAGTAAAGGAAGCAACCAAGGGAGTTCATCGCGAAGTTCACTCGGAAGCCACCATCCATAGTCTGGGCCCTCTTCGACATGGCTAACAAATACGCCGACTCGGCCGAAGCAGTCGCCGAGGCCTTCGACGAAAAGAAGGAGCCCTGACAAAAAGATCAGAAGGCAAAAGCCGACAACGAGCTGTCTCAAAACAAGTCTGGTAGTCGCAAGCGGAAGTCGGACAATGAGGTGGCCAACATGGAGTGCACTCGGTCGCAGCCCCTGCGGAACAACGACTACCAGAAAGTCATGAGTGGGCCATTCCCCTTCCACCCCAAGGGCAAGCACGCGGCCAAAGATTGCTACATGCTCAAAAAGTTTGCCTCCGAGCAAGTTTCATCATCTGGCGCCGACAAAAACAAAGACAAGCCAGACTCAAGCCCGGCTGATGATTTCCAAGATCCACAGGCCGAGCTTAACCACATCTTCAGAGGGCCGCTCGCGTACGAGTCCAAGAGAAAACAGAAGCTATCAGCTCGCGACATCAACACGGTCTCTTTGGCGGACGCCCCCCAATACCTGCGCTGGTCAGAGATGGCCATAACCTTCAACCGCGCAGATCACCCAGATCGGGTTTCACACCCGGGACGTTATCCACTCGTCCTGGACCCGGTCGTCAAAAATATCAGGCTGAAGAAAACCCTCGTCGATGGAGGCAGTGCGCTCAACATCTTGTTCGCCAAGACTTTGGACGAGATGAATATTCCTCGTTCGGAGCTACGGCCGAGCACTGCGCCCTTCCACGGGATAATTCCCGGCCTGTCATCAACTCCACTCAGGCAGATCACACTGCCAGTAACCTTCGGCACGCGGGATAACTTTTGCATGGAAAACGTCTGCTTCGAGGTTGCCGACTTCGAGACCGCGTACCACGCAATACTCGGACGACCGGCACTCACTAAATTTATGGCGATACCGCACTATACATATATGGTGCTCAAGATGCCTAGGCCAGCAGGAGTCCTCTCCCTCTACAGCGACGTCAAGCAAGCCATCACCTGCGACAAGGAGAGCTGTGAATTGGCTCAATCACAAGACGCGGCAGTCGGGCGCAGCAGCATCCGGCAAGCCGCCACAACTGAAGTCGAGCAAGATCCAGTTCCAGCAAAAAAGGCGGTGAAGTCGGGAATTTCAGCGGACTCTGACACGAAGAAGATTCCCCTGGACCCTTCCGACCCCTCGAAGATTGCTCTAGTCAGGACCGGACTCAACCCCAAATAGGAAGACGCGCTCATCACCTTCCTCCAAGCTAACAAGGATATCTTCACGTGGAAACTGTCCGACATGCCGGGCGTACCAAGGGAGTTGATCGAGCACGCCCTCAATGTGAAGATAGACGCCAAGCCAGTCAAGCAACGGCTGCGACGCTTCGCTCAAGACTGCAAGGATGCTATTCGGGAGGAGTTCACCAAGCTCCTCACAGCCGGGTTCATCAAGGAGGTCTATCACCCGGACTGGCTGGCAAACCCAGTTCTGGTCCGGAAGAAAAATGGTAAATGGCGCATGTGCGTCGACTACACCGATCTCAACAAGGCATGCCCCAAGGACCCATTTGGTCTTCCCAGGATAGATCAGGTGGTTGATTCCACGGCCGGGTGCGACCTACTCAGCTTTCTCGACTGCTACTCGGGATACCATCAAATCAGCCTGAGGGAGAAAGACTGCTTAAAGACATCTTTCATCACGCCGTTTGGAGCGGACTGCTACATCACAATGCCGTTCAGTCTGAAAAATGCTGGAGCAACCTATCAACAGGCAATTCAGCGGTGTCTGCACACTCAAATCGGGCACAACGTGGAAGCCTACGTCGATGACGTGGTGATCAAGACCAAGTCCAAAGAAGACCTCATCGCTGAACTGGAAGAAACCTTCCAAAATCTTCAACGATTCAAGATGAAGTTGAACCTGGAAAAATGCGCCTTCGGAGTGCCATCCGGCAAGTTACTCAGCTTCATCGTCTCACATCATGGCATTGAGGCAAACCCAGAGAAAGTCAACGCCATAATGAACATGGCTCCCCCGGCTAACCAGAAGGACATCCAGAAGCTGACAGGCTGCATGGCGGCACTCAGTGGATTTATTTCCCGACTGGGCGAACGGGGTATGCCCTTCTTCAAGCTACTCAAAAAGGCGGACAATTTCCAATGGACTCCGGACGCCCAACAAGCCTTCGAGGACTTCAAACAATTTCTCACATCACCTCCCATGTTGGCGTCACCTATGCCCCAAGAACCGCTAATGCTGTATCTGGCGGTAACCACTTAGGTAGTCAGCACGGTACTGGTGGTTGAGCAATCCGAATCGGGTCACATCCAGAAAATACAACGGCCAGTTTACTTTGTCAGCGAGGTGCTTGCCGACTCGAAGATGAGATATCCGCAAGTCCAGAAGCTGTTATATGGCCTACTCATCATAGTCCGGAAGCTGGTGCATTACTTTCAAGCACATCAAGTCACGGTGGTCACATCGTTTCCACTTGGGGATGTCCTTCATAATCGCGAGGCCACCGGCCGAATCGCTAAATGGGCACTTGAGCTGATGGCGTTCGATATCACCTTTCAGCCACGGACAGCAATTAAATCACAAGCTCTAGCCGACTTCGTGGCCGAGTGGATAGAAGTTCAACTGCCTACATCAACAGCGAAGCTAGAGTACTGGACAATGTACTTCGACGGTTCTCTACGGATCGGCGGCGCCGGGGTTGGAGTCATATTGACATCCCCCACCGGCGAAAAACTCAAGTACATTCTACAAATCCACTTCCCGGCTTCCACAACGTCGCCGAGTACGAGGCACTTATCCACGGGCTCCGGATTGCGTCAAGAAGAAACCGGTGCCGGAGCAGTCGGGAGGCGACCCTACCCTGGCTACTGACGAGGCGCTGCACATATGTCAAGACTGGCGAGCCCCTGTTGTCAAATTTTTCCTGGACGACGAACTCCCAGACGATCGCAGTCAAGCCGAACAAATCAAGCGTCAAAGCAAAAGCTTTCTACTAGTCGGAGAAGACCTGTACCGAAGGAGCGCATCCGGTGTCCTCATGCGTTGCGTCACCACCGAGGAAGGCAAGCAGATCCTACAGTCGATCCACTCGAGTATATGTGGCAACCATGCCGCATCCAGGACGTTAGTCAGAAAGGCTTACCGGCAGGGATTTTTCTAGCCCACAGCAGTAACAGACGCAAAAGAAATTGTTCGTAAGTGCGAGGGTTGCCAGTTCTACGCAAGACAAACAAATCTCCCAGCCCAAGAACTCCAAACCATCCCTATTTCTTGGCCATTCGCAGTATGGGGGCTCGACATGGTCGGGCCTTTCAAGAAAGTGCTAGGAGGGTTCACACATCTATTCGTCGCGGTGGATAAATTCACCAAGTGGATTGAGGCAAAACCCGTTGCAACTATAACAGCAGCACGAGCAAAGGACTTCATCATGAATATACTATACAGATTCGGGGTTCCTAACCGCATCATCACCGACAACGGTACTCAATTCACGGGCAGCGTATTCCAAGACTTCTGCGAAGATTTCGGCATCAAGATCTGCTATGCATCCATGGCACACCCGCGGAGCAACAGGCAGGTCGAACGAGCCAACGGTATGGTCTTACAAGGCATCAAGGCCAGGATTTTCGACCGACTATAACCATACGCGGGCCGGTGGGTACAAGAAGAACTCCCATCTGTTCTCTGGTCTCTCAGAACCATGGTTAGTCGGGCAACAGGGCAATCCCCTTTCTTCCTGGTCTACGGTGCTAAGGCTATGCTACCGACAAAGTTACAGTTTGGCTCTCCGCGAGTCCAGGCTTACTCTAAAGACGTCTCAAACATTACCCGACTGGTCGAGCTAGATCAGTTGGAAGAAGCAAGGGACATCGCAACAATCCAGTCGGCAAGGTATCTTCAAGGCCTACGTCGCTACCACAATTGCAATGTCCATGGCCGCACCTTTTTGGTCGGGGATCTCGTCTTGAGAAAAACACAAACCACCAAAGACAGGCACAAATTATCCCCACTTTGGGAAGGGCCGTTCATTATAGCCGAGGTTACACGGCCAGGCGCCTACCGACTGAAGAATGAAGACGGTGTCCTCATCAGCAACTCATGGAATATAGAACAGCTACGTCCTTTCTATACTTGAGCTTTATACTTTATCATGTGTACAGTTTTCTCTGACTCACTACGTCGCTTGTATCAACTGAGTAGTGAGTCGGGGGCTGCATGTATTATATGTGTTTTGTCAATAATATACAAGCTTGTCTTACTCTAGTTATGAAGCCTTACTACGACTGTCATGTTTGCCCGAGTGTACTTTCTTACAGTGAACGATTTCATTAAGTTCCGACAGACTAACTCGGCGCAGACTACACATTCGAGTAATGCTAATGACAACTGAGTAGTAATTCAAGGCTTGGCGGCACTGCACATATATTTACACATGTTTTCCACAAAAGTTTATATATACCGACTACATGATATATTACTCTTACAGACCCAGGTCTCGGGTGATTATCTCAGTAGTTGGCCTCGCCCAGGCTATCAGCTCCAGCGCCTCCTCAGGCGTCGTCTCCTCGGCAAACCCCTCCCTGATGGCTTCAATGTCTGCCCTCGGGTAGATTGATTTGGTCATTGCCAGGGTCTGGGCCACGCCGGCAATGACATGCTCATCCGAGTACTTCTTCAAGGCACTCGGTGCATCCTCAAGACGCGCCTCTACTTGGGAGATCCTGTTGCAACTGGTTCCCACAGGGCTGGGATCTATGAGGTCAAGGAGCCCTTTCATGGACTCGACGAGGGCTTCCCGTGACTCCCTAATGACTCTTATCTCCTCTGTGTAAAACTGATATTGGGCCTGGACATTGGCTCTCATGTCTGTCCGAGTCCACTGGCAAGTAAACTTGTCAAGCTCGGTTGCAGATGGAATGACTAATGGATTGGTTAAGATCACCGTCAGGTTGGGGACTTACTTTCGTAGTCGGCCTCCCACTTGGCTACGGTTTTCTCTAGTTTGGCTTTTTCTTCGCCGAGCTTGATGGTGGCCTCTTTTAACTCGGCCCTTTCCCGTTCGAGCTCGACGTTGGCCTCTGTCAAATCGGCCTTGACCTTCTCAAGCTCGGCCTTGGCTTCTTCGGCCTCCTTCAGCTGGGCTTCCCCCTCTGTTCGGGTCTTTAACTCGGCTTCGAGGGCTGCACGACAGATTAGTCATGGACTCAACCTTGCGGCCAAGACACAACTGGGCAGTCGGGAACAACGTAGCTGGAGAAATACATCAAGAGTTCAGTCGAGAAGACGCATTTGGGGGACTTACCTCTGATCTTCACGGCTTGGGCCCAATTTTCATCCCTGAGCTGGGTGGCGGCATCCTTCAGCCAAGCTTCCCACCCCGCGTGGCGCTCGTCCATCTCAGCCTTCAACGCCCGGAGCTGCTCTAATTCCGCGAGGTGGGGGGCCATTTCGACCAGGATCTCGGTCATCTCCTCATTGCGATCAACAAGTTTCTACTCAGAGAAAGAATAAGTCAAGAGTGGAGTCAGACGTCAAAACAAGAAGACCACCACGACTCTGCCACAAGAATTATACCCCAACTCCCTGGGACCCGGTGATGGCAGCGCAAAGCAAGCTTTCGCGTTCCCTTCTCACCGTAGCCTCATCAAGCTTAAAACTCTTCACGGTTCCATCAGCCACTGTCCAGGTGAACGTCCGAGGGAGCCTACGTGGAGGAGCTTCAATTCGAGGAAGGTTTGGGATCTCCGGCAGCAGCGACGATCACAATGATGACCATGATGGGGCCCCCACATCGGCGTCCTCTGCCGCCTCAGGGGTCGACTCGGGGGCTCCGACAACGGCCTCGATAGCGGGCGTCGGCTTAGGGGCTGGGGCAGCAACCTTAGCAACTGCTCCTTGGTCGAGCGGCACCAGCGACCCCACGGTTGGGACCACCTCAGTCTTCGTGACTAGGCTGGCCACCGGCTCAGCGGGTGTGCTCGCAAGCGCTGGCTCCGCTGGGACGGGCTCTTCAAGAGGAGCGGTTGGGGCGGTCTCCTTGAGATCGATATCGACACGCTTCCTGCATGGCGAAATAGACATCAAAGTACCATTGCAACAGACAAGAATCTCAGAAGATCCGGAGCAGCATACCTCTTGGAGAACTTCAGTCTCCCGCCGGGCGATCCGGGTCCCTGTGGAGCGCTGTGCCCGGTTGTTGGCCTGGTCGGCGAAGCAGTCGGCGGTGGCGTGGCAACTGGAGGCGACCCCATCGGTGGCATGGCCGACTCAGGCACCCGTGTGCTTGGCGGCGCCTGCTCGGACTGCGTACTCGGCGGCGCTTTTGCTGGGCTTGGCAGCATCGAGCTCGGCTGTATTGATCCCAACCTGGGACTTGATCGCCTGGGCGCCGCGGCGGCGGTGTCCTTTATCTTCAAGTCTCCAACCACGACACGCGGGGTCATGGCCCCCTCGCCCCGATATATAACAAGTTTTTTCCCCGCTCTCTTGCAGTGGGGCTGGGCAGCAAGGGGGCTCCTCGGCCTCTTCTTTGATTTGATGGCCAACAACAGCGGGAGTCCTCATCGAACTCCTCGCACCACTACAGATGAATCAACAAAATACATCACACTATGCTGGGCAATCATACATACAAGTCCACAGGCATTCATCACAGAAGAAGGACAAAGATTACCTTGGAACGGGGCCGAAGGAAGCTATAGGCCGCAATCCGGCGATTATCATCTTCAGTCGCGATCACCCCTTCGGAGAAGTAACCAAATAGGGTCTCGGTCACCGTGCGCTTGTCGGCCGACTCATTGCTTACTCGGTCAGGGTCATTTTTGCCCTTAAAGGCCTAGCCGAACGCGCTTCTCAGCTTCAGTGGCGGGATGCGCCGAGTTAGGAAACGGCGGGCCACCCAAGGTCCAGTCAGGCCAGCTTTCTTAAGGTCATCTAATTTCTCCAGCAATTGATGCACTTGGCCCATCTCCTCAAAGGTTGGATTTGCTGACCAATTTGGTAAAACTACCGGTGGCAAGCCAGTGAATGGACGCAAGGAGGGAGCCAGATATGCGCAATAGAACCACTCCTTGTGCCAGCCTTTCAGAGAAGATTTCAATGGGAGATCAAGATATGTTTTCTTCCTTTCACTCCTCAACTGGAGACCAGCCCCCCCAATCACATTGATATTATTCTTGGAGGACTGGGGTTTGATGTGGAACAGATGCCTGAAGAAATTAAAATGGGGTTCCACACCCAAAAAGCACTCGCAAAGAGTGACAAATATGGAGATTTGAAGAATCGAGTTGGGATTCAAATTCACCAACTCCAACCCATAGAAGTCAAGGATGCGGCGGAAGAAATCAGAAGAGGGAAGGCACAAACCCCGATCGAAAAAAGAGGCAAAAACTACTGTTCCGCCAGATTGGGGATTTGGGACCGACTCACCCTTAGCCGGCCACTAGCGGATCATCTCCTGGCTGGGCAACTTCAATTGGCTCTCCAGCAGCCTCAGTTTCACCGAGCCGCAATCCGAAGTCGGCCAAGCATTCTCTGGCGCACCCGCAAGATCCGAAGCTTTCGGCATGGTTGGGAGCGGAAAGATCTGGGGGAAAAGCGAATTGGGGGCTTGGAACAGATGAAGCGGACTAGAATCGCCTGAGTTTGAGCAGGGAACAGCAGCAGCAGCTAACCCTAACTGAGCAACAGGCGAAATTTGGGCGCGGAGACGAAAGACAAAACGATTGGCTGATTTAGGGAAGATGAAGGAATCTTTTTCTCTCTCCCCGTTATTTATAGAGCTTGTGCCGACTAAATGGGCTTGGGCCTACACAGTCGGTGTTGGGCCACCAAGATATGAGTTCCTACAGTAGCATGCTCGATGTGGGCCGCCCGCAGGCTGAGTTGAAATGATAGCGCTGGTGCTACTAACAGGAGCCGATGAGGTAAACAGATATGCTTCATGAGAGCCTTATTGCTAAACATATATGTTTGGATATCTGTTTTATCCACCAGGTCTCGAGGATATATCCTTACAAGGATCACAAGCTGGTTTTCATTAAAATTGGGGATGCAGGTATCTTTCTCGAGTACACCTGACCACGCCATGGATTTATTTTCATAAAAGTGGTACTCGGCCTACATGCGTGGCCAACGGTTGCCATGAGCAACATCATTCCAGCCGATATGACGCTGAAGAGTCTAACTTTCGAGTAGTGCACTACTCGGGAGAGACTATAAATTTCTCATTCCCGCTGATATGATGCGGAGGAGTCTAGCTTCTAGGTGGGACGCCACTCAGGAAAGACTATAAACCCCCTTTCCAGCTGACATGACGCTGAAGAGTCCCATATACGAGTAGCATCCTACTCGGCAAGACTATAAACACACATTCAGACTGACATGAAGTCGAAGAGTCCTACATACGAGTAGTTCCCTACTCGGCAAGACTATAAATCATATTCCGGTTGACATGATACCGAAGAGTCTCATATACCAGTAGTAATCTACTCGGGAAAGACTTCCAGGTTAAAGATCTTTGACTTTATGATTAATTGTCTTCACAATTAAACACAAAGTCAGGGGTTACACCTAATAGGTGCGCCTATCCGGTGCACACTATTTATATATCTCCATGAAGCCCTTCACAGCCTCGTTGCCAGTTGACATGAAGCAGGACTCGGGAAGAAGACTCACTCGGACAAAGAGTACTCGGGCAATCTTCACCATGGAGGATGAGCACTCAGCACCAGCTGTGACTCAACTATGAAGGTCTCAGGGGCTACTGTGGAGGCCATGGGCCCCAGGTACCTCACCACCAGCATATGGGCCATTCGGATAGAGGATGGGCCGAATTATGTAATTAGAGATAAGATAGCACCTCGCAGGCTTTACCTTGTATGATAAGGAAAACAGTCTTAGTCAGATAAGTTTCTATCTCTAAGAGGGAAATCCCTTGGCCGTATTCGGCTGGGATCCTTATCATGTACCCCTATCCCTTAGTATATAAAGGGAGGCAGGGTGCCCCATGAGGGCATGGGAAGATCATTGATCGACACAACCTCTCAGAGGAATAACACCACAACTGGACGTAGGGTATTACCTCACATCGCGGGCCTGAACCAGTATAAAATCTCTTTGTGTTCCTCTGCAATCCACCGAGTTTCCCCTTGCTGAGTAGCCCTATAGTTCTATTGCCGGTGTAAAACATCGACACCAAAAAATGAAGTATGAAGCAGTCTTGAATTGCTTGGATAAGATGATCACGTAATCTTTTTAGAATCAAGGGGACTCTTCTTCTTTGCCTTGGGTTTGCCAAGGAAAGAATTCTGGTAGCGATGACATGAGAGATAGACTTGACATCGACCCAATAACCACGAAAACAACACTTTTGAGTCTGGAAAGATTCCCAACCCACTGACACAAGGATTTTCAGTCCTTTGTTCTAACCAACTGAGCTATCTGAACCATGCCGACTTTCTTTCAGCATATAGTGTCTACAAAAACAACATTGGATCACTTTTCCCTCCATCAAAAGAAAAGCAAGATCTTTCTATTTACGAAAACCTTCGATGTGGTGGAAACCGAACATTGGCTTGTCTCGTGTGGTGGCGCTTACTACTTGAAAATACGTATAGTTTCAGTCCATCTTTCTCTTCTTGAAAGCATAAATATCCTGCCTTTGTGGTGAGATTGATTGCCTAGCAGTTCTAAGCAAGTACTTTATTTAGAAGAAAGAGCTTACTTAGTTAGAACTTTGACACTTCCAAGAGTCAATGTCTTAGCACCTATATGCATGCTTGAGATACTTCCTCCTTCGCCCGTGAGTGCTCGCATTTCCGCCTACTATACTAGACCAGCTTCAACAGGAAGAACTGAGACCTCTCGCAAGGTTGAAGGAAGAGTGCACTTTCCCATTCGACTTGTGATGCCAGCCTATAGCAAACGTAAGAAATGCTATCCTAACCAAGATTTGGACTACCTCCCAACCGTTCACTCACTAGAAGTGCAATAGAACTCGATACAGCACACGGTTAAACCTGTTCGCGGGTGATTAACGTAACAAGGATTACCTGTGGCTGAAATAAAGTTTCAGTGCATCTCCTTCCTTACTCTGCTTTCCTGAGTGAATCAATTTCACCCCTAAAGGAAAGACACGTTGCACCCATAAAGTGTAAATAATGTATGTATTAGCAGAGTATGATGAGGCGTCGTATGTGATATAGTTAGATTTCAGAGTTATGGAACTGGGCCCATATGACATGGGGGATAGACTGGATGAAAAGTAGTAGGCCCACGAACAACGATAGAAACTAAACTACTATGAAGTTTACTAAGGACAGTGTTTAAGTGGTGCTAGAAGGAATCAAGAGGGGAGGAGGAAAGCTGTACCAGGTGGAAGGAGAAGAGCTGATTGCTAAAGAAGAACAAGCTTAGTTCTGCATGATGGCTCAATGGTGCATGACCAACTTAGTAAACCTAACATCTCTGATCCAATTTCAACCCTACTGAACTCTTAAGAGTAGGTGTTTCAAGAACCTAAGTCCTTACCCCCCAAAAATAATCCATGATCACTATATACCCCCGAAGGTACTGAGCCCAAACATCTGAAGCCATACAGATACTCACATCTGCAAAAGGCTGAGATTGAGAATTGAGGAATTGTCGAAGAATTCATTGATACAACCCTCTACTAGCCCCTTAGCTTCACCTGTGCTGTTAGTGAAGAACAAGGATGGGACATGGAGGATGCGCATTGAAACCAGGCAGCTGAATGCCAGTACAGTAAAGAAGAAATACCCAATTCCGGCACATAGATGACCTATTGGATGAGTGGTGCTAAATATTATAGCAAGATTGACTTAAGATCTGGCTATCATCAGATCAGGATGAGAGAGGAAGACAAGCCCAAAACTTCATTCAGAACCCTGTCACTATGAATTCAATGTGATGCGGGCTTACAAATGCTCCTGCAACATTTCAAGCACTCATGAATGATGTGCCCAGAAGATTTGTGTTGGTTTGATTATATACTTCTTTACAGTAAAACACTGAAGGAGCATCAACAGCACTTGCAGCTAACACTTTTTTTGTGGAATCAGCTACATGCTAAGATGAGCAAGTGTGAGTTTGGACTTTTAAAGGTGGAATATTAGGGGCATTGAAAATAAGGTGGCAGATGCATTGTCTAGGAGAAAGGCCGGAACATTTGTCCAGCAGGTCCAAGGTGTGCAAACCGCTTTGTGAAGGCTGACTGAGAATGAGGGACCTAGTTGTGTATTTCGAAGCCTTCTAGGCAAAGCTACTTTGGCGTGCACTGAAAGGGCATCTTCCTTTCCTATATGGGCCCAAGAGGTGAGTGCATAATCTGGTGTAGAACGGAGGGGATATCCTAAGTTGATGTGCACAAGTGCTTCCTCTAATTGAAGTCAATTGCCTCAACCAATTTCTTAGTACATCAACACAAGAAGTGGCGAATTGGGGATGGTACTACCTCAGTGAAACTGTGGGAAGATGGGTAGGTGGGGCCTCTCCACCAAGACATTGTGGTTGGCGAGTGGGGACTCTACTAAATTCCAGCATGGGTGTGGTAGATTACTGACATGAAGCCGAACCTCTATGAGTGCTCTACATGGCCGGATCAAAGCTATTCTCAAAACTAGATCCATTGAAGTGGGAAGTACTCAAGATGTAGAAGAGGACTCAAGCAGGGCTACCCACTATCACCTCGCTTCTTCTTCCGGCTTCTTCCCTCTCACTTCAGGCATTTGCCGACGCTGACTGGGCTAGCATAACCTAGTGAATACCCTTTTGATGACGATTCTTCTCCTGCTATCCTGCATGCAGACCGCTCTACTAGTACAGACCTTCACCAGCCAGTTCACTTTTCCTATTCCTCTTCTGCCACATCCCCTAGCTTTGTGAAATGACTTGACAGATTTGCTTGCATTTCCCTCTGCATATGATCCAAACATTCACACATACATACCAATTCTAGAAAAAACACATAAATAGAATTCAAACAAAGTCACTTAAGAATAGGCAAGGGACACACCGTCCACACCACCTACTTGAGGAGCAGAAAAGAGTATAGTTAGTGTAAGGAAAGTATTATAGGAAAGACCCTATAAGTTCAGACAATTTGCTACATTCTATGATATCCTATTCAATCCCCATGTTAGCATGCGTTGCTCGTCGTGCTAAAAAATCCTCTCTTCTTAAAGCCCAAGTAGGACAAAGAAATGCAACTAAATACCCTCCATTCATTCCTTTTATGCGAGTGGGAAAGCTAGCTAGAAATCAATGACAAGGAGTAGAGCCTAGAGCAAAAAGGCCTGGCGTCAGGTTAGTTAAAGCAAGAAAGTCAATGCTGGTGCTTGCTTATTCAATCCTTTTTTCTCTCCTCCTTTGTGCTAATCACTAGTGCTAAGAACTAGGTCAAAAGGAAAATCAGCCCTTAATACGGAGTTTTATACTTGTTCTTACTTGTGTTAGTGAAGCCGGATAGTTCAACTTGCTCACCCAAAGTCAATCTATGAAAAGTCTTCCTTATAGGCGCACCCAGCTGTAAGAGAGTAGAAGCAATCGGAGTAAAAAAATCCCATAGTGAAATGAGCGTTAGATGTTGACTAGACAAAACTAGCTAATACATGTAGTAGGGTAACTTTTCCTTTTTTCTCGATTATGCGAAAAGGTAGAAAACTCGCTACACTTTATAGGAAATGAACTACTCTTAATGCAAGCTAGTCAAGCTGGATGAGTTCTTAGGAATGGCTCAACCCAGGCAGCGCTAAACCTTTCTTTTCTTGGCAAATCTCTCACTTCAATCTTTCTGGGCTAGCTATGTTCTCAGGGCTACACCCCACCAGAGTAGGTTTCACCATCGAGTAATGAAGATGTTAACTTCTAGTACAAGCAAGCAAATCTAGTGCCCTGAGTACCCTTGTCAGAAGCACACTATAAAAAACCATCTCAACAAAGGTAAAGTTTATATATATTAGACAAGATTTCACCTTCCTTCACCATGGCTTACTTGGATGGGAAAGTAGTAGATACGCATTCTAGAATAGGATCCATGTATAAACCAACAGTCCTAGATGGAGCCCAACACGAAAAGTAAGGTGATGAACGAACTTAAGAATACAATAAACAGAATCAAAACAAGCAAGAGAACTCTTAAAAGAAAGAAATCTACTGCTCTATCATTGACAGATATCTTTTAGTCTATAGCCCTACCTAGGGGGAACTCACACTCGCTAGAAGGCAAAAGCACCTGAAACAGTAGTGAGGTAAGAAATCAAACTACTCGCTTATTCTCAATATGACTGCTCTTCAAATTCAAAACTCCTCCACTATAGCCCATTCTACATATGTATATATGAAAAAGACAACTGCTATACAAAGCTTTATCTCGCCACTTGAGAACTCGTTTGCTTCTGGCTGTCTTACTGGATTTCGTCTATCCTTAGCTTACTGACCTAAGATGTATATGCTTGGCATATTCGTAATCTCCCTCGTGGTTACGTTTTATTATCTTAGAAGGAGTTGCAACCTACAAGGCCTATAACACCGTATCAAATCTTTCCATTGCCCTATGGTCACTTGCTTAAAAACAGAAAAGAGACTAAAAAAGAGACTGAACTTCACTTAGGCTTTCTCGCAAGCTTATTAGAGCATTGAATTGACCTCTACTAAGAGTAAGATGGCTTTTATTCTACTAAATCCAAACAATGCTGGCTAGGGTGACGCTCGTGCTTCTTTCGAGTAAGGCAAACTGAGTAAGGGGTCGTGTTATTAAGTATATTTCTTAGCTACAAGCCTGGCCTTTCACTTTTCTTAGTTCCCCTTTTTCCAACCTTTTCCATTCCATATCTCACCAGTCTTCTTTCCCTGGGTTGTTCTTGAAACGCGTATTAAGTACTTCCCTCCACAAGCCGATCACACCAGATCAAAAAAGTCGGAAAGACTGGGCAGGCTATCAGAACTTCAAACTCATAAACGTCAACTTTTTTCTTTAATAGCTTCAATACTCATTCATGCCTATTGGCAATAATATGTTTCATCATAAGAATACCATGAAACCTAGACATATTAAGAAAGTCCATAACTTTTATCTTCTCCACTCTCATAGTTGCTACCACAGAATCAAGAAAGGAATCATTCATCCACATAGTACTCCTACCTTCCTACCTGCTCAAAAGGAATCCTCACTATACCAACAACAGCATAGAAAGTATTGAAATAGGAGTGCCATATAAGCAAACACTTTCATTACTCCAAGCGCATATGTCACATATCAAGATTAAGCATTACTAACTCTTTCCATATATCAGCTACCTTGAAGCGCTTTGGTCTAAGGGCTGCTTTCTTTGCCACTTTTCTCTTTATGGGGCCAATAAACATAGAAAGAATTGACTAATACATAAAGGTTCTGTCTACTGATTGAGAAACCCATCTCATTGGCAACACTGATCCTAGTATATTCGTATTCCCCTACTACTCGAGTAACTAAACATACGCTAAACTAATGGATACATAGACTCTCCAAACTCTCATGAATAGCTCATCCCCTGCTTGGTAAGTAAGGCAAATAGCCTCGCAAATAGAGTATAGTAAAATGTCTAACCGGCTGTAGATGATTTGACTGATACAACTATAGTGATTTTGCCTATACCATTAAAATATATAGTTTTTGTATAAAAGTAACCAGATTTAAGATTAAGGCCTTGTACCTTTGCTAGTACTTGGTTTTACAAGGTCATGACCAAGCAAACCATAGTGAGAAAGTTTACTAACTCTATTGTATTTATTGAATGAACTGGATGGTCCCTTCCCTTGTAATGACGAAAGCATGACAAATGTAGCTATCCTTCCTTACTGTCCTAGTGCATGCTGAATTCATTGGCTAATTAATGAGGACACTGACTCACAAAGGAAAGGCTATAGCTAGTCTCTACGAATATCTCGATGCAAGCATTACCAATAGTTGGAGGTAACTTCGTGCTTGAATGTATTAGTGGGAGAGTGGAAGTGGCTGACAATGGCGCTTTGCCGCCCGCACCGTCTAGAATGGAACATCTCTGGGCATTGACTGAATCTTCTATTGATAGTGAGGCATAACCTTAGAAGGAAGCAAAATGCCCTTTCTATGAAGCAATGGTACCAATATGCAAATCTACTTTTTTAAGGATCTAGAGCTGGAGGGTCGACCTCTTTTAGATAAGATAGCATAGGGCATGCCCCGCCCACTCTTAAGACTAGGTACCCGTAGACTAGTTTTTACTACTCAAAGAACTTCCCTATGCAATGGTGCTTTCTAGTTCTTATCTGCACCTACATTTAGAATTAACCCTATTCTTGATAATGGGAATCACAAACATATCATACCAAGCCGCCCAAGCGGGAGAAGGGGCGAAGCGAGAACTCAGGAATGAATGAACCAAGAAGGGCATATATTCAAGACAAAAGAATTCTACTCAGAATGTTGATCTTCTGACCACGAAACTGAGCAAGAAGTCCATCCGATAGTGGGCAGTTGGTATTTGGAGATCAAAAAGTACTTTTTTTATGGGCAGAGGTATAGCTATCAAGTAGAAGTCTTTCTCTGTGACTAGGGATAGACAGGAGATGATCCCATTCGAACTTCTTTCCACTAATCTAATGGTTTCATTCTCTGGTGTGAACGGGGGTGTCCCGATCTTTCGATGAGAGGATAAGTTGATTGGATGGAGCGACGTTGGCGATCCGACTACAACCGTCCAGGGACGTTGCGCCTTAGCAATCGTTACACCAACTCCAGAGGTTGTTCGCAATCTCGACGGATGCACAATCAATTCATTAACATCAGAGCAGGTAGCAAGCAAGCATGTTCCTTTCAAGGTTATCTCATTTTTCTTGGGGCAAATAAATTTGTTTTGTTTCTTATCATTTCTTCTCACTGTTTGCATGGTCCGGTAATTTAAGTTTTTGGGCAACATCATCTTGCACAATAGCCTCTGGAGACATAGGATGTAGCACAATTTTCTTATCATGGTGCAGAAAAGAATACTGATTTGATCTACCATGACGCATTGAATCTCTATCAAATTGCCACGGTCTAACTAGCAGAATAGCACATGCTTGCATAGGCACAACATCACATTCAACAACATCACGATATGATCCAATAGAAAAATTAATTCGCACCAGTCTAGTTACCTTTGCCTTACCGCTATTATTAAGCCATTGGATGTGATATGGATGTGGATGTGGTTTGGTACTAAGTGCAAGTTTCTCGACCATGTCACTGCTGGCCAAGTTGTTGCAACTACCTCTATCAATAATCATGCGGCAAGAACGCTCTTTGATGACACACTTTGTTTGAAACAACATGTGCCGTTGATTCTGCTCCGCTTTGCCCATTTGTGCACTCAACACACGCTACACAAGAAGACTCTCATAGCGCTCAGCATCTTCAACACCAATATGTTCCACCTCTTCAATTCCTGCATCTTTAGCTGCAAGCACTGCAAGTGTATCCTCATCCAAATTACTAGCGGAAGAATACTCACCATTCTCCTTAATAATTAGAACACGTTTGCTAGGGCAGTCCCTTCGTTAGTGTCCAAAACCCTTGCATTGATGGCATTGAACATCCCTTGTTCGTCCTGTGGAAGCAACTGAAGAAGCACTCTGGGTAGGTGCTTGTATAGAACCTTTGGTTGCCTCTGCAACAGGTGGTGGTGCTGTGGTAGGTGGTGGCCGCGGTTTGCTGTTGGAGGGCAACGGTGTAGCTGTACGGCTTGGTGGGGCAGCGGCGCTCCTTGCAGAAAAGTTAGCTCTTGTGCGTGTACGTCGTCCCTGCACTTCTCTTTCAGCTTTGCAAGCATAATGAAACAATCGAGTCATATTATTATACTCTTTATAGCTAAGAATATCATAAATTTCTTGGTCTAAACCACCCAAAAACCTAGCCATAGCCGCCTCCTCATCCTCTACTAAACCACAACGCAACATGCCTATTTGCAATTCTTGATAATATTCTTCCACACATTTATTACCCTGTTTCAATTGTTGCAGCTTATTTAACAAATCACGTGCATAATATGAAGGTACAAATCTAGCACGCATAATCCGTTTCAAACCATCCCAGTTATGTGGTATATCATTCATATGTGTACGACGGTACTCACTCCACCAAATTGAAGCATAATCAGTAAACTCAGTAGTAGCAGCCCTAACCCTCTTATTTTCTGGAATATTATGGCAAACAAACTTTTGGTCTACTGCTAACTCCCATGAAAGATAAGCATCAGGGTCATATTTACCATCAAAAGGAGGCATAGTGAATTTGATCTTACCAAATGATTCATCATTGCTATGTACCTCACGGCATGGCGGTGGGGAGCCATGCCGGTGTGGTTGAATCTAAGCCGTCGCTGGTCCGGATCTTCCTCAGTAGTATAGTCATGTTCGCCCACCTCATTGCCCATGACTCCATATCCGCCAGCAGCAACATTGGGCACCACTAGAGGTGCCACCCGGGGTGCTTGGGCGATCTCATCAAGACGCCTCATGATATTAGCAAGGGCAGTGTTCACGGTGCCCATGGAAGCTTCTAGGGGCATGAGCTTGGTGTTGGTCACGATCTGTGTAGCCTCCACATGAGATAGCCGCTCATTGGTGATACGCACATCTTCCTCAAGACCTTCTGTGCGCACCCTCACTTGGGTAGCAAAATGTTGTATGATTCCCCTGGTTCGGGGTGAATATGTGACGCCCCCTCGTTCTGTTCTTCAATCCTTTCCATGGTTAGGAAAAAGAAACGGAAAACAAGGACAAATATACACAAGAAAGTTTCTCGACACACTACTAGGATGTAGCTAGTGTAAGTCCCTCACTCTCAACCTGTTCAAACAAGCTCTTACCAATTCTTACCAAGCTAACAGGACGTGATGGCAACCGTCAAACTGGAGCAAACCCCTGGAGTTGGTGTATTGATGCCTTGGTTGCTGAAACCCTGCCAAGTGATAGTCAAACCGGTGGAGCTATAGGAGGGCTGAAAGTGAACAAAGGAATACTAGAACCACGTTAGTCAAAGCAAGTTGAATAATTGTTCAAAGTTGGCACCGTGCTGGTCCTAGGCTAGACCGTACTAGAGACGTGAGCCTAGAACACAAACGGGTACACCACACAGAAATAAACTAGATGACGCTGGCTAGGCTTGCGACTGGAGTGAAGTCGTAACAAGGTAGCCGTACTGGAAGGTGCGGCTGGATCACCTCCTTTTCAGGGAGAGCTAATGCTTATGCTTATTGGGTATTTTGGTTTGACACTGCTTCACGCCCAAAAAGAAGGAAGCTACGTCTGAGCTAAACTTGGATATGGAAGTCTTCTTTCGTTTAGGGTGAAGTAAGACCAAGCTCATGAGCTTATTATCCTAGGTCGGAACAAATTAGTTGATAGTGATAGGATCCCCTTTTTGACGTCCCCATGTCCTCCCCGTGTGGTGTGGCGGCATGGGGATGTCAAAAGGAAAGGGATGGAGTTTTTCTTGCTTTTGGCGTAAGGATGCCGTCTGCTCAGGGAGCCTTAGAATCACTTGTAAAAGATTCCTGTCAAATTTGAGCAGATTCTGAGAAATTTGATTTTTCCTCGGTTTGTGGGCCCCACTTTGAGGGCCTAAACGACGTTTTTTGGGGTCAAAGCTACCGCGCGTGTACCTGGAGGTTCACGCAGATCTGAAAACCCCAGATTTTCCACCCTATCTTCCCGTTCCCTTTCCAACGGGTCAAGAAACGTCTCAATCGGAGGTCGTATGCAAAAGTTACACTATTTTTTTCTTTTTTCTTTTCTTTTTTTCTTCTTTTTTTACACACACCAACCGCTACGGTGACCAACACGTGACAGAACTCAAAACTCTAAACGAGTAGACGCTAAGACCAGCAACTCGACACAACGATGCAACAAAAAACTCAACAAACTTAAACTAAGCAGAACTAGTAAAAGGCTCAAATTATCTTGGACCTCGGTAGTCTAATCTACTATTTTTTTGACTTTTGGACTGTAGGTAATAAAAATTTATGAAACAAAAAACTCTCACCGAGCAACCTTGAGCTCTGATACCACCTGGTGTGAATGTGGGTGTCCTGATCTTTCGTTAAGAGGATAAATCAATTGGATGGAGCGACGTTGGTGATCTGACTACAACCGTCCAGGGACGTTGCGCCTTAGCAATCGTTACACCAACTCCAGAGGCTGTTCGCAATCTCGACGAATGCACGATCAGCCCAACCACGAGGGTAATTGTTCTGTAAGCAATCGAGACTAGCAAGAACATGATGAACAAGCAACTCAATTGTGAATAAAGATGAAGGTTTAACTCAAAGAGAACAAACGGTGGGGTTCCGAAGACGAGCAAACCGGCAATCTAACCGATCACGGGATTACACGGTAAAGTAGCGATGCTAACTTTAATCTAACAAAACCCAATCTGTTTGTGGCGGCTCTAAAGGTATTAATAGGATGGGAGGATGACCACAAGGTGTTGGGTTGTTCTTAACCCTAGGACGTGTCCCTAATGGACCAACTTGATACATGGGCTTCGGCCCAAAAACAGTGACGCAGCACTTTAAACAGAAAATCTCTCATCACTAAAATGATGATTACGGACGATTCTGAGTAGATATGAGTATGAATCTGGATCCGTTGGAAAGTAGACTTGATAATCTTTCCATGAAGTACTAGAACTCCCAAATCAGAGTTCGTATGAAGTCGTGGCGGCCGTCACAAGTTGGTGCTATCGTACAGTCCGAATCCCGCCTGCGCGAATCCCTTTCCTTGGTGGTCTCCTCCCTTTCCTTGTTGATCTCCTCCATGCGTAGGTGTGGCCGTATCGTTGGTGGTGATGTCCTCATCATTCTCCCATCGAGATGTTATGATACTAGCAAGTGTCCTATTCTTCTCCTCTCGATCCTACCTTGGGTTATGTTTAACAGGGATGGTCAGTGAACTTCTATTGGTTTCAAAGGAGGATAGAGATCAATTGGGGAAGGCTCGAAAGGTTATTCGATTCAAGGTTGACCCTCGACGCGCCGCATCCACTATTTTGACTCCTTTTATGCAATTATGAACGAAACTTTCTCGATTCCAATGCAACTTATCCTTTTGGAGTTGACGTAACAAACTACGCGAGCCCCTCGATGAAGCCAACAGAAATCCTATCGGAATACTAAAAAGAAAAGGCAATTTCATTATGGTGGTATACCAGCCACCAGTTCTGGAACTTCCAATTCCAATTGGAGCATATAGATCCGTAAATGGATTTGTATGTATAGCCACTTTAGTTGTGCTCCTCGTTTCTCGAATGGAAAAAAAATCTTCTTTCTGGGAACATGCTAAACCAAAATTTCTTATGTTCGTGATTCTTCATCCACCAATGCAAAAATCTTCCAGTTTTCCATTCTCATATGAGGCAGGAAAGTTTATGGGCAATAGGTCGGCACGAAGTGATTCATCATGTTCAAACATGAACCTTTCGCTCGTTGGAGACGGTTTATAAATCATCAAATTCCCACAAATGGAATGAGAAGTGGGTCCATGTAAATGATCGAGACCTCACAAACAACAACGTTCCTTCCCCATATGGAGTTCGGAACCCAAAGGCAATCGTTGAGTGAACTGTATCTTATTCGTATTAGTTGACCTAAGCTGCACCATTATTGCAAGTGTGGGGCTCAGCCTCTAAACCGTACGTGGGACGAGTTTCTGCCTCATACAGCTCGGGCCGAAGACCGGGGAAGTTGAGGAGAGATGGGGAGACCCAACTGCTACCGGTCGGACGGACAGCAAAGGGGCAGGGATAAGCTTGTGAAGAAGCAAGCTTATTGCCCCACCCCCAAAAAACAAACCGACCCAGCAAGAAAACGTATGCGCTTTAGCAACAAAGCGTTCATCCCTTGCTTGTTGCTTCGCGTTCTTTCTATTCCATCCCAGTCCATTCCGGAATAGGCGGCTAATATAATATGTGCGGTAGTTGTCGTCTGACCAATTAGCTCAGACACCAGACCGCTTGTGCCTGCCCATTCTGTCTCGCCCTAAATTGGAATGGCTCTCTTATCTTAGTTACGTTTTGCCCCAACCAGAGTCCCCACGTCCGCTTTTATCCGCCCACAACCGGCCAACACAACATTAGGGCCGTCCCCCCATTCTATGCTGACCCAGGCCGTGGCTCGCTTTTTGGGAAGCCCGTTCCCACCGCGCTCATGGCCCGGCTGGCCTGCCAGTGGTAGTGGGAATTCTCCCGTTCCCTGGTCAAAAAGGGGTTGGTTGGATGCGGGATCTACTCCACGAGGAGCGGTATGGACGTAGATGATATCATCACGACCTCTCTTTGCGTGCGTGTTGACGCCGAAAACCGTCGGGTGTGCCAAAAGCGTGTGTTGACGATCTGGTCCGGCGTCTGGGAGACACGCGAAGGCCTAGGAGATCTGCTTAGCTCCAGTGCATGTCCTAAAATATTTAAGGTTCGTAGGCGTGCCAGTCAATTTGACCCTGCAATTGACAAGGAGAAAAAAGTTAGATCAGTAAACCGATCGCATATAATCCTGTCAGCCGATAGCCAATAGTACTTGCACATCGGCTAGAAGCGATGATGATATAAGTGCAGAGTAACCAGCCAATTGCCGAAAGTGATAATCAGCCGGTGATAAAGTAAACAGCATCCGTGCCGGGCCCTGCTCGTGCCCGCGCCGAGTCGTCACTCGTGTCCGCGCCCGGGCCCTTGGTCGTGCCCGCGCCCGGGTACTCTCTGTGCTCGTGCCTAGGTCCTTGGTCGTGCCCGCGCCCGGGTCCTCGCTCGTGCCTGTTCTCGGGTACTTGCCCGACTACCAGTACCACTTGCACATCGGCCAGGAAGCCGATGGTAGCATGGATGATACTATAAACAGATAATAAACCAGCCATCGGCTAAGGAGCCGATGATAGAGTAGATGATAATATAAACAATAAGCTAGCCGACTGCCAATATAATATGTGCATCGGCCGGAAAGCCGATGATAGAGAGGATAAATATAATACGTGTCATCGACCGATAACTGATATTGACCAAGTAATTGAACATCGACTGGAAGCCGATGATGGTATGGACAGGTAACATAAATGATAAGCAATTGATAAGCCAGCCGACTGCATAGTAACACATTGGACATCGGCTAGGAGCCGATGATAAGTAGATAAGCAGAATAATAAATAAGTACAGTCGCTTTTAAAAGACAACTTACCGGCTAGACTGTAACACCCGAAAATCGCCTTAATTAAAATTATCGTGGGTAAATGGAATACAAGAACACACTAGAAAATCTTTGTTGAGAAAAGAGTTTGAATAAAATTTTGAAATTTTCAATATTAAAAATCCCAAGTTTAAATCTTTAAATAAATACTTGGATGCTTTTATATTCCAGGGTTTTGTCGAGTATTTAAGCATTTGAGTATTTACAATATTAAATCTTCATGTTTCATGTGCACTTACTTCTGGTAAATTCCCCGTGATTTAATAAACTCTCTGAAATTTTCTTGGATTTTTCGGAGCTACAGAATTAATTTTATGCTATAAAGATCACTAAAGTAAAGTAATTAAAATATAATAATTCCTTTGCTTTTCCCTTGTTCGGGTCGTTCCTAATTCGTCCTTTGAAGTTCCCATTCATCGTGAACTCTGACTCTTTCTCTAGGGTTTTGTGTCGTCCTAGAACCCTAAAGTCACCTCGAAATCTAAATTCAGAGTTACGGATTTATTCATTTTTGAAACTCTAGAACTCGTTTGGACTCCCAATCTGAGATCCTTTGTATTCGAAATATCTATTTCCCTTTGAGATAAATCTTAGATATTTCTTAAACTCTTTTCCGTCGAAGCAAATCCAATCTTTAATCGTCGAGATTTCTCCAAATTTGGTCCTAATAAAACACCTTGTCAATTCTCTAATCCCAGATATTTATTCGAATATTCCATTTTCCTTTCCCGGGAAAATATTATAATTTCCCGCATCTCCAAAATATCACATATTTTGGGAAGTTCATTATGCTTGAATAATTCAACTATTGATCTCTGTAAATAATTCCAATTTTATCGGATTCCCGAATTATTCCGAGATCGGTTTCCCAAATATTCTTTGAAAAATACCTTCTTTTTTCGAATCCCGCCAAATATTCTCCTTTGAATTCCCCAAAATTCATCTATTTTGGACATATAAATGTTTCCCAGAAAATCCCCTTATTCCCAACCCGATGAATAATCCGATATTTGTTTTCCCAAATATTCCTCGAATATCGATATCTACTCCCAAATTTCCATCGGGAAAATATTCTTCATTCTCTGAATCCCACAATATTTTCGTCTCCCGGACCCCACTACATTATTCTTTTTCTAATTACTTCCAAATACTGTTTGGTTCCCAAATATATATTTATACGTAGTAATATATGTATGAATGTATATACCTCAATATTCAATATTTGTTTCACCCCAAATTCCTTTGACTCGACATTTTAATCATCTCTGGTAATCCGAGGTTTTCCCAAATCCAGAGTTTGACAAAAATCTTGAGCTTCCCAATTTCTAAAATATCCATATATATGTATAGATTCTGTTATCAGAATATTCCGACCTTGAATATTTCTACAGATCTTCAATTCGATATATCGCCAAATTTATAAATTCCAATTTTCAAATTTAGAATTTTATCAGAAGACCCTCTCCTTTCTCATTTTTCCCTTTCTCTTTTCTTCTCTTCTGTCTTCTTCTGGTCGAGCTCCCGGCCAGCACCACGCGCACCCCAAGACCTGCCGGCCCGCGCCTCTCGCTCGCCGTGCCCGCGCCTCTCCTTGGCCCGCTGCGCCCAGCGCCGCGCTCCCTCGGCTGCGCCCGACCTCGGCCCAAGCTAGCGCGGCCCAAGCCAGCGCCTGTGCTCCTCTCCGCGCCTGCGCCGCCGAATCCGCGCGCGGCCGTCGCCGCGTGCTGCCCGGAATCTCTCCCTATAGGCCAGCCGCACGCGCTGTGCGTGCCTAGTGCGCGCCCCTCTGCTGCACCGTCGCCCGCTCCCCCGCCCGCCCGCCGCGCGCGTCCCGCTTCTGCACAGTGCCGTGTTGCCTCGCTTCCCGTGCGCCACCGTCGCTCCTGCTGTGCGCCCAGCGCCGTCGTCGCTCAGCCGCCGCTGCCTTGCAGCTGTGCCGCCGCCCAGCCGCGCCCACTGCTCCCCGTGCGCTGTCGCCGCCATCGCGCTGCCTTGCCACGCCCTGCCGGCTATCTCTGCCTTGCCACGGACAGAGGTGCCGTGGTCGTCGTCATCCCCGTCTACGCCGTCGTCGTGAGCATCCACCCCGTGTCCCAATGCCCCATCTGCTTTCCTCCTTCGACGCCTCGGATCGGGAAGCCGCCTGTCGTCGTCACGTCGTCCCTTGCATCTCGTCTAGCGTCGCCGTCAGCGCCTCCTCCAGCGTCGTGCGCCGTCCCTCTTCGTCGGTTTCGCGCCCTGCCGCCGTCCTGCATCAAGCCGTCCTCCACCGCCGCCCAGGCGCCGCCTCCCCTCTGGCCGTCGGCATCGCTGTCGCTCGACTCCTAGCGCCGCCTGTGCTCGCTCTGCCCCAGTCGCGGATGCCGCTGTGCCCAGTCGTCGCCGTCGCCGCTGAGCCACATTAGCCAGCCTTGTCTTCTCTACCCTGGATCCGCTCTCTCTCTCTCTCTCTGTTCCTCCCGATATAGCTGCTCCCGTCCGGCATCGTCGCCGTCGTCGTCGTCCTTCGATCTCGCCGCTGGTCAGCTCCAGACCTCCCATCGCCGTGAGAAATTCGGACCGAACCATCCTTCGTTGATTCATCGCTGCCATCGTTCTTTTCCATCGGCATCGTTCGCCCTCCTCCTCTGCTCCTGTTCGTCATCGCCGTTGCGAGTAGTCTCGTCGTAGTCTATCGCAAGCGCCGCTACATCCCGTGTCGTCGCGCGGCCTCGCCGCTCCTCCTGGTGTCCGCGTCGCGTCGCCCGGTCGTGCTACCGTCGCCGGTCTGCGCACGCCTTCAGCCATCTTTTCGCCACCTGGTGTCGTCGCCTGCTGTCACCATTCCTGCCTGTTGCGCAGCGCACCATCGCTACGCCACCTGCATCCATCCCTGCTCTACTGCCCAATTGGTCGGGTCGGCGTCATCGTCTCGGACCTCCCCGCTTTGTGTGGGTTCCCTTGGCGCTTGTCCGTTTTCCTCCGTCTCCGCGCCGAGCCGCATCCGCCATGGCTGGCGCAGCCCCCCTTTGACCCGCATTGGCCCTATCGGCAGTGTCTCTCTGCTGTGTTGACCCCACATGTAGATTTATCTAAAATATTATTCTAATCGAAGACCGGTGAATGTTTGAGGAATATCTTTTCCAATTTCCTTTCGCATTATTAGGGGCCGAATCATATTCTAAAACCGATATCTTTTCTGACTCGATTCGACCGTTTTTCTATTCATTTATCATAATTTACTTGTTTATGTTATTTTCTGTATTGTTTATTAGGTTTTTTAGGATTTTATGTTTTAGTGTAGTTAGTATATGTCTATCGGAGACTGCAGATCTGCGAGGTTGGAGAGCAATTGAGACGTTTTGCGATTGAGCAAGTCACACGACACATTCTTGGAATGTTGCTCCGTTTGTGAGCTACTTTATTTTAAGTTCTTGCATTGAAATGCTTTAGAATGAATTATTACGGGTAGTTATTTAATAGCAGTTCCTTGATATTTTGGCCATTTGGTTCTTGTATCTTACCTTGATACTGGGTGATAATGATGACGCTGAGTGTTTTAAGTATTTATCTGGCAGATATTTGAGTTGCTTAGCCATGCGCTAAAAAATGTAGGTCATTATATGGGAAACTATCATTCATTCTGATTAATTAATGATTGATGGTGATATTTCACGACGCTGGTCGTGGTTATTATAACTATATCAACTAAAACTGACTGAATGGTGGTTGGAGACCAGGGTGGAAGTTGCTACGTGCTCATGACCAAGTAAGACCGGTTCGCGACGACTTGGATTGCGAAAGCAACATCGAGCTAACCACAAGCTAGTATGGGGAAAGAGGAGTTTGATCGTGCGCGAGTTCAAATGGAGCACCAGGAGGTGTGGTGGCTGGTATAATCCACAAATGCAATGCCAATAGCCATGCTCTCGGGCGTCGACGTCTTGCGGTAGGTATTTGATCACACCTAGAGACCGAAGTTCGGCGGACTCTCCTATTCGTCGTTACATGAGATGATCCTGTCACAATTCCTTTCCAAGGGTACCGTTGTGTACTTAGGCGCAACATTGATTTAGGACCGGGTGGTTATCGAGGGCCATGATGTGTTGTGAGTAAGTCTTGGGGAAATTGGACATCTCTGGCCAGAGTTAAAAATCACTATGTTTCAAAGACGGTAGTGTTTCGCAGAATAAGTGATTCCATTGTTGTACTACAGACCGGTGAGCCCTCTGAGAAATGCTTC